>SJYA01000596.1:1460053-1579476 GCA_006410615.1 Neotragus moschatus | reverse complement strand
CCCTTCCCTTCTGTACTTTTGGAAAGGGAACTGACATCCTTTGAGATGTTACTGTCAGGTGCTGTGCTAACTCTTTCCATGTGTGTAAACCTTCTCAGCAATTGCATGTTATAAGCATTATTTTTTCTGAGGAGAAAACTGAGGCTCAGAGTAAGGAAGGAATTCATCCAAGGATATATCAATGATGAAGTAGAAGTTCAAACTGAAAGCTGTTTTTGGAGTATAGTCTATTTACAACGTTGGGTTCGTTTCAGGCATACAGCAAAGTGAATCANCCTTCTCAGCAATTGCATGTTATAAGCATTATTTTTTCTGAGGAGAAAACTGAGGCTCAGAGTAAGGAAGGAATTCATCCAAGGATATATCAATGATGAAGTAGAAGTTCAAACTGAAAGCTGTTTTTGGAGTATAGTCTATTTACAACGTTGGGTTCGTTTCAGGCATACAGCAAAGTGAATCAGTTATACGTATACATAGGTCTATACTTTTTCAGGTTCTTTTCCCATTTAAGTTATTACAGAGTATTAAGTAGCATTCCTCCGCTATACAGTAGGTCTTTGTTGGGATTATTTTATATATAGTAGTGTGTATATACTACTCGCAAACTCCTAGTTTATCCCTTACCTCCCGCTTTCCCCCTTGGTAACCATAAGTTTGTTTTCAAAGTCTTTGAGTCAGTATCCGTTTGGTAAATAAGTTCATTTGGGTACTTTTTTAGATTCTATGTGTAAGTGATATCATATGATATTTGTCTTTGTCTAACATATCACTATGATAATCTCTAGGTCCATCCATGTTGCTGAAAATGGCATTATTCTTTCATGGCTGAGTAATATTCCATTATATAAATGTACCACGTCTTCTTTACCCACTCATCTGTCAGTGGACATTTACTCCCATGTCTTGTGAGAGCCACTGTTTCCAACATTTGTCTTCCCAGTGCCCCTGGCCTATCCCTCCGAAAATCATGAAGTTTCTCACTTTAAAAGCATGCACATTTGTTTCCTTGGCCTGAGATTAAAGTTGGAAAGTTCAAGACTACAGATTTAGGGTCCGTAGCCACAGCTGCCCCTGTTCATTCACATTAGCCCAGTTTGGGCAACTTAGTGCCCTAATCTTCATGAAAGGAGTCTACCTTTCTCTTACATGCCCCTGAATGAAGCACCAGCAAATTCCTTCTACCTCTAGTCGGCATCCTGACCGTCTTCTTGCATGTTAAGAAAGGCCACTTCAACATAAATATCTATTGACACATGAATGGATAAAGAAAATGTGGTATATATGTGACGGAATATTACATAGTCTTGAAAAAGAAGTCTGTCCTTGCTTACATAACAACTTGGCTGAACCTTGAGGACATTATGCTGCATGAAATTAACCAAACACAGAGAGGCAAATACTGCAGGATACTGCTTATATGAGGTCCATAAAGTAGTCAAACACATATAAGCAGAGAATAGAATGGTAGTTGCCAGAGGTTGNTGTCCTTGCTTACATAACAACTTGGCTGAACCTTGAGGACATTATGCTGCATGAAATTAACCAAACACAGAGAGGCAAATACTGCAGGATACTGCTTATATGAGGTCCATAAAGTAGTCAAACACATATAAGCAGAGAATAGAATGGCAGTTGCCAGAGGTTGGGGAAGGGGAAATGGGGAGATGCTGTTTAATTGGTATTAAGTTTGTTGTGCAAGAAGATTAACTCCTAGACATTGTGCCCCTAATAATGCTGTATCGTATGTTTGAAAATTTGTTAAGAAGATAGATCTCATGTTGTGTTCTTACCACAATTAAAAAATGGAGAGAAATGAGGGCTGTTTCAAACCAACTTCATTTTTAGAAAGTTGGATATAAATATTTCATTGTCCCAGGGATTAGCAGATATATTACACTTGGGTGCACTTCAAGGGAAGATGTAACTCTCATTATAAGATCTAAGCATTTCCCTCCACCCTCTAGCTGTCTAGACAACCTTGGGGCCCTCTTAAAATGTTAATTGGCAGAAGGAGAGCCGTTAACTGCTGAAATACAGCCCAGCTTTGAGTAGAGCCAACTTCTCAATCACTACAAGGACAGAGCCACAAAGCAGTACCAAATCCTCTATTAGATCAAGGCATTCAGTACCACAAAACCACAGAGCCCCAGATCTCAGTAGGCTGGGACTTTTGGCCATTAAAGGGAGTTCCATTCTGTTGGAATGATGATAAGGCTCCATGGATTTCCACCTGAAGTTTATTAAAAGTTTTTAACTTTTAAGGTTAAAGTTGTTAACTTCCTTAAAAAACAAAAACAAACAAAAAAACACCAATATTTGGCTCTGGCTTAGCCCAGGCAATGACAAAATTTACATCCAGAAGGCTGTGGTTTTTTGCAAACTGAATTTGATTCATGGCTATCTAGACATAGCAAAGAATTCAGTGCTCCCATAGAAACTTTCGGAGAAGGCAATGGCAACCCACTCCAGTACTCTTGCTTGGAAAATCCCATGGACGGAGGAGCCTGGTGGGCTACTGTCCATGGGGTCGCTAAGGGCTGGACACAACTGAGCGTCTTCACTTTCGCATTTCACTTTCATGCACTGGAGAAGGAAATGGCAACCCACTCCAGTGTTCTTGCCTGGAGAATCCCAGGAATGGGGCAGCCTGGTGGGCTGCCATCTATGGGGTCGCACAGAGTCGGACACGACTGAAGTGACTTAGCAGCATAGAACCTTTCTCATCAACACAAAGGTAGGATATTCTTTAAAAGAATAGAAGAGACTATATAAGGAAGGAATATGTCTGATATTTAGAAAGCACCTAAATCGGGCAGCTGAAATTTTGTTTTTTTTTTTTAATGTCTGTTATCTAGAGCTTTGCTGTCCAGTACAGTAGCCACTGGTCACATGTGGCTATTTACAATGAAGCTAATTAAAAATAAATAAAACTTAAAATGCAATTTATTAGTCATACAAGCCATATTTGAAGTGCTCAATAGCCATGTGCAGCCACTGGCTACCAAATTGGAAGTACAGGTGTAGGACTTTCCATCATCATAGAAAGTTCTGTTGGACAGGGGTGCTCATGAGAGAAATCATTTGTTAACATCACATTTTCTACTGCCCAGCTCAACTCCACCCCTACTTTGTTCGTTAGGTGCCAAACAGAGTTTCTGCTGTTTTCTCTGCCAAGAAGTAGGAAAGTGACTGTTTACTCTTGGCTAAAGGTGATAGAGAGCATAAACTCCTAGATACCCCAGAGGGAATTAGTCTTCATTAGCATGTTGTCTTCATGGTTAAGTCACTCACCAGGGAAAGGCACACAATTCAAATACTTGGACTCACTAGGTGCGTCAGTGATGCCCAGCTTGGTGCGCTTACAGATCACTTAAGTCAATCCATTTCTCCTGAGCCTGCTACATGGATAATTGAATTCATTCTTTTGCAGCACCGGCTTAGGTTCTGTCTGAATTGAGATCTTGATGCCTTTCGAGCTCCCTGTCCCATTCCTGCCCCACCTTCCACGCTAGAATGATTATATATCCTGGCTCTGCTCTGAACTTTAAGAAAGCATGGCCCATGTATCAGTCATCTTTGTATCTCCAACACCTGGTCAGAACACAGCGTGTGGAAAGCACCCAGTGAATGTTTGCTGAAGAAATTCATTAATCAATTATGTAATCAATCAAGATGTCTTCATTTTTCCCAGTAGGACTTTCACTAATTATTCCTGCAGAGAGTTCATTCCCCAGCACACTGCTTCACAAGTCTGGCTTCCTATTAGACTCACCTGGGGAGCTTTTAGAACCTACTGATGCCAGGACCTCACCCCAGACCAACAGAATCCAAATCTCAGCTGGCGGGGCTCAGGTATGTGTAGCTGTGGAAAATCTCCCCCAAAGAATTACATTATGCAGCCAGGGGTGAGAACCACTGCAGGTTTCTGATTTGGCAGCTATAAATAAGTTGTCATCCTTTTTGATGTGTTCACCCCAAGTCCCATCTCATCCACTCACATTTTTAAAATTGATAAGACTGTTTTAAAAAATAATTTTTATTGGAGTACAGTTGCTTTACAGTCTTATGTTAGTTTCTATTGTACAACAGAGTGAACCAACTCTATGTATATCCCCTCATTTTTGGATTTCCTTTCCGTTTATGTTACCGTAGAACATTGAGTAGAGTTCCCTGTGCTATACAGTAGGTTTCCCTTAGTTACCTACTTTATATATAGTAGTATAAATATATCAGCCTCAATCTCCCAGTTCCTCCCTCCATCCCCTTTCCCCCTTGGTGGGCATACATTTGTTCTCTGCTTCTGTCTCTAGTGCTGCTTTGCACATAAGATCATCTACCATTTTTCTAGATTCCACGTATGTGCATTAATCATGCAATATTTGTTTTTCTCCTTCTGACTGACTTTACTCGGTATGACAGTCTGTAGGTTCATTCACATCTCTACAAATGACTCAGTGTTATTCCTTTTTATGGCTGAGTAATATTCCATTGTATGCATGTACCACAACTTCTTTATCCATTCACTTTTGCTGCAAGAGTAAGATGAATCTGATCTTCTTACATCCATGGGATTTTCCAGGCAAGAGTACTGGAGTGGGGGTGCCATTGCCTTCTCCGTCTTAAGAGTTACCCTACTCAGTTATGGGACAGTAGTGTCCCACTGTTCGAGATAGATTGTGGGAAAGTAAACTTCATGTGGAAGCTTTATTTCAGTGTCTTAATGATGCTTTGGGCTAGAACTGTATTGAAACAACAGAAGAGAATTTCTTCTTTTAAACCTTCACCAGAAATGGAAGTTGTGAGTAAACTAGATTGCCATATTGAGATTTTAAGAGCAGAATACAAAACTGCATGCATGCTATGATAGTAAGTGTGAGGAATATATCTAATAAGGGGAGAACAAGACTTGAAGGTAAATGAACAAAAGCTCTAATAGAAAATGTGGGTAAAGCAGGACCTGGGGATGCAGGGAGACTAGGGAATGGATTCCAGGTTCTTCCCCTTAAGAGTCAACTGAGAGAAAAATGCAGGGACTGGAAGAGTCTTCTGATGGCTGGATGAAGTGCCCTGAATATTCCTTAAGGCTGTCCCAGGCAGGAGGAAGGAAGTCCAAGAAATGACTAAGCTAGTATCAAAACAAGAATGTAACCATATATGCCAGGTACAAAGGGTATGGATGGGAAGATGCTCCCAGCAAGACTGTCAATAAAAGAAAAGAGGGAAAAGATGGGGTCAAGAGCGGACTGGGCATTCAGAACTAAGAGCAGGAAGTGTTTGGCATCCTTTTACACAGGACCTAGTCCATGTTCTGAAGTGGGGTGGTTTCTAAAGAGGGGCTTTCCACAAGATATTTTTACTTCTCCTTTTTCCCAATATCATATAGTAATAGTTTCTTAATATTAACAGATGTGTGCCTGTGCACTGCAGAAGTGAGCTAAGAAATTGATTGAGAAGACCCTAATAATAGCTATGATTTATTAAGCATCTCTGTGTGCCAAACAACAAACAAAGCTCTGCACACACATCTCAGTTAATCCTCTCCATAACCCTAAGACGATGTTATCACTGTCATCCCACTGAGAAAACCTAGGCTTCACGACTTGTCCAGGGTCACACAGCCAGCACGGGGCACAGTCAGGCTTCAGTCCATATCTGTGTGACTCCAAAGAGACACATTTACGCTCACGTCTGGACCAGTCTCCATCTGGATTTACGGAAATGGCCTCCTCACACCCTGGCCCCACCCCGCATCAGAGACCCCCTCTTCTGTCACCAGCAAAGTGACAGTCTCACACCAGTGCTGGCTATCCTCACATGTTTTCACTATATGGTGGGGGTTTTATGAGACTCTACCACCGGCTGTTTTTCAAATTTATTTAATTCATCCATCATGCTCTGAAGCCATTTGCTTTTTTATATTGGACAGATGTAATGAGATTTTGGACACTAAAAAATGTTTTTATTAAAAGTTATGACCCAGAGCTAGCTGGTAGGGGCTATGCCATAAATCCCAGGAAGCGTGGGAATTTATAAAGGATGTAGCAACATAACCTTAACCTTTCAGGCCACACCAGAGGTTATAGGATAACACTGTCTCCCCGTCTCTAGCCAAATAATAATAATTGTTATTATTATTATTCCTGCCATTATTCGACGTGATCCTTCCTCCTCTTCTCTCAGCCACTGTTGAATCCTGGCGAGCCAGCGCCTAGTAGGAGCAGGTGGTTGATGACAGAACTTGCTGGTGTTTGGCTTGAAGGCTCTGCCATGGTGGGTATGGGCATGTGCATTGCCCTTCTCTGTGACCCTGTAACTGGGGCTGACTGATGTACAGTCACATTTACTACAGACAGAGTGGAAGTGTTCATGGCTGATGGTTCCTCCACTCCTCCGTGGCCAGCAGAAAGCTCTCCTGAAAATTAGGGAACAATGGAAGTATTTCTGTTCAAGCATAATCATTCCAAGTTAATGTCAATATTATCAGACTTAGACTACTGTTACACTGCTTTGAATTCATCCCAAGCATAATTAGTTTGGACATATAGGCCAAAAACATGGTCATTAAAAATAAATGTGTACATATGGAGATATTATGCGTATTACCTACAATATGTATTAATGTTGTGACTTTGTTCAATTAACATTCTTTAAATAAAGCTCTGGGGTATCAGATGGTAAGCCAGGGTTCCACAGAAGACCACCAGGGAGTCGAAATAGAGGAGTTTATTAGTGCAGGTCCTGGAGGAAGGGCCATATGCAGAGGTGAAGGGAGGAAGCAGGCAGAGAGAGCGAGGCAGGGTCTGGGGCACTTGCCTTTATTAGGGCCCCAGGGTAGAGTGCTTTAGCGTTCCCGGTCTGAGGCCAGATTGGTCATTTCAAACCAAAAAGAGCAGGAATTGGTAAGGAATCTAATCTAAGGGTACATAAGGCAAAGCCCTGGGAGGCTGGGGAGAGTATAGCCATAAGAGCTGTTAGGATGGTCAGATCAGGAACTGACATTTACTTGTGACTCTGTGGGCTGTTATCCAGGACCTACTTCACTGGAGAAGCTGGTGTCAATTCAAGGCCCCTGCAGGCCACTTGGCCACACAAAGGGGATACTGAGGCAGCGGTATTATGGAGTGGTATAGCAAAGCTCTCAGCAATTATAAACAACAAAGTAAAAAATTAACAAAATGATTAGATTTGGTCAGCTGCCGCCTATTTTTAAAATCATCTTTTCATTCACATGTATTTTCTTCGAGCACTGCCACGGGACAGATCCCCCATGACCTGCTGGAGATGCAGGAACAAACGCATCGGGGTCCCTGCTTCAGGAAGATCAGTGTGTAATGGGTACAGGTGATATGCTGTTGCTCACAGAGGATGGATTTCAGCTCAGGGGACCAAAGAAAGCTTCACAGAAGAGATGGCCTTTTAGCTGGGTTTGAGGAACTGGGTGAGCTTTGAGCTTGCCAGGCTGACAGAAGCATTTCAGGCAGAAAAGGCTGTATGTACAAAGGCACTTCCAAAACCAGCTGTTCACAGACTGCTGCAAAGGTTAAGTTTGGCTAAAGCACACGATAACACTTTTTCCTTTTAAATCAAAAATCTCAAGAGTAAACATCATGCTCTTATCTGCTGTCACCATTGAGACTGGCTGGGTCAGGTCTGCAATTTCGGCAAGATGGACTTTAAACTGAGAAACTCCCTATGGGTCGTATTTCCTAGCCAGGCACGCGTTTTATCAGCAGTTTATTCTGGGAACATATTCCAGGGTTTTCACAGCACACTGGCAACCGCTCCCGCCTCCTGTGATCATGAGAGTGTGGCCCATAGATAATGCCATCATTAAGCACGTACGTCCATGTCATTTGTGTGTCATTCACTTCATCCTCATTCATCATCCCTTACGCTTTCAGGACGGCCCTGCGTTTGAGGATTTTGACGAGCGGTTTGCCGCAGCCACCCCGGTAAGCGCAAGAGGGCCCAGCCTGGTTAACGGTTTCGCGTCCTTGTCCCATCACTCATTTCATGCTCATAAGTCATGCCTTGTGGTTACAGAACAGAAACCTGCCGATGGACTTTGACGAGATTCTTGAGGCAACAAAGGTAAGGCCTCCACGGTCTTGTGAAGTGAGGGCTGTTCCGGTTGTTCTTATCCGCTCTGTGCAGCCTCATGCTCCTCAGTGTTCTGCTCTGGTGCCAGCCTGTGCTGATGTTCAGAGACTCCTGGTGGGTGAAAAGTAGGACCATGTGTGTGTGTNTCGCGTCCTTGTCCCATCACTCATTTCATGCTCATAAGTCATGCCTTGTGGTTACAGAACAGAAACCTGCCAATGGATTTTGACGAGATTCTTGAGGCAACAAAGGTAAGGCTTCCACGGTCTTGTGAAGTGAGGGCTGTTCCGGTTGTTCTTATCCGCTCTGTTCAGCCTCATGCTCCTCAGTGTTCTGCTCTGGTGCCAGCCTATGCTGATGTTCAGAGACTCCTGGTGGGTGAAAAGTAGGACCGTGTGTGTGTGTGTGTGTGTGTGTGAGANGGCACTTCCAAAACCAGCTGTTCACAGACTGCTGCAAAGGTTAAGTTTGGCTAAAGCACACGATAACACTTTTTCCTTTTAAATCAAAAATCTCAAGAGTAAACATCATGCTCTTATCTGCTGTCACCATTGAGACTGGCTGGGTCAGGTCTGCAATTTCGGCAAGATGGACTTTAAACTGAGAAACTCCCTATGGGTCGTATTTCCTAGCCAGGCACGCGTTTTATCAGCAGTTTATTCTGGGAACATATTCCAGGGTTTTCACAGCACACTGGCAACCGCTCCCGCCTCCTGTGATCATGAGAGTGTGGCCCATAGATAATGCCATCATTAAGCACGTACGTCCATATCATTTGTGTGTCATTCACTTCATCCTCATTCATCATCCCTTACGCTTTCAGGACGGCCCTGCGTTTGAGGATTTTGACGAGCGGTTTGCCGCAGCCACCCCGGTAAGCGCAAGAGGGCCCAGCCTGGTTAACGGTTTCGCGTCCTTGTCCCATCACTCATTTCATGCTCATAAGTCATGCCTTGTGGTTACAGAACAGAAACCTGCCGATGGACTTTGACGAGATTCTTGAGGCAACAAAGGTAAGGCCTCCACGGTCTTGTGAAGTGAGGGCTGTTCCGGTTGTTCTTATCCGCTCTGTGCAGCCTCATGCTCCTCAGTGTTCTGCTCTGGTGCCAGCCTGTGCTGATGTTCAGAGACTCCTGGTGGGTGAAAAGTAGGACCATGTGTGTGTGTGAGAGAGAGAGAGAGAGAAACAGTATATGTGGGCGAGGAAATGACAGCCCTTCATTTCATTCAGCAAATATTTTCCAGTCTCCTGATATGTCCCAGGCATTCTGATAGATGCTAGAAATGCGGTAGAGAGGAGGACGCGGCCCCTATCCTCAGGGAGCTCAAAGTGTAACGCAGTGTGGCACCGCACAGCACAGGAGAGGGCCGATGGGAGGGGGAGAGAAGGGTAGGGTAGGATTGCCGAGTGGAGTGTAATAGTAGAGTGGAGATTCAGGACTGAACAGGAGCTGCTCAGTGCACCTGTGGAGATAAAATCCAGTGCGGGGCAGGTGGGGAAGGCAACGGCACCCCACTCCAGCACTCTTGCCTGGAAAATCCCATGGACGGAGGAGCCTGGTAGGCTGCAGTCCATGGGGTCGCGAACAGTCGGACACGACTGAGCGACTTCACTTTCACTTTTCACTTTCCTGCATTGGAGAAGGAAATGGCAACCCACTCCAGTGTTCTTGCCTGGAGAATCCCAGGGACTGGGGAGCCTGGTGGGCTGCCGTCTATGGGGTCGCACAGAGTCGGACACGACTGAAGCGACTTAGCAGCAGCAGCAGCAGCAGCAGCACCTATGGAGATAATAGACCACTGCTGTTTGGTCCACATCACCTGGAATTGAGGTGCTGGTTTGCAGCCAGTGTTTATTCAGATTGGTTAATACATTGGCAAGTGAATGTTGTCACTCCTGAGTACATGTGTTTGGAAAGTCTGTAGGACAGGAGTTCTCAACCTGGGCTGCAAATTAGAATCATCAGGAAAATTTCTAAACTTTGAGTTACTAAACTACCTCAAACCAACTAATTAAGAACCTCAAGGGGTGGGGACCAGGCATCCATATTTTTCCCCTGAATGTGTGTGCTTAGTCGCTCAGTCGTATCCAACTCTTTGTGACTTCATGGCTGAGACATTCCAGGCTCCTCTGTCCAT
Source organism: Neotragus moschatus (assembly GCA_006410615.1). NCBI lineage: Eukaryota > Metazoa > Chordata > Mammalia > Artiodactyla > Bovidae > Neotragus > Neotragus moschatus. The sequence goes on along the minus strand of SJYA01000596.1, from coordinate 1,569,237 downwards.
GGGGATTCTCCAGGCAAAAATACTGGAGTGGGTTGCCATGCCCTCCTCCAGGGGATTTTCCCAACCCAGGAATCAAACCCAGGTCTCTCGCATTGCAGGCATATTCTTTACCAACTGAACCACTGGGGATCCAAGGCTGACAATCCATCTAAGGGTCTCACATAAGCTGTTTTGGGGCAGTGGGATGGGGTACAAATTGAGTTAGAAAGCACTTCCCAGGAAGAAATAAAGGTGTCTAGTTTGTGTCTCGAAAGATCAGTAGGAAAGGCAGTGGGGGAAGGTCTGAGTGCTCTGGTCAGAGGAGGAGCGTGTGCCAAGGCCCTGAGGTGGCCCCTCCTTTCATGACCCCTGGTGCTTCTCTAGTAACATGGTCCTGGCGTGTCTATAGGTCTGTCTTCCCATAGAGCAGGCAGCTCATTAGACCCAGTGTGGGAAGATGCCTTATGCATCCCTGTGGCCCCTGCTTTGGGCACAGTAGCTGGTATACGGTAGGAACTGCATGCTTGCCCTAAAGGAAGGAGCACCTAGTGCCGAAGCTGAGCGAGTGGGTCTGTGTAAATGTGTACTGTGGTCAGTCATGGACACCTCTGCCTTCTTCAGTGACACTTTCAGAGCTTCTCTGCAGGAGGGGTTTAGGAGTCTACTTGCAGAGGTTCAGTGGAAAGAAGGACCAGGGGACTCATTATGAAACAGCAGCTATAGGGCATCCAAATGCTATTGGAAAACCACCACTGATTCATAAGAAAGAGTGGCTTGGGAGGGGACAGGCCTGAGATACTGAGGAGCTCCAATTGCCAAGCATCTCCTCATTCTTTTCACTGGCTTTGGCATCTTCTAGGGTCACTCTTTTTACCCTGTAGGATGCCCAGGACCTAGAGAAGGGGCAGAATCTCCCATCAACAACCACATCTTTACCTGAAGATGTCTGAAGGGCCAGGAAGGGGAAGGCAAGGAGGAATCTTGGGTTGACCTTGAGATGACTTCTTCAGAGGGACGTGAATCATGGCAGGACTTGTAAGAACCTTAGCTTCTGGTTAGAGAATATTATGGGGCTGGGCTTCCACCATGAAGGAGGGCTAAGTACAGCGGGGTAAAGGGACACATGGATAAACAAAGTGCTGCTTGGTCTATGGGTCAAGCCCAGCTGTTTTTAGCTGACCGATCAGAGGCAAGTCACCTTACCTTCAGGCCACTATTAGCTCATCTGCAAACTAGAGATAGTGGGAGAGATTCCTGTGCTGCCAACTTCACAGAATTCAGGGAGCATCCAATGTTACAGTAATGTGTTGGAAAATACGTTATAAACTATGAAGTGCTCTACAAACGTGAATGGTTAGTTCTAGTCTCATGAGGCTGTTAAAATGACTAATTACGACAATATTGTCAGATGGAACATGGCTTCTTAAGTTACAAATTAAAGAACCAGGACTAACAAGGGGGAGAGGGGCTGTGAAAATAGATATTATTCCAGATCCTCAGTCATATACTGTTATTAGAATTATTTTTAATTTTATGGCTTAAGAATCCCCTTTTTCTATAAAATTTAATTAACTCGAGGTTCTATTTAAGCAGAAAATCCAATGGAATGAAATAACAATCTATGTTTTATGCCTCTGCATGTTTTTTCTCGTTTAATCTTTGAATGGAAATCATCTGGCAAGAAGAGAGTCTGTAGCTCAAGAATGAAGGTTATTTTAAAAGTTGTGCTTAAGGAGAAAATTAGCCAATAAATTATATTTATGATGTTAGTAAAAGTGTGCCACGAGTTCACCACATTTGAAATATAAATTGTGCAACTTAATTATTAACTTCATTTTAATATTTTCCTACCACTGAAAACAGTCATGGGCCATTTGCAAAGCATTGAGCTTCAGGGGCCAAGAAGCCCAGAAACCTCCTTTGAACGCATTAAGTAGAATTATGCCTTCTGTGGGTTTGGGAGAGAGCCTAAGGATTGGCACTGTTTCACCAAATATAAAATATTGCTCACATGCTAAATAAGCCTTCCCAAAGACAAGCAAATGTTTATTTTTATGTCTATGGATTGTCCCCACTAGACTGTAAGCTCCCTGAAGGCTGAAAACTGACATTCCTCCTAATTATGTTCCTAGCACCGAGCACAGGGCCTAACACCTTACAGTTGTCCAGTGTGTACCAGCATATTATGTAGTTCAGTTCAATCACTCAGTTATGTCCAGCTCTTTGTGACCCCATGGACTGCAGCACGCCAGGCTTCCCGTCCATCACCAACTCCCAGAGTTTACCCAAACTCATGTCCATTGAGTCAGTGATGCCATCCAGCCATCTTATCCTCTGTTGTCCCCTTTTCCTTCCACCTTCAATCTTTCCCAGCATCAGGGTCTTTTCAAATGAGTCAGTTCTTCACATCAGGTGGCCAAAGTATTGGAGCTTCAGTTTCAGCATCAGTCCTTCCAGTGAATATTCAGGACTGATTTCCTTTAGGATTGACTGGTTGGATCTCTTTGCAGTAAGCATCAATTCTTCGGCACTCAGCTTTCTTTATAGTCCAACTCTCATATCCATACATGACTACTGGAAAAACCATAGCCTTGACTAGACAGACCTTTGTTGGCAATGTAACGTCTCTGCTTTTTAATATGCTGTCTAGGTTGGTCATAACTTTTCTCCCAAGAAGTAAGCATCTTTTAATTTCATGGCTGCACTCACCATCTGCAGTGATTTTGGAGTCCCCAAAAATTATGCAGTTGGGAAAGAAATTAATATGTATAGGGCCCTACTGTGTGCCAGGAACCATTTATTCGATCTGAAACCTGAAGAGGAAGGATTGAAAGTGAGTTTATCAGGCTAAGGTGCTTGCTTTTCGGCAAAAAAAAAAAAAAGAGAGAGAGAGAGAATCTTTTGTAGCTTACCGAAACTTCAGAGTCCTTCTAGTAATATAATCAATAAATCTCCAAAGGAGATATTACCTTCTCTAATGTCCAGGTAAGAGAAAAGTGGACCCAAGGAGCTGCAAAGATTGTCAGTGGTAGAATTCAGATGCAACCCCAGGGATGGGACTCTGCCTGGGCCTAGAGCTCACAAGTTTGTCAGTAGTGGAGAATGTTCCTTTCTTTGTGTGAATCTTGGTGGTCCCACTTTGCCTGGTTAAAACAAATTTCTAGGGCAGGAGTCCTGTCTGCCAGGACAGACTCTCCCAGTGGTGTTTTTCAGTCCCCTGATTAGAAACTATCACTTTAAAGTCTGAAGATGAGCAGAAAGTTGTTTTTTTGTTTTTTTGTGTGTGTGTGTGTGTGTGTGTGTGTTTTGCAGTGGGCAAATTTGCACAAAACACATGATTATATACTTTAAGTCAGACAATTTGACTCCTGGCCATAGACCTCCTGCAGACTCTGAAGCTGGAAGTGTACACTGATTAATTTCTGAGTGTATCTTAAAGGGCTTCTCCCACTGCTCTGGCTGGCCTTGCTCAGTCACTGAGGGATGATTGATGGGAATATAGTTGATACAGTATCCACAGTGATAGAGCTCCTCGGAGTGATTAATTGTGTATATACTGGGTTGTTTTTGATACCCTTCCTGGTATTAAATGATACATTTTCTCCTCCTCCAACTGTATTTTTTATCTTGAAGATGGATTCTTTCGAGGACTGTCATTTGACTGCCTGCTCTACATGCAGAAAATTCAAATCCTGGCCTAGGTGGTCTTGAGGTGACCTCTATGAAACTCAGTTTATTCATCTGTAAAAATGGGGAGGACAGTTCATACCTTTCAGGGTCAGTGATATTTACTGAGAAGTGGCCGTGAAGTGGTGACTTGCTATACTTGGTACAGGAAAAGCACTTTGTAACATGCTGATATACTCAGAAAAGAGAAGCAAATGATAAAATTACCTCTTGCCTTTGTCTCCTGGAGAAGAGAGACGGTGATGACATTGGATGGTAAATATGTATAAAATGGTATTATTATTGCTTATGCAAGGTAGCTAAGCCCAGATCTGCTTGACAAAGCCCAGATAGACAGCCAGGTACACTGGAACAATAACTGATTCTGGCTGCATCTGAGATGCTGTCTTTAGGATCAAGAAGTATCATAATGACCAACTGGGTTTATTGTTTATATAGTCATGATGAAAAAGGGAAGAGCATGGCCTCAAATCATACTGTTTTAAAGCATTGCCCCGCAGCAGCAGCTCCCCCTGTGGTTACATCATTATCTTTTTGTCGTTTCAGGCTGTGACCCAATTAGAACTTTTTGGGGACATGTCCACCCCTCCTGATATAACCTCTCCCCCTGTAAGTATGCCCTGTGCTTGGAGCCCTGCATCTCTTTCCTTTCCTTCTTCAGTTTCACGGTGACAAATATATGGGTTTTGGGTAAAAGAAGCTGCTGGTGGATTTCAACTCGGACTCTTCCAGCTGTGTGATTTGGGCATACTAACTAGCAATTCTAAATGTCAACTTCCTCTGCTTTTTTTTTTTTTTTTAAAAGAATTATGATGCATGCTCTGTTTTGACAAATAAATGAAATCATGCATCAGCAATTACAGACTATCACTGGGGTGCTTGCCGTTATGCTGGGCAGTGGAAAGAGACAGGAGCAGGATGTGGTCCTTGACTGCAAGGAGTATAAGGTCCACCTAGGAATATGGGTGAGAAGCTCCACAAGACAGCAGATGAGATGAGACATTTGTCATCTCCTACCCAGACCCCACACAGCGGGGTGGTCAACCCAGTAAAGCAAGCCTCTTCTCCCCCGGACCTTTCAGCTCTCTCCTCTCTTATTCCCTTCTTTCCTTCCTAACTCTTTTCATTTCCTCCTCCCTTCCCAGTTGCTTGCCAGCTTCTCTGAGCTTCTCAGGAAGCTTCGGATTCCCAACTCTAGTTTCAGCCATGCTATCTCAGTCATTGCTTGCACTAGGGCAGAGTTCGCAGGGAGCTGAAGCAAAATAGAATCCCACTGCTTTGAGCATGGGAGGCGTTCAGAGGCAACCCTGCAGCCATGGCAAAGAGCCAGGCTAGCCCCTCCAGCTCCTGCCCAGTCCACTCCCCGGAGGTGGGTGGAGAGCAGTCAGCCACAGCTGCACCCGCTAAAGCTGCTGGGAGGGGGCAGCCCCTCTGGGGACCACACGTTTAGCGCAAACCCAGGGATGGTGCTACGGTTCCTTGGCAAGCTGCGCCTCCCAGAGAAAAGGCTGTAACCTCACTGAGGACAGATGGCAGAAAAGCCTGCTGCCCACAGCTGCCGCCAGGGAATCTGAGCACAGTTGCCCTGATTCCAACACCTGGTATCCAGAGCAGCCATGAAGGAGGGGCCAGCAGTTCCTATCTCCAGGGAGGCTGGTTGGTTCTAGTGAGGCTTTCTCTCCCCACTTCCAGGGAAGGCAGCTGCATTTCTGAACCGTGGGGGCCATGGAGCTAGAAAGGTCTGGAGTGATCTTCTAGCCTTATTTAGCACCTTCGTTTTACAGATGAACACACTAAGTTCCAGACAGGGCATGTGACTCACCCAAGGTCACACTGGAAGAAAGCAAACGGCACTGATTATGGTCTAGCATGCTTAATGCAGCGGCTCCTGGCTGTGTTTCTGGCCCTGAACCTGAGTGCCATCCAAATGGGTATTTAATAATCCTCAGAACAATGCTATGCCTCCTGCAAGCTGCTAATCTAAAAATGGCCTTGTCTAATTGCCATGGTTTCAGGATTAATTGCTTAACCCAATCTATTCCAAGGGGAAAGAAATAAAGATATTATGTCATCAGATATGTGTACTCTGTAGGCAAAAGGTTTCTGGAAATGCACGGACCTTTAAAGAAACAAGTACTCAAGTTTTGATTTCAGTAGCCTTCACCACGTCATGGAGGAGACATTTCTGAAATTCTAGCATGGGCTAGGATCTAGAGTTGGCAGCCGCTCTAGCATCATTTTTATCACCTTCTTGAGAACATTTGCTTCCTTTTGCAAGTGAAGGTTCAGGCAGGATTCTTCTGGGAGGCACAAGGACCCAAGGGTCTCGGTTCTACTTGCTAATCTTTATTCATTTAGCCCACACCTGTTTATTAACCATGTATTCAGTGACAGCCTTGAGCTGGGTGCACAGTAAGTCCTGAGTGAGGGTATGTCAGTTTGAATTAACTTCTAAAGGATGAAAGCCAGATATTAGGGGATAATATGAGGGCCTGAAGACACCCCCAGAGGGTATGGGCTCAAGCCAAACAGTCGTGAGGCTGGCCAGTGTGAGCTGACCACCTGTTCTGTGCTTCAGCATAGTACTAAGTGATTTAAATGCATGATCTCATTTCAAGCCTCTCAGCAGCGCTGGAGATAGATATTGATTTTCTCATTTTATGCTCTGTATACATAGCAGCTCATGGTCTGCAGTTCACAAAAAGTGGCCAGGACTAGGGCTTGCTTCTGCAGCACCTCCCCGCTTAACTTCTGGGCCTGCTGCCTCCCATCCTGGTCAGCAATAAGGCTCTCCCAGGAGCCTCACACCCTCCTGCCTCTCTCTGTCTGACAGACTCCTGCAACTCCAGGTGATGCCTTTATCCCGTCTTCATCTCAGACACTTCCGGCGAGTGCAGACATGTTTGGTTCTGTACCTTTTGGCACTGCTGCTGTACCCTCAGGTAAGCCCTCGTCCACCTTCCTCCCACCTCCATCCACCAAGAAAAAAGGCTGACTGAACCAGCTGCCAGGTTATGCCAGATGCCTGTGGGACGACCATTCTCTCCCTGTGACTCTTCAGGTGACACTGAGAAGCTGCTATGGGCAGGGAGTAGTATGCTTACCAAGCTTTGGTATGTGGGAGGCTGGACACCAGTCATGTCTTGAACCTGAAAGGTCAAGATGCCAGATGTGTAGCTTTGGGGAGCTCAGTGCACACACAGCTATGTGAACCAGTGCAAATCCTGATTGGCACTGTCAGCTCAGTTGGATGCGGGGAAGGTGAGGGTGGGGAAGGGGCAGCTGTGCTCCACTGACCTCTTGAGATTTGAGTGATAGAAGGGGTGCAGGCCCAAGGAAGGGGAGGTTCCGCATGGACAGAGGAACACTGAGGAGTTCTGCTGACGGTGAACGGTGAATTGCAGTGGGGCTTAGTGACTTAGTATTTGTTCTATTTTCCAAATATTCTTTTACAACAGGGTAAAAATACAGAGAGTAACAGTGTTACAGGTGCACATTGGTGGGGTCTGAGGCATCTTGTTTCCATGGCATTATGCAGTCCATGAAGCCAGCCTGTTCTACCCGGACATGGCCAAAGGTGGTATTTTGCTGCTGGTTTTGTTCAGTCGTGTCTGACTGTGACCCCATGGACTGCAGTATGCCTGGCTTCCCTGTCCTTCACTACCTCCCAGAATTTCCTCAAATTTATGTCCATTGAGTCAGAGATAAGTGGTATTACTTATGCTGTTTGCATACAGGGGTTCTTAAAGACTTTTTTTCCCTTAACTACATATTTGAAATATGTGACTTTATCTTTCTTTTTGTACTTTATTTATATAAATGACGGAGTTGGTATGTTTTAAAATAACGATTTCTTGCATTTTCCTATAAATAATTACTTTTAATTATATAGTGTTAGAAACAAATTCTTGCCACCAGATATAAACCTTATTGTTACTTAAAGTAAAATTAAAATGTCATACTCTGTTCTGAAATAGTTATTCCTCCTGAGCTGAAGGATCACTTCTAGAAGCCACAGAGCTAACATTGGTAGCTAACATGTCTAACTTACAGTTGAGAATCTATAGGTAGCCTAGAAATGTCTTTAACTGCTAAGCTTCCCAATCAAATCTGTTTTACCCAAACCTATAATGGAACAGTGGCAATAGTTTCCCTTACCTAAACTGGACATTAAAATGTCCTTGGGAATAGTGTAATGGAATCTGTTGTTTTAAGTAGGAATAATAGTTTTCCATCAGAGATGGACAGTCTTCCTGGGCTGTCAGCCTTGCATTCAGAATAACCATGCTTTGTCCCATTTGATTCATGAAGATATATTGGGTCAGAGGATGGGCCCTCTAGGCACCACATTTACTCGTTTTCAGGCATGTTTGTGCCATAAATGTTCACTGAGTATGCACTGTGGGCCAGGTCCTATTCGAGGCGTCTGGGGTGTGTCAGTGACTACAATAGACACAGACCCCTGGCCGCAGAGAGCTTACTTTCCAGTGCGGAGAAGGACAGCATGAAAATGAGTAACAATATAATCTGTTAGGAATGGTGGATGAGGGGTACGAACAGAAGAAAATGTGGAGCAGGGCAGGTGTGAATGGAGGTGATGGTCAGGAGGAAGGGCTCGTGCAAACATGTGATTTGAGCCAGGAAGGTGTCAGGGTCAAGAGTACTCCCAGTGGCCCCTCCCAGCCTCCACCCCCTTTCTCTGTAAGCAAGAGGGGCTGGATTCAGTTCTGGCCCTTACACTCAACTAAAATGCCTGAGAACCTGCCTGCACTGCCCTGGGCCCTCCGCCCAGCCGGGGCCAGTTTATGGCTTTAAAGAACTCTGTTTTACAGTCTTACCACTTGATCAGCCATGTTGCACACTGTGGACAAACCAGTAAACCCATTCAGATTCTGTTTCTTTAGCTGCTTAGAAAAATGATAGATTACCTCCAAGATTTCAGTTTTTACAGTGTAAGTCTAAAATTAATTTCAGTTAGCATATGTTTGTTTTCTTACTCTACTTAAGCTCTGCCGAGAAACAAAACTGGGCTTCGCTGGTGTTAAACTGTCTGCCTTCTTCTTCCTTTAACTGGCCTTAAAAATCTCTGCAGCTGCTGAATCTCCATCTCGCTATCCCTAATTGCCCTGCCAGCCACAGGGAGGTGGGAAATGACCTGGGGTGTGTAGTGTAGTGAACAGGCTGAGTTTGAGCCCTGGCTCAGCCATTTATCTATAAGCTTTAGACTCCTGGGCAAATTACTTAACCAGTCAGAGCCAGAGTTCCTTTATTTTTAAAACTGAATTTAAAATAATACTTACCTTGCAACAATATCATGAGAATTAAATGAAATAAAATGAAGTGTTTCTGAAAAATGCTGGCATGTTGTAAATGCTTTGTGTAGAAAATGCTAGTATTATTATTACTCTGACATCTAAAGTAGAAGAAAATATGTCTTGTTTTTACCTATTTTTTTTTCCCTTTTCCTTCTTGAGAAGTTCCCTTAAAAAAAAAATGCATTTAATAGAGTTTAGGTTTTTGACCTTCTGAGCACATGGCGGAGCTGGCCTGAAGGGCTGGAGAGTATACGCTATAAATACAGACCCTCTACTAACCAGCTGTGTGACAATCAGCTATATAAGTTCAGAGCCTCAGGGAACTTATCTGTAAAATGGGGATGATGCTTCTACCTCATCGAGCCGTTCCTGAATTAATCACATGTAGTAAAACATTTAAAACAGTACCTGGCAGTGTTTACATAAGTAAGCACTCAGTAAAAGTTCTCTGCCCTTGTCACCAGGGATCCTGACTCTTCTACCCATACTCTGGGTAGCCACGTCAAACCTTCCACTCTGGAAGCCATCAGTTCCCCGTATGCAGATTAAAGAGATACATTTCAATATTTATTTATTTATTTGGCAGTGCCAGATCTTAGTTGTGGCAGGTGGGGTTTAGCTCCCTGATTAGGGATTGAACCCAGGTTCCCTGGATTGAGAGCATAGAGTCTTAGCCACTGGCCCACCAGGGAGGTCCCAATTAAAGAGCTATTAATAACAGCCACCCCAGAGACTTGTTGAAGGATCAGCTTCACACAAAAAAAGTGAGCTCCACTAGGGTAAGGATTTATTTTATCTATTTATTTATTTTTAATCCTGCCTTGTTCTTCACTGAATCTCCAGAGACAAACAGTGTTTGCCACCCAGGAGGTACTCCTTTTGAACAAATCCATCAAGGGACATAATGTAGTTGAGAGGTGCCACACAAGTCCTGTGTGTATGTTGGGGAAATCCTTCAGTTTTCCGTGTTTTCTTTTTCTTTTCAGTGTTTTTCCCCCCTAATTAATGAGAGTATTCCTAGGTGCAGCATCTGGTTATAAATTGCAGTTTTCAACACTTTAAAAAAGCTAACTGCAAGGCAGTAATGCAGGTGGTTCCTTTCATTGCAAAGAGAGATTTATGATTGATCTGAACTTCATGGCATAAACAGATGCTCATTGGCACCTCCTTCCTCTGCTGTTGAATGTTCGCGAATAAACAGTTACTAAGCTGTTAAGTGGCTGCAGTGGCCGCCATGCAACGGCTTTCCATGTCTTTTCCCCAGGCTGCTAGCGCAGCCCTGCCACTGAGATGTCCCGTCAGAGACACACAGTGCCACATGGCCAGAGAGCCTTTAGCTCACAGGTCTGGGGAAAGCCCCCACTGCTGGGACCCCCCCTCAGGAAAACCAAGTGAGACCTGCAAGTTCCAAAACATGATACCTAATTACCCTTGCTGTCTTTCTTTCTTTCTTTTTTTTTTAATATTGTACTTTGGTCTGAAGCAGATGGCATGAAGCCAGGGAGACATGCTAACAGCTCTCTCCAGAAAAGTGTATACAGCCCATCTGTTGGTTCCTTGTGGAAGAAAGGGAAAAAAGGATGGGGGGAAAAAGCCTGCTGCCAGCAGTAGACTGACTCATCAGAGATCATAGCGCTTATGGTTGCTGGAGTTGGCTTGGACACTTAGAAAAATGCAGTGAATTTATTCCACTGTGACTCACTCACCTCTATCTAGAGCCTTTCTCCAGCCTTAAGCATTTATGGAGCTGTGGATGTGTGCCCACAACTGTGCTAGACACAGATGGGGGAGGCAGAAAGAAAAGGTTCCTACTCACAGGGGCTCTCTAGTCTAATAAGGGAAGACAGAATCACTGTGCAGTGACAACACTGACTTCACAGTGCTGTGCACCACAACAGAGATGAACACAGGGAACTGTGCGTGACCAGCGGAGAGCCCACTGAGTGTAGAGGGCAGCGGTGATGCTGAACTGGGTCTCCAAGAGCGCAGGAGGGACAGCCACATGAAGAAGTAGGCATGGGTTTCCCTCCAGGTAGACCAGCAGGGGTGAGGGAGCAGGTTGTGTTGTTTGCAACTGCTGCAGGGAAGGGTGCCAATGCGATAGCAAATGGAAAATAGGGGTGAAGAGGTGAAAAGGGGCTGACCCACAGCCCCAAAGATAAGCTAAGGTCTCTGGGCCTCATTTTCTAGGTGATGAAGCACTGCACCACTGACCCTTGAACAGTAAAGGCCTGAATTGCACGGGTCTACTTATATGGGGAGATGTTTCAATAAATACTACAGGCCTACTATGTATGATCCAAGGTTGGTTGGTTCCATGGGTGCAGAACCAGGTACATGGAGGGTCAACTCTAAGTTACACGTGGATTTTCCATTGCTCAGGACTCAGTGCCCTTAACCTGAGCATTATTCAAGGGACAACCGTATTTGCATTTTAGAATATGGTGGCAGTGAGGAGGATGGGATGGAAGCCAAGCAGAAACGTCTGACTGGAGACTGAAGCCTGCCATTCATTTACCAAAATGGGCATCAGAGCTGGCATGGTAGGAATATCCATGAGCAGGTCTTCACCCTGTCGGACTCAGTGCCCCTTTTTATAACAAGGATTTATGACATCTCCTTTACTATCATGAAATGAAATTCATCAAGAATATAAACTATCTATACAGTTGTTCAAAATCAATATAGTATCTTAGCTGTAACAGAAGAAATAAAAGCAAATTTATAATGACAAGATATGTTTTTCCGTTAGGAAATACCCAGATGCCACAACATTGGCTTCCCTCATAGCTCAGTTGTTAAAGAATCTGCCTGCAATGCAGGAGACCTGGGTTTGATTCCTGGGTTGGGAAGATTCCCTGGAGAAGGAAATGGCAACCCACTCCAGTATTCTTGCCTAGAGAATCCCCATGGACAGAGGATGCTGGCAGGCTACAGTCCATGGGGAAACAAAAGTCAGATATGACTTAGCGACTAAACCACCACCACCACACTAGAACACATACTAAGTGATCAGATGTGTGTACCTAAAGCCAACAATAGAATAGACCAACCAGAATAGGAGTGCTAACGCTGTCTCCAATGCCGTGAACAGGGACCACAATTTTCCAAGTTGTTGATCAACTCTTGACTATGTTCCAAAGAAACAAAGTATAATCTTCCCCATTGTATGCATTTCTGAAAAATTAAGTGCATTAAAACTGTGCAAAGAAACTTTAAATTTCCACGTGATTCAAAGTACACTCAATTAATCACAAATTCTTTGTCATGCACGTCATCTCCCATATTATAGGAGGTCTAGTATCAATGCTCTTGGCCCTTAAATGTCAGTACTGCCCCCCACCCACCAAGTTTTCCTGACAATCAAAACACATCCCAGGAATTTTCTAATCATCCCCTAGGAGGCAGTAGAGTTCCCACCAAGAACCACTGAACCCCGTCAAAGTCAATGGGAAAATAAGAAAAATGAAGTTGCAGAATTCTTTGTTGTTACGTTTAAGTCATTGTATTATTCTATGGCAGGCAACATAAGCAAGCTGTCAGCACTTCACTTTTTGCTACAGAGAGATATAATGATTTTAAAAGGAGCACAAGTGATGCTTTATACCACAATAACGGAAACAATATAATTTCCCCTTACTAAGTGCTTACAACATGTTAGGTATAGTATTGGGTGCTCCGCAAAATCCCTGCAGGGTCAATATCATTTTCTCCATTTTAGGGATAAGGTGATTGGTGCTCAGAGGAAAAGTTGAATGTTAGTATGTGTTCTCATTTCCTTGCACTAGGACCAAGGTGATCTGATAAGGATATTGTCTGTTTTCTTTGTTGCCACTCCCGCCTCATTCCATAAAAATATTGAACACAATTAATTAGCAGGAAGCCTGTGTTTCTGTGTCTACCCCTTCTGGAGCCTCCTCTCACCTTGTAAGGAAATGGACTAGCTTTGAAAGTTGGCTCCATTTCTTATGAATCAGTTGAAGGGCAGGTGGATCTGAGGCTAGTGCATGGGTAAGGCAGCCCACATGTCATTTCTCTGGGTTCACCAGAGTCATCAACGCAATCCAGGTCATTTTGGAATCTGCTAGGCTACCATACATCTACCTTCTTTTTTTCCTGGTCTCACCGTTCTGTACCTGCAAATTCCTTCTGGCAGCCATTAAAATGCTTATTTTGAGAGATAAGTCTCATCCTTTACTCTGCCTAGACTGGTCGTCTGTCTCCTGGGCTTGATTGCAACCTGAGAAGGGTGGGAACCCCTGGAAGGACATGGGAGTCTCCTCCAGACCCACAGTAAGCTAAAACATCTGATGGTTGGACCAACTTTATGGAATGTGCTAAAATCAGAAGTCAGTCTTGGCCATCTGGGTGAGGTAGTAGGGGGCACTGGAGAGAATGCTGGCTTTGGGGACAGATAACCTCAGTTCGGAGAAGGCAATGGCACCCCACTCCAGTACTCTTGCCTGGAAAATCCCACGGATGGAGGAGCCTGGTCGGCTGCAGTCCATGGGGTCATGAAGAGTCGGACACGACTGAGCAACTTCACTTTCACTTTTCACTTTCATGCATTGGAGAAGGAAATGGCAACCCACTCCAGTGTTCTTGCCTGGAGAATCTCACAGGTGGGGGAGCCTGGTGGGCTGCCGTCTATGGGGTCGCACAGAGTCGGACACGACTGAAGTGACTTAGCAGCAACTTCAGTTCAGACCTTGATTTCAGCTTAATGTCCACTGTGTGACCCTGTGCAAGTTACTTTTCCTCTCTGAGCACCAATCACCTTATCCCTAAAATAGAGATAATGATACTGACCCTGCAGGGATTTTGTGAAGACTTGTAACACCTAATACTAACCTAACATGTTGTAAGCACTTAATAAGTGGAATTATGTTGATTCTGTTATTATGGTATAGAGTATCACTTGTACTCCTTTTAAAATGATTATATCTCACTGTAGCAAAAAATTATGGTAACGTAAGTGAGTACAGCCCCTGGAGTTTTGCAGTGATCCATCTGTGCCACTGTATGTGGTATTCCTAAATAGATTACTAAGCTACATTTTTTAATCTGTAGGATTGGCATAACAATAATATATAATAATACCTAGAGCTACCTTTTACCACATGTTTTTTACATATCAAGGAAGGTATTAAGTAATTTTATAGGCTGTGATTCAGATCATACTAATGGTTAACATTTACTCAATATTCATTCTATGTCAGCCACAGTTCTCTGTATCTTAAATGTATAATCTCAGTCTTTAACCCAATGAGGCAGAAGGTATTTTCTGCCCATTTTACAGATAAGGAGAAGCTTAGAGACCTTCTTAAGCTCTCCCCCGATTCCACAGATAAGAAGTGGCAGTCTGAATTTTAACCTTGGTCTCAGTCATCTTGCACACGGTTTTCATAAGGAGAAGGAAGATGCTGTAGCCCAATTTTACAACAAAGAGCTTGACTCTGAGCAGAAGCAATGGGATTGCCCTCAGTCTAGCAAGAAGGGGAAGCAAGATTCAAACCCAGATGTGCCTGTTGCCAGCACTCTGCCCTTCCCATTGAGCACACTGGTTCCTGAGCTGTATGATGTCAGAAACCTTTAAGAATTATAAGACTATAACTACTCTAAGAACTGTACCGTTATTATTATTGCCCCCAAATGCCTGCCTGGCTCGCTCCCTCACTGCATTCTAGTTTCTACTTACAAGTCGTCTCCTTAGAGCAGTTTTTCCTGACCACAGCTGTAGAAGGCAGACCCTGGGAGAGCAGGGACTTCGGTCATACTCACCTTTGCATCCTAGCACACAGCCTGACTCTGGGTGGTCACTTGATATCTTTCTTGCCAATCACTTGACTCCCTGAATGCTTCTTGCCCAGGGCTCCTGACTCTTCTTTTTCACGCTTGCAGGTTATGTTGCTATGGGCGCCGTCCTCCCATCCTTCTGGGGCCAGCAGCCCCTTGTCCAACAGCAGATTGCCATGGGTGCTCAGCCGCCAGTCGCTCAGGTGATGCCGGGGGCTCAGCCCATCGCATGGGGCCAGCCGGGTCTCTTCCCTGCCACTCAGCAGCCCTGGCCCGCCGTGGCCGGGCAGTTTCCGCCAGCCGCCTTCATGCCCACACAAACTGTTATGCCTTTGCCAGCTGCCATGTTCCAAGGTCCCCTCACCCCCCTTGCAACCGTCCCAGCCACGGGTGACTCCGCCAGGTCAAGTCCACAGACCGACAAGCCCAGGCAGAAAATGGGAAAAGAAATGTTTAAGGATTTCCAGATGGCCCAGCCTCCGCCTGTGCCCTCCCGCAAACCCGACCAGCCCTCCCTCACCTGCACCTCAGAGGCCTTCTCCAGTTACTTCAACAAAGTCGGGGTGGCACAGGATACAGATGACTGTGATGACTTTGACATCTCCCAGTTGAACTTGACACCTGTGACTTCTACCACGCCATCGACAAACTCACGTGAGTGTCCTTCTCTGGAGACATAAATCCCTGAGAGCCACTGCTGCCTTGTTTCTGGTGGCAGAGAAACCACCTCAGTTGCATTCAACAGGCCTCTTTGTTTATATCACTACTACTGCTACTAACAATAGCCTCCCATTATTAGATGCCAATTATATGTACCTTCCCCATGCTCCACATGTGTTATTTCTATACTCCTAACAGTGCTTGTGGCAAGTTTTGTTAGACCTGTTTGACAGATAATGAAAGCGAGATTCAAAGACAAAGAAAATAGACAAAAGGGTACAGTTGAATACAAGCCTGTTGTTCCTCTAGCACGTCACCCTGCTGCTTCTGTTTTTGTTCACTCGCTCATTCATGTGTTCATGTATGTATATCCCAGCTCTGCTACATAGTTTTGGGTGTGGCTTATTGAACTAAAACTGAATGGAGCATGTGCATTTAAAAATTTTTAAGGAACAAGGATAAAAAAATTAGAAAATTAAGATCAGGAGAAAATGCAGGCCAGAGATAGAGGAGTCGTAAAGCCTCCCACAGCAGGTAGAGTAGCAGCCAGAATTTGGCTCAAAGCTTCGCATAGTCAAAGGGAAAAAAAAAATAAAACAGTTGTTGTAGCAGAACACTCTGGACTAGGAATCCAGAAAGCAGCTTGATTACTTCTTAGTTTTGTGCCAGTGAGCAGGTCATTTTATTTCTTTGTGCCTGGTTTCAACTATCTCAGGCTAAGGATCATAAAAAGCATTCAGTGGCACAGGTACTAAAACATCACAACCCTCACAGAGTAGGAAGTACTTTTATCGTCATTGTTATGGCACACCGAGTGGATTTACGCAAAGTCCTGGACTGAGGTTCTAATCCTACCGTCTCTACTCCAAGCTGTATCTTTGGGCAAGTGTGTGACTTCTTGTAACCTCCCTTCTGTCTTGGGTAGGATAAGTGAGCTGACTCCAATAGCTACGTGCCTTGTCCTGTTTGTGGCATTCAGCGATTCTCCCCTAACTCACTTTTCTACTGCCAGCCTCTGGCAAACCAGTACCGTGCAGCCAAACAGAATCCAGATACACTGGGGTACGCTGATGCCAGCTCGACACCAACCCAGGAAGGTGCCTGGTGATCCAGCCTGTGCCTTGGCAGTTGATAAGGGGAAGGAAAAGGCTCATGACACAGCAGGGTCGGCATTTCCATTACCGTCAGATAACACGGATCACTGCTTAGCCAATACCGTGAATTGTTAAAAGAATCTAAAATTTTAACACAATTAGATAATGTCACTTCAGCCAGGTCCGCTGCTCTGAAAATGAACCTCTTCTATGGGTATAAATAGCCTAGTTCTTCTCAGGCCATGTGATCTACATGGTGGGGGCATCTCTATTTACTCCCAACTCATAAGGTTTCAATGAAGAATCATGAATTTAAAAAAAAAAATGAAACGCTATAAGAAATGACAGCCATGCATAAATAAGCAAGCATCTTTTGAAAGCAAATGTCTCTCTTTCAAGGGGCTGGTGTGCTAGCTACATATAAAAGAGGGAAGTATAAATTCTTAGTCATCCTCGTGTTGCTACACTTTTTTTGATGCTCCCGTGGTATCTGGCACATGGGAGGTATTTTGGAAGATTGTAGAGAATGAAGGAAAAGGAACAAAACAAAAACCACTTAGTAACTCTTGTGTTTCAGAGCAGGGCTTTGTATCCTTAGCACTATTGAGATTTGGGGCCAGATAATTCTTCATTGTGGGTGGTTGTCCTTTGGATTGCAGATGTTTACCAGCGTCCTTGGCATCTACCCACTGGATGTCCAGTAGTCACATCCTCTTCCCCTAGCTTTGATGATGAAAAATGACTCTTGATAATGCCAAATGTCCCTTTGGGAGTAAAACTGTCCCAGATTGAGAACTACTGTTTTAGAGTATAGAGGTAGTCTATAAAACCTTCTAAAGGTTAACACTTGCATAAACAAACAGTTTGGCATCCCACTGATTACATCCAGTCACTATGAGCAGTATACGTCTCAGTATTGGTGGCTTGGTCAGGATTCTCAGCCTTTAGTAAGAAACCACATCAGACTCACTTCAGAATCCAATTTCACTCATAAATATTAAGCATGTGCTGCATATCAAGGTGTTTTCACATAAACTATCTCTTTAAACCTACTTCCTTTTAATTAAAAAAAAAATCCTATGTTTTAAAGAAAATGAGTGCAGCCTATCTTTCTATCCTCAGTCCATCAGCATCACCTTTCAAATGTTTTGGGTGGAGCAGAACCAACCGTGATCCTCAGATAGAAATAGACAAGCACAGTGGGGCTGAGCAGTATCAGATCTGTGCAAACTCCCGGGGCTCCAGCTTCTTCACAGTTGTGTTAACTCTGAGAAAGGCACTTCATCTCTTTGAGTGGCATTTTCTTCATCAGAAAAAGACAGCAGGTACAGTAGCACCTCCAGTGTTTACATTAGAGGGCGTGATGAATGCAAAGTGTCCAGCACCATGTCTAGCTCACTGACATGCAGTAAATAACGTCATTCTAAAGACGTTAAAGTTACAGAAGCAACTCACTAAGTTTTATAATCACTCACTGTCTGATGAGCAGCCAGATTTTGTAAATTCTGGGAAGTAATGGCAGGGAGACCTTATCAATGGCTTTTGAAGTTCAGCTAGTAAATCAAGTCGGAGCTGAACCAGTGAGGAGTATTTTCCATGCCAAGTTAGAAATTATGGAAAGGAAAGTGGTTTCCAGTGGCATATTTATTATAAACCTCTGGAATAAAGAAGACAAGGAAATTGTGGGAAGGTCAGGACAGAAAACGCAGGTCCTTATGGAACGAGGAATAAAGCATCAGCTGTGAAGTTGCCTTCAGCCATGTCCATTTCCCCAGATCGCCGAGACACTCTTCATTCACACAGGTTTATCAGACACCTACTACATGCCAGGATACAAAGCCTGCTTCCACCTCTTGCCAAATCTGAGACCTTGAGCAATTTAGCAACCTTCACTGCCCTTATCTGTAAAATTGGAGGACCCCTACCTCAAAATGGCTTTATGAGGATCACAGATGTTACCTGTGAAATTTGATGGCCTCTGATACATGGAAGGCATCCAATAAATGTGTCATACTGTCATCTTTATTTATTCTTATTGAAATAATTGTATGAAATTAAGAAAGAGAAGGAAAGAAAACTATAGTCCAGTGGGTCTCAGCATGAGTCTGCGGAAACATGGAGTTCCTGATTCAGCAGGTGTATCTAGGGTAGGGTCCAGGAATGTGTATTACCAACAAGTCCCCAAATGTGATTGATGCTACCAGTCCAGGAAACATCCCTTGAGGACCATTGCCTCACCCATCCCTGTGGACCAGCTCCTCCTGACTGTCAAGTATGTGAGAGGACAGGAGAAATAGATAGAGAAGAGAGATTAAACTGTTCAACTGATTTGACTTGTGATGGGAAGAGGTGTCCTGGGATTTGACTCAAACATAACCAG
Source organism: Neotragus moschatus (assembly GCA_006410615.1). Taxonomy (NCBI): domain Eukaryota; kingdom Metazoa; phylum Chordata; class Mammalia; order Artiodactyla; family Bovidae; genus Neotragus; species Neotragus moschatus. Next base: position 1,550,326 of record SJYA01000596.1, on the reverse strand, counting down.
ATCCCGGGGTTTCCGTGGGGTAGAAACAGTTGCCTCTGGACACTTAGGATGTTTTCTCTTTTTGCCTGGTCTCTGTGTAGCTCCAACCCCAGCCCCTAGACAGAGCTCTCCATCCAAATCATCTGCATCCCATGCCAGTGATCCGACCACTGATGACATCTTTGAAGAGGGCTTTGAGAGTCCCAGCAAAAGTGAAGAGCAAGAAGCTGTAAGTGACCAGTTTGTTCTGAGTTATGTTTTTTTTTTTTTCCCATTTAAAACTTCTGTATCTAAAATGAACAATGCATGAGGAAGCCTATGTAGAAAAGAATGCTGACTCAGACTCTTAGGTTCTAAAGGGGTGACTAAAGGGGTTTTCTTTTATGTTCAAATGAACTGCTGAAAACTGTTCTCCTTTCATTACATTGTTGCAAGTTCTCACATTTGCAGAAGTGGCATCCTCTCAATGGAGCGCTGCCTTCTTTAAAATAATGGATGATATGTGTGCATGAAAATGTACCCAGCTGTCTTATATTTTAATTTACTGAAAAGGAAAAAAAAAAGTGTTATCTTCTTGTGTTCTAGCCTGATGGGTCACAGGCCTCATCCAACAGTGATCCCTTTGGTGAGCCCAGTGGGGAGCCCAGTGGTGATAATATAAGTCCGCAGGCCGGTAGCTAGATAGCACAGGTCTGGGTAGGTATCTGTCCTTTTGATCTCCCACCCTTAAGCCATCCGCCCTCCCTTTTGCTTGTTCATTGCCTCTGAAGTCGCATCCCTGATGTCCGCACCATCTTCCTGGCCTGAGCGTATCCCTGGTGTTTGCATCATCTCGCCTTGCCTGGTGTCTGTTTTCCACCTTGTTTATCCTCATGGATGCATGACCTTTGACATGTACTGGGAGTAGGGGTAAAGGTGAGGAGTGGGGAATGGTCATACTATCTTATTACCATATGTTCTGAGTTGTGGGGGGAGGGTGGTGAGGCATGGTCAGAGCTGCTTAATGTGGTTTCAGTGTCTGAAAGCATCAACATTCTGAGATGGACACATTCTTTCTCAGTGAGATGTGGTCCAGATGCTTAGACCCCTTCAGCAGTGTGTCACAGAATTTGCCTACACTCCACAGATCTTAAAAAAAAAAAAAAAAAAAAAATTTCACCAACCAAACACACCTCAAGAAGGCAGACTAAGAAACAAAACAAGCAGTGCTTGAAATAAAATTGATAGAGATGCGAGATCACGGTAGCCTGTTTTGTCTGGCCAAAAGCGGCCCTGCACCCTTTCTGAAGTGAAAGTGGAATTCAAAGACGCGTGGCATTCGCTTCTGAAGCTCTGCTGTTTGCACCTGTGTGACAGCCAGTGGCTTGCCACCAAACCACTTCAGACTCCATCAGCAGCAACTTTGAGAGAGGTGTACTTACATTTACTAGAAGTGGGTTTAGGCACTTGAATTTCAATACATCTGATTTGATGGAAAGAAAGAGGGGCTGATGAAGCCAACTTTCCCAGGAGACAGAAGTACCCCCTTGTTACCCAGACATGATTTCTAAGGTCACTCCTTGACAAATGTCTTCAATTTTCAGATGCTTTTCTAGTTTTCCATAAATGCCTAGGACCGCAAGGCCCTAATCGGAGAGCTCCATTTTTAAGCCTGAGTAGCATGGTCAGAACCATTAAAATGGTAAATAGTTTTCACTGTTCATAAATGGATTCTGAGGCTACCTTGGAATCAGTTGCCATTTGTGTGTAAGTTATTTTGATGGTTATTGAAAGCTCATAGAGTATTTTCGAAGTGCATTTTGTTCATAGATTTTATGATTAGAGCATCTCACATACCATACATTCTGCCACATTTCACCTCAGTACAGTATATAGCACATGAGAATACCATCGTGCCATGCAAACACCCAACTAAAAATGTAGTCTTACAAAGCTATTTGGGGGGCTTGTGATAACAGACAGAGTTGATGTTCCAGGAAAGGCAGAAGTTGGAGATGACGGGAAGATGCCCCAACAGGTTATTCTACCCCTCTCATATGTTTTGTTTCACGTGCTCACCCTTGCCTTGAAAAATGTGATGAGGTAGGAGTGACAAGAGCCATTCGTCAGCATAACAGCCATTACCTAATCCTGAAACTGAACTTCTTCTAGAGAGCAGACATGACACAGCACTTGCAGATCGATGCCTCACACCCTCATCTTTACGAGTCTGTTCTGCTCGAGATAGTTGTGCAAGCTGTTCTGTGGGGCTTCAGCCTGTTCCGTGTTGTGTTTGATGCTCTGTCTAGAACCCCAGGCCAGGGCCGAGCTGTGAATGGATGTGGCACAGTCTTGTGGGAAGAGCTCAGAATTTGGAACCTGAGTTCAAATTCTAGCTCAGCTACCTAGTAGCAGGAAATCTTGGGCAAGAACCATACTTGCTGTTGAGTCTTGGTGTGCTTACCTGCTGGCAGGGCCTGGTGTGTCCATTACCCTGAGATGGCACATAGAGACAGACACTCAGTACTCAGCTTAAAAATCTGGGTTCTGGAACAAGAGTGAATTCAGAATCTGGCACTAGCACTTAGAAGCTATGTGACCCTGATGAGATGTCCTAATAATTCTCTATCTTATTTAGAAAGATAAGGATAAAAATAGTCTTCCTCATGAGGTTATTGTTTGGACTAAGTGATACGTCTGGAATTCTTAACACCGTGTCTAACACACAGAGAGTAGCTGAGCTGTTTTTGCCATCAGCAACACCGTCACCATCACCCCAAACCGTCATCACATGTGCTCAGTAAACATGGTTTTACCACTCCCTTGGATTTTATACATTTAGCCCTTGTGTTGAATAAATTCCACCATAAGGACCCAGGCCATTGCCTGGGAGGTTTTGCTTTGTACTTTCTATTTGTAGGTAATTAGTTTTCAATATGCCTTATAAGAGTTTTGGGAGAAAAAGAAAAACCCTATTTCTTAGTTCTCTGGCTCACCCTGACCCATAATCAGAATGACCCCTTTTAGGGCCTCAGGGGCCAACTCTCACTTCTCCAAACAGAGCAGCCTTATCTTATATTCACATGTAAATCATAATAAGTAGTTCCCAGCTCCAAAGGAGAGCTAGGCTGTAATCTTCAGTGAAGCAGTTTTCTCCCTTTGAAAGCTTAGTCTGGCAATTTCACAATGGCCTGTCAAGGATCGCATGCCAAGAGGCCGTTGCCAGCCTTGCTGACACATCCCACGTAGCCTTAGCCTCGCTAAGGCACCCACATGGTGGTGGTGGTGGTTTAGTCGCTAAGTCGCGTCCCGACTCCTGTGACCCCCTGTAGCCTGCTAGGTTCCTCTGTTCATGGGATTCTCCAGGCACGAATACTGGAGTGGGTTGCTATTTCCTTCTCCAGGGGATCTTCCCAACCCAGGAATCAAACCCAGGTCTCCTGCATTGCAGGCAGATTCTTTACCAACTGAGCTACAAGGGAAGCTCCCAAGACACCCATGACGGAAGTCCAAAAGGGGCTTCTGGGCCCCTCCTTCAACACAGCACAAGCCACATTTGATCTTTCTCCATTCCATTCACTCATCCATCCAACCAGAAATTTACTGGCTGCAATTTCTTAGCGCCTTTCCAGGCATTTGGAGAAAGGATACACCATGCAGGGCAAGTTATGTCCACAACTCTATTTTCCCCCTGCCTCCATGCAGTTGGGAAGCAGGAGTCTCAGCCTTATCATCGTTGCAACCATTATCACCAGCTGCTTTTTATTAGAAATGCCCGCACAATTCTGAGTAGGTAGGGGTGACATCTGTTGATAAGTTAAAACCATATCGCACCCTTGTAAGAGGAAACAGACGGCCTCAATCCTCGCAGGTGGATGCTTTGGGGCCAATCTCAAACAGCATTTCTGTTTTAGCAATAAGGGAGAATATCTTCAATTATTTCATGTTTTCCCCTACCCTCCCATCTGGGAGAATCACGTGTCTGTGAAAGACTGGGTCAACAAGGGCACAAAAAAAGAATCCAAATAATATTATAATGGCTGGTGTGGGAATGGCAGGTAATTTATACTCCACTGATGTGTTGCTGGAGCAATTTTAAGGGCTAAATGTTGGCTTTTGAGGAGATGAAAGAAAAATGAAAACATTTATTTGGTTAAATAGCTAAGTAAATAAACTGCCTATCAGACTTCCCCAGCTGTCAAGTCAAAGTAGCATCTGTAACAATGGAGAATTGTTTGGTCTGTCTCCCTTAGTAACAATAGATATTGCCATAAATAATAAGTCACTGTCGTTTTTTTTAAAGACCAATCTTCATAGTGGGAACCCAAGACACATAAAATATTACCTGATGGATTTTTAGTGTTCAAGGGAAAGAAAAGCAGAACTTTAGATGCTTTGGGAGAGAGATTTGGAAAAAAAAATTTTAAAAAGGAGAGAGTAGAAACAGATGCCCAGAGTCAGAGTCTTGGGTCTGAATTATAGTTCCTAAGGACGTGATCTTAGATGAGACCTTAGCTAACCCCTGGAACCCCACTTCTCACACGCAGATGAAAATGAATCATGACAACAGCTCCCTCCTCAGGCTCTCCTAGGATCAGAAGATATCATGAGTATGAGAGTGCTTTATAAGCTTTGAAAGTAAAATAGCACATATTTGCCATTATTATTACTATTTTGCTTTTAAATAGAATCACATAGCAAAAAGCCTTAAAACAGAGAACCACAGATATGGAAAATAACCACTTCTTTACATGAGCATAGTGGTGCTCTGAAGCTAGTCAAGCCAACCTGATCCAGGCAGGAGATGGGAAAGCCTGGCTGAGGGCAGTGGTGGCCAGGTTAGAGACGTAGGCTTGATGCCCAGGGATATGAAAAGATGGAATCAGGAAGCGGTTAAGGCTGAAGGCAAGTGGGAAAGAGAGGAAGAAGAGGGTGTGCACTGGGATGACTCCCAGATTCCTGCCTGCCCCTGGGATCTAGGTGGGGCTAGGAACTATGCTAAGGAACACAGAGCAGCAGGCTTAAGCAGAGAAGAAGGCAAGTGTACTTTAGGACCAAGTGTTCTTGAGGTTCCTTTGAACTTCTAAGTTCAGATGCTGGTACATGAGATGCTGAACATGAGACTCTGGAGAACAAAGGCCCAGAGATGGAGATTTCAGCATGATTTTCAGCCCCTAGAGTAGTGGGCAGAGCTAGAAGCCACTGATCATTTAGACCTGAGTTCAGCAAACACTCTGAAAGATGTATGCTTTGTGGGCCCTCCAGGCCTCTGTCAGAGCTAATCTGTTACACTGTTGTAGCAGTAAAATAGCAAAAGACAGTGCCTAAGGACTGGGTGTGGTGAGTTCCAGTAAGACTTTATTTACAGAAGAACTGGCTAAAACGGGCTGATGGGCTGCCCTTTGCTGAGCTGAGTTAGATCATGCTCGTTGTTTCTAGAATCACCCTGCAGAAGGCAATGCAAGTAGCCTTGCACTTACTACTACTAATGAGATAACTTTAAAAGTCAGCAGCGTGTTTATAGCGCTTTCATTAAACATCACCTAGTTCAATCCTCGGGGAGACACTCTTAAGTATTTTTTATTATTCCTGTTTCACAAATGTGGCAGGTAAGGTAGAGAGGTTAATAACTTGTTGAAATCAGAAGAATCACATGTAAAGAGACTAGGATTTGACTCTAGACCCTGATTAGAGAACTTAAGAGCACTCAACCAACATCAGGACACCTGGGTTTTAGCAGCCTCTGTTTGACTTAATTGCTTGTGAAGTGAGGCAGATGGCTTCATTTCTGGCCTTTGGTTTTCTCTTCAGAAAAGCAGTTCCTCAGGCCTTTCTAGCTCTTACATTCTAGGACTTCTAACTTGTCCAGGGTCAGCCAGCTAGAGCATGGAAGACCCAGTCCCCAAAAAGTGTCTTCTAACAGCTCCCTTCTCCCATGTTGTCCTTAGTCCCACTTAATGAAGGAAAGGCCAGAAGTCCCTGAAATGCAGTGACTCTTCAGGGGTTCCGGTGACTCTCCATGTGAGATGTAGGACCCTCTCCTGACCATCAGGAGCCTACTCAGGACAGGCCCACTTGCTTTTGGCAGAGAACAGGCATCAGCAACCTCATTTGCTACAGGACAAGTTTAAAAACAGGGTGATGTCAACACGCAAAGCAGATTCCTGGTGCCCGTCATTCATCTTACTGGGGAAGTGCAGAGTTGACCAGAATGAATGTGGACCTCCTCGGAGCTCAGATTGTGCACCTGTGTTCACTAAATGGGTTTTGGCACCGTGAGGCCCATGGAAGCGAGTGCATTCGGCAGCAACTTCAGTCTCTAAGGCATTACCATTATATCCATCCTTTGTTTTGAAGGCTTTCCTATCCTAAAAGCCAGATTTTCAGGCTGAAAGTAGTCAGAAAGCTTTGTCATTTCCCCTTTCCTTTGAATAAAAAAAGAAAAGACGACTCCTGTCACTTGTTAAAATTCTTTATGTCATATGAGCTCACGTATTACATGTTACATACAGGACCATGATGTTGGTGTTACAAACCTCACTGTAGAGATGAAAAAACCCAGGTGAAATGCCTGCCTCCGTTCATCCAGGTAGTTAGGAAGATTGCGGGAGTCTCTGTGGCTCTAAACATTTTTCATGGATTTAGATGGCACTTTGAGTTCTTTCTGCCTTAGTTTTACTCCATGGTTATCATCCCGTTTTTCATTTTGCCAAGCCAGGAAATGTAAGACCCTGCTGAGGTAGGCCCCAGTGTTGGGGCTTTAAAGACCCCGAGGCTGAAGTTGCTGCCTAGGCAGGGCGATGCTGAGGGCCTCAAGCTTTGGCTCACCTCCCAGCTGCAGTCTGACCCCCAGCTTGGCTCAGCCTGGCTCTCACTCCCCAGGCGCCCAGGATGGGGCAGAAACAGGCTTGCTCAGTAACCAGATTGCATGGCGCGTAAACTCACGTCCAGGACCACCTTTCTCAGCATGCCGCGTCTTCTCCCCACTCATCATCTGTTTGGGACCAACCTTTGCTTAATGTGGCCAAGCTTCCCCAAAACAAACACAGTAAATTTAAAGTGAAGTCATAAGCACAATTGAAGTGGCTTTCCAAAGGGGCTCATAAAAATGTGGGATTGAAAACTATGTACCTTTGTACTTCAAGCCAAATGGCTGGGAAGAGGCAGGGAGAGTGAGGGAATGTGCACGGAAAGGGGAGTCCAGACCCTGGGCTGCCCTCCTGGCTCTCCACTGTTTCCTGTGGACTTTTGGTAAAACACCCCTCACGTCCGGAGCCCTTCACTTCTTCCTGCTGGAAAGGAACTGTCAGACTGAGAGCCCTTCTTGCTTTGACATTTTACAAAAGGGATCACGTGGCAGTGGAGAGGACAGTGGGCTTAGGAAAGACCTGGGTGTGTTTACATGAAACGCTCGAGAAAACAAATCTAACCTACAGTGGTCAAAAGCAGATCAGTGGGGCCACAATGGAATGAGGGGCTGACTGAGCAGGACATGGGGGAGGTTTGTAGGATGAATAAATGCTCTACAGCTTGATGGCTCTGGGGAGGCCCAGATAAGTGTATGTATCTGTCACAGCTTATGAAACTGTACACTTAAAATGGGAACATTTCATTGTATGCAAATTATACCTCAGTGAAGTTGATTTAAAAATAAGACATAGATAAATTCATAGAGATGGAAAAGTAGATGAGAGACTAGTTACTAGGAGGTAGGGGTCAAGGGGACTAGAAAGTCACTGCTTAATGGGTCTATCTGGGGTAAAGAGAGAGATTTAATAATGAATGTCTGTGAATTATATGTTTAAAAATGATTGAAATGGCAAATGCTTTGCTCTGAATATTTTATTGCAATAAAAAAGCTAAAAATGTAACAAATGTAATTATATCCCAGTTCTTCCCTGTGCCAGCTGAGTGACCTTGGGCCAGTCACCAAACTCTAGGGAGCCCTGCTTCTTCCCTGTAAAAGGAGCTAGGAATACCCAGGGTACAGACTCTGTGATGCCCGAATGCGGCCATGGCTGTGATCAAGGAAAGCCCTCTATAGACTCTGATTTGGTTTCTGTAAACAAATAGTCTATTAATACTCTTCACTCTGTGATTCTACTTGGTTTTTCAACATGAGCTCATACCTCATACTTAAAGTCATCTGCAGACACGTGGAGGTCTCTGCTATCCAGAGGGCCTTGCAGCCAAGCCCTTTAGGTATACTCTTCAGTCTTTCCACATAGTTTCCAAGGACAGATCCTGTGGCATTATTAGGTTTCTTAACAGCCGAGTTACTCTATGAAGAAGTGTCAGTGAAGGAGATGGAATTATTAAAGCCACCTACCAGTGATTTTTAGGCTAAAAACCATCTTCTATAAAGGAAGGGTAGAATCACTCACCCAGATAGCAGAAGCCTTACCATTTTGGGAGTAATTTCTCTGTACCAGACTGTGTGCTCAATGTGTGTTTTCTCCTTCAGTCCTCAGTGAGGACTTCTAGCCTCATTTTACAGATGAGAAAACCGACACCCAGAAGGGCTAGGTAACCTGCATGGAGTTGTAAGGTTACTAAGTAGGTGACGTGGAAAGAGAACATCAGCATGACAGCCAGGAGCCAGCCCAGTCCTCACAGCTGGGCCCTTGGTGTTCTATTGCATGTAAACAGTTTCACAGATGAGCATCAGACAAGGCACCATGATGGGTCAAGGCCCATTCAAGACCGCTCAGTAGCCATGGCTGCCGTGAACATCAGCCAAGCTCCAAAAATGACCAAACATTATTTGCTCCTGGCTTTAGTATTACTCTGTGCGTCCTGCCTCCCAGATAAGAATTATTAAGATAATCACGCTTCCTGAAGGCACCTAGCCCAGAAAGAAACCTTACTTTCTGGACCCTCCCTGTAAACATCTAATATAAGCTGAATCCCATAAGAAGCCCATTCTAATCACTTCTTCCAGACTTGCCCCTGGTTCCCCTCATTGCAATGAGCAATAAATCAAACTTGCTCAAGTGCAAGTGTGTTCTCAGTGGTCTGCAGGCAGTTGGTAGTAGGAATACCAGCCTGGATCTGCCCAATTTCACATCAGTGTGGGTATACTCTTTCACTTCATCTCCCAGAACATGGGGTATTCAACTTACGTCAAAGGCTAGAGGGTTGATTTGTTTTCATCTTTATTGCATGGTTTCTATCTACTTTGTTGTCCTCTAGAAACAAAGGTCATTAATATGCCAGATTCACAAATGAGCTTATTAAAGTTCATAAGTATTTGCCAACTCAATGGCACCCCACGCCAGTGCTCTTGCCTGGAAAATCGCATGGATGGAGGAACCGGGTAGGCTGCAATCCATGGGGTCGCTGAGTCGGGCACGACTGAGCAACTTCACTTTCACTTTTCACTTTCACGCATTGGAGAAGGAAATGGCAACCCACTCCAGTGTTCTTGCCTGGAGAATCCCAAGGACGGGGATTGCCATCTATGGGGTCGCACAGAGTCGGACATGACTGAAGGGACTTAGCAGCAGTAGCAGCAGCAGTAAGAGAAGCAACTTTTCGTTCATTCATTTACATCCTCGTGCTCTGTGTTGTAAATAGATGTGCCTGCCAGGTTCCAAGCTTATACTCAGAATGTGGGACACGGACGTGAAAGGTACAGCAGAGCTCACTGTGTAGACAGCACTAGCAGGTAATGTGATGGCATTGTAGACATGGGTCTCTGCAGGGCACTGCTGGAGTCCAGGAGCAGAGTGGTCTGCGTCCCCTGCACAGTCCAAGAAGCCCTTCTATTTGGACTAGCTCCGAAAGTATGAACCTATAGGCGTGGGACAAGGAGAGATCCCCCAAATGGAAGAAACTGTCTAAGCAGAGCCTCAGGGGTGGGGAATCTTACCATGTCAAGGGGACCAGGGGCTTCTTGGTGGCTCAGACAGGTAAAGAATCTGCCTACGATGCAGGAGACCGAGGTTTGGTCTCTGGGTCGGGAAGATCTGGAGAAGGGAATGGCAACCCACTGCAGTATTCTTGCCTGGAAAATTCCATGGACAGAGGAGCCTGGCAGGCTACAGTCCATGGGGTGGCGAAGAGTTGGACACAACTGAGCAACTAACACTTTCACTTTCAAGAGGACCAGAAGAACAGAGCAGAAGTGACCTAAAAGAGAGTGGAAGTAGATGAAGCCAATGGGAAAGGGAGGCACACTGGAAGGGCCTCATGGGTCATTCTGAGGGCGGGTGTGTGCAGTATCCCTGGGGACTTAAGGAGCCTGGAAGGTTGTTTCAATCAGGAAACTGGTATGACCAAATCCCTTGCAGAAGGATCATTCTGACAGAAGCATGAAGAATTTTTTTTTTTTTTTTAAAGCGTGACATATGTGATCAGACGGGTGACTTTTGATTCATGGTCTGGAAAGGGGCATTTATTAGTGCTAATGGTCTATGAGACTAATAGGTCTTATGTGCCCAGTGAAAGAACTTTGACCTTACCCTGTGGCTAATGAGACTTTGAAGGATTTGAAGCAGGGCAGAAATATGGTCAGATCTGACAAAAGAAAACAACAGATATCAGAAATGTGCTGTATTAATGTGTGATTCCATTTAGGCTTTTTGGAATGTCAAAAATAGCCTAAAGACCCCATGGTGACCTTGCCAGAAGTCAGGTCAGAAATTTCTGGACCAAATGATTTTTTAGTTCGCCTCTAGCTGTTGACAGTCTTAAGATTCTGTAACAAGGAAGGTAAAGCTGTTTCCAAAACATATAATGCATCAGAGTGTCAGACTTTGGGATTATCTGCTGCTTGGGGTTTTCCACACCAGTGCTCCCCTTCATTAGTGGGGATAATTGAGAGTTGACTGCAGTCGTTACCGCTGTTGTGATGGGTATTTGAAGCTAAATTCCGGCAAGCAGGAGATGTGTGAGTATTTATCTCAGCTGCGGAAAGTTAATGCAGTGTGGCATTAATTACCCTGTCTGAGCCTGCTGTCTTCTTCTGTTTTTAGGTGTCATTCTCAGTAGAATAAATTAGTTTCCAAAATTAGAATAAAGCAAACGGTAGAGTGAGATCAAGGCAGCCTGACTTCTTAGGGCATCCAGAAAGCCGAGTGAGCTGAGAAAGTCTGCCCGGGAAAGAGGAAGCTGCATTCTTGCGGCCCAGCATAGCGCAAGGAGATGTTGTTTTCCCCTAGTGGTACTTCACTACTTTACCCCTTCACCCTTGCTCCACTTACTGCACCCCCAGAACACAAACACACAGAAAAGTTCCATGTTTAGCCTTGCCACAAGTATCTGAAACATTTCAAGACATTGGCAGAGAATAAATTAGGTGCTTAATAAATCATCTTGCTATAGCTTTTGCTCGAATTTGATGCTGAGAGAATAAAGCCAAGAGAGAGTGTGTTTAGGACAAAGGGATCAGAAGAGTGAAAAAGTAGAAACTGTATCCTAGACATTCACATTCATTCAGCAGACCTTCTTTGAGCACCTACTATGCTAATTCTATGTAAAATGGCAGACAGAACGCACAGGTGGTAACTCAGAAGTTGGGCATAGAAGAATAAGCTTTCTCACTTTATGTCATTAGATATTTGGAAGCAGTATTATACTTTTTTTTTTTTTTTTTCTTTTTCAAGGATAGTATGAAGTCCCATGGTTGAAAACCATGCAGGTTTCCAATTGGCAAACTGTTTCATTACACAACTGGGTACCTCCAAGAGTAGGAAGCTCCTTGTTTCTGGAAGAATACAGAAATGATGAGCTCTAGAAGAAAATATGCTGGACTTGATCTCAGGAGTCCTGGGTTCTATTTACGGCCTGGTTTCTAAGTAACCCTGTGACTCTGGGGAAGCAAAAGCTCTCTTCATTGGGCTTCACATTCCGTCTTCTTGCCCATCCCCACTTTACAATAAAAGCAAGCACTGCAACATATTAAATCTATGAGAGGCAGCACAATGACTCTGAGCTCACACAACCTCTTTGATTTTCAGTTTTTACCTGCAAAATGAAGATAGAAAGAATAAAAGCCACTCCTGGGATGGTTAGCCAGATAAAATATTGGAATGGCCAAAAAGTTTGCTCCAGTTTCTGATAAGATGTTACAGATGGATTTTTTGGCCAACCCAGTAAGGCATAAAGGTGTTCCATATAAATTCCCAAACACTCGACAACAACCATAGCTGGAAGACATTTTGCTCGTTTGTTATGGGGTTTGTTGTTGTTGTTGTTATTTAATGGCAGCTATTGTAATAAATGAGAAAAATCACTGGAACTTACTTTTTAAGTCTCAAGTCCCATGTGACTTACTACCCACGTGACCATGGTCAAATTACTTAACTTCTCTGTGCGTGGTCTCTCATTTGCAGAAGAGATAAATCCCTGCCTTAATCACTACATTCAGAAGACAATGTACTTGCAAGTATGAAGCGTGGTGTTAGACATATGGTAGAGCTGCAGATGCCAGTTCCGTCTGTTGGTTCAAGAAAATAAGTAGTTGAAAAGGATCTATACCCACATAGCAGGAGGCAGGCTAATATACAGAATATGGCGGAATTAAGATGCCGTTGTGTCCGTTTAATTCTGGCACAGATACCCGAGAGTGACAGCCTGAAAGTCAACTTTAACAGAAGGGCCCGTGCATGCTTCAGACCAGTATATTGACCTGATCTGCTTGGCCAGTGCACCCTGGTCCATTTCAGTATGAACTGAAGTCTGAAGTGACTTCAATGAGGTCAAATGCCATTTCCCATCTACATTTGGATTGAATTTTTGCTATGTCATATATTGGTGAAAACCTTGTGTATATCTTAGGACAGCCCCAGGGCTGCAGGCAAGTGACTGACCAAACCTGAAGCTGCAGCAGGAGTGGATGCAAACAAGCCCTAGAAGCTTTTAACTAAGAGCTAATGTCATGATTGCTGTTCTCTTGCTCTAAAGCATGCCCAGTCATCACTGCTTGCAGAAACCAAAGAGCAGTTTGAGACAGAATTTCAGCAATCTCAAGTGGACGTTCATAAAACTGTCTTGGAAAAACGTTCACTTGATGTATGATCATTGTTACTGTGTTCTGAAGATCCTTTTCAGCTGCTTATTTTCTTGAATGTTCCTGCCAAACACTATGCTAGAGGCTTTATATGTATTCTCTCTAATTCTCACAAGAGCCCTGTAGGGTAAATGGTATTATTCCCATTTCATAGTTGGGGGAACTAAAGCTCAGAAAGTAAAAGTATCTTGTCCATATCACACAGCTGGTCCAGCTCTGTCTGCTAGACCCTGTGATTTCCCTAACAGGCTCAGCTTGTAAACCAAGGGCACAACTGGGTGAGTTGTTCTTCTTAGGGATAAAAAAGGATGCCGAAATGACATGCACCATGACTGAATAATCCCAAAATAACCTAAGGTCATTCATCATAAACTGTCATCTTTCTGTTCTAATTCCAAACCCTCCTTCCCAAGCTCTCTCAGAAAACCCTATTGGGAAAAGAGCGGGTCTCATTTTGTCCCTCTGTCCATAGGAGCCGGAGCCTCTCTATGCGCAGATCAACAGATGTAAGAAATAGCATCAGTGCGGGCTTGTGGTGGGTGCTTCAAGACTGGCATGGAAATCCGCATCGCGACAGGCTCTCTTGTATTCTTTCACCTCATGTCATCCCACGAAGAAATTCACGATTGCTCAATGGAACTCCTTTGGAAGAGGGAACTAAGAGGTTTTGGCAACCACTGGCAGAGGTCTATGGCAGCACAAAAACAAACGCACTGAAGTATAAAAAACCAGACCCAGCATCAAATCACGAATCAAGCAAGTGCTCACCCAACAAATATTCCAGGCTCTCTTAGTGTGGGTTTAAGATGACCCAGTATGTGAAACCCTAATTCTCTTTTTATTTCTCAACCTGTTGACCACTGTAAAGACCTCTTATTTGGAGTGACAGGCCTCAGAGAGGTACATCAGGGTTGGCACTGACGTCATTTAGGCGAATGTAAGGTCTGTGTCACCACAAGATGCTCATTCGTATGTCTTTTCACATAGGATGGTATAATCACAACGCTCCACAAGGCCTGGTCTGCCATTTTCCCCCCTTTCCTTTCTTTGTCATCTGTGAAATTCATGAGTGTGCAAACTTTTGTATTGCTTTTGACTTTTTTTTTTTAGATATTGATGAAGAAATCCAATTGGGGAAAAAAGAAAAAACCCTATATGAAATGAATTCAGTTGAAATCATCACAAGACAAATAAGTGGCTGATGACTTTTTGATTAAGAATGTTGCCAAAACAACCCTTTAAGCTCTTCTGCATCCTGGTGAAGAAAGACAGATTTCGGTTTAACCTTCACTCTGTGAGTAGGAAAGGACATCGAATCCCATTGATGAGAAAGATGAAAAATACATCTGATTTCCTCAGAAGCTCTAAACTCTTTTAAGTCCAATAAAATGAGATTTTCTTATTTTTCCGATATCTTGCTGCTATGATGCTATGCAGACAAGTGTCTTCTCCGTGTGCCATTTCAAAGAAAAGTCATTTGCCAAATACTTCTGGTCCAATCCTGGTAATGTGCTTTGGGATTTTAAGAAATCGACTTGCTAATGGAACAGCGGTGACATGAATATTCAGAGTAACAAACTGATTCTGTGGTCGCAGTGGTTCATCTCTATCTCTTTTTGTACATCAGAAAATTCAAATGGGATTTTTATTTTATAACTTAAAAAAAAAAAAAAACCTTACCATTAAACTCTTTAAATATTTAAGGGAAATGGCTTTAAGGAGTTCTAATGAAAAAAAAAAATCGCCCGTTTGTGTTTTTTTTTTGTAAATATAAATGTTAATGAAAATGCTTTTTTAATAATGCCATTACACTGTAGAGAAGGTGGCAGATTGAGTGCAGAATGTGACAAACTTGATGGGTGGGGCTCACTTTCCGGAAACTACTCTGGAGCCTATGGTAGGAAGTTGGAGTTCAGGGACAACTGGCAGGAACAGGCAGCCAGTCAGCAGCTAGTGATCAGGAAGGGAGCACGTGACTCCAGCCTCTCATCTAAGTCTTTCTGCGAGAGTACGACCCTCTGTGTAAAACAAGAAACAGACAATTCACGCTCTGAGGGCCTGTCCTTCAGATTCTGAAACTCCCTCCCACCTCTCCACGCCCACTGACCCTGTAGACATCACTGGACTGTTTGTACGTGAAACAGAAGAATTTAAGCTTCCTTTTTTTTACATTTATGAGACAAAAAGTGCAGTGTTTGGTTCGTATGTTTAGCACATGATTTTCATAAAGAATCTATATATTTTTGCCCTACAGAGAATATTGTTCTACAGGTCCACTGTGTTTTCCTGATGTTCCTATGCAGTTACAGTATGTTGAATTGAATGGTTTAACACTAAGAAGAAAACTTTTA
Source organism: Neotragus moschatus (assembly GCA_006410615.1). Classification (NCBI taxonomy): domain Eukaryota; kingdom Metazoa; phylum Chordata; class Mammalia; order Artiodactyla; family Bovidae; genus Neotragus; species Neotragus moschatus. The sequence continues at coordinate 1,535,005 of SJYA01000596.1, read as the reverse complement.
AGAATCATGGGATGAATTGGATTGGGGGTGGGGTGATTATCCTTACTTGGTTTTAAAATTTGAAAAGTAGAATTTACCTTGATATGATTGACTGCCATCAGCCTGTGTACTTTGATACTTTGTATCAACAGAAACTAAAATGATTTGGAAGAAGGTATACTTGGTGACCAAGGAAAAAATTGAGAAGTCAGGGTAATTGTTACTGTTTGGAGCCCATGTTTTACACCGTCAGGTCACTGGAATCTCAGTGTTTTCCAGTTAACTGGCAAATGTCCATTGCAGAATAAATGTGTCACCTTAGCATGGAAAGTGTGAAGAACTCCAGAGCTGAAAAGGGCCATTACCTTCCTCTGTAGCGGTCACATTTTGGTTGACGTGACTTCTCCAGGAATGTGCATACTGTGGAAGAGCTGATCCTTCCATGTGAAGGGGACAGTGAGAAAGGTGTGATAACCGTGAGAGTTGTCCTGAGACCGGTTCAATTGCATTCTCTGGGGATTTGATGAGCTAGGCAGTTCCCACAGGGAAGTAACTTAAATGGCTCTGTTGTCCGTGATTCTGATTCTAAACCAGTGGTGCTATCTTCTTCCTCAATATGGTTGTCTTGAGTTTGTCTTGCAGTATCACACCCTTCCACTGATTCTGCGGGTTGCTTCTGACACATTCAAAGTGAACCCTGGCTGATGTGGCTGTTTCAGGTCCACCATCTGGAGCTCATTTTATAGCGGAAAGTGACAGCCCAGTGGATCTGTCATCATTCATTGAGTGGGTGAAAATGTAGCTGGCTCTGAACTTAATGAAAATGGCCCCTGTAATACATTAAAGTGAGGGAAATAAAGTCAAGATTTTAGACTGCCATCCATGTTATCATCGGCTGAATTCTGCTGTCTAATACGCACTGTTTGGGGAACTCAGAACCACCGTATCCTATCCCAGGAAAACAGGGAGATTTCCAAATAAGAGCTGAGGTGCAGATACCAAAAGGCCATGGGGAGTGTGCACAGTTCCAGTTAGACTGATAGAAAATCCACGTGTGCAACTGTTAATTCCTCATCCTTCACTAGCACGAAATTTGTCACTTTAAATTTTGAAACCAGGGAAACACCACCTGTCATTCTGTTCCCATTCCCCATCGCTCTCTCTACATGCCGCGAGACTTTTTTGATAATTCGTACTCATCCCTGTGTCTACTGAATCCCCATCGTGTAATGTTCCGGGCACCTTCTTTAAAAAAAAAAAAAAAAAAAAAGTTTACTCTGTGGGTTTGGTTCATTTCAATTTCTGTGTTCTGACACATATTTTTTTAATAAAGATGAGAAAGAGAAAATGACTGTTGCAGTACATTTCTAGACCTACTTTAACTTTACCTCAGATGACAGTTTGTTAACATATATGGACACATTATTTTTAACTTTATGTACAATGCATTCAACAGAACAGCAAAATTTTTAGAAATTTTCCATTAATTTCTGTAACACACCATGTAAAACTGTTACAAATAAACATGTTTGAGAACAACACCTTAGCCTGGTTTTATTCCATAAGCTTCTACTGGATATTCAGGTTGAGGAATTGGAAGAAGAAACTACTTCTCTCAAAACTTCCATTGGACCAGGTGAAGGCCTGTTTTCCTGGCAAAGGACCAGAAAAAGAAAGCTCCACTGAGGAGTTAGGTCAGTTTGTCTTCAGTTCAATTCTGGTACTGGCTCTGCTTGGAAAATCACAGTGAGGAATGAGGAGGCTGTTGTCAGAAAAAGCACCCCCTGGGTACATGCACTGTTTGGACCACACTTAGCGTGGGACTTTAGAAGTTGGGAAAGACCTCAGGACTTACCTTGTGGATTTGTAACTTCTTCTAAAAAATATAAAAAATAAAACATAAAACCTGCTAAACTATTGGTTAGAAGACCAAGCTTAACTTAGACTGTCAAAGAATTTGCCCCATGGTTCAAGATCATCTGCTGTAAGAGACCCAAAGAATGAAACATTTATCTTCCTTCACATTCCGCACACAATCCACACCAAAAAAGGTGAAAGGAAGGGAAGCCTGGAGCTAGACCTTGATTTTTATGTTTTGAAGAACAGAAAGAAAAAAAGTGTGTGTGTATTTATGTGTGTATGTATGTGTGTGTATCATTTTTATTTTCTCTTGTTATTAAATCAGTTTGTTGATCCAGTAATCAGCCAGATTACAGATTATGATTAGATCTTTGGGATGCCAAAAAACACCTCTGTTTAGGACTGGTTATGTTAATGGTTGTATAAACATATGTCCTCAGTCTGGTGTCATTAAATAGAAAGTATTAAACAGATGTTACCACTAACTTGGAAAAAATGAGAGAAAGGATTCTAGCAAAGTAAATTTGGACCAGATAGAAGGAACAACCTTCATACAATAAGAAATGGACTCAGTTGTTAAAGATGTTATAGAAGGCTTTCTGAATAATAGTGCCTCCTACTTGTTGAGCAGCTATTAGGTGCCTCAGAGACACTCCATGCTAGATGGCCATTGCCTTAGTTAATCTTCCAGGCGTTAAGACATTATCCTCAATTTATAAAGAAACTGAGACGGAGAGATCAAATAACTTCTTCAGCTAGCCGATGGTAAAGTTAAGTTTCTTTACTCATAGTTGATTTTAACTTCTTTTAGAAAGCTGGATATTCACCCTTTTTAATAGTTCTAAACAGTCTTGCTGAAAAGCTTGACCGCCTGTGCTTCTTCCCAGAACTGTAGTTGGCCTTTGGTAAATAAGTTAGATTTCTAAGTTCCTCCAGTTGAAAATTTAAAAAACATGAGATCTCAGTATCTTTAATATGTTGCTAACTTTGTAATTTCTTTTTTAATTAGCACTTTGAAAGGTTATGTGTCAGAGGGATTGGGAAAAAAAAAAAAAAATACACCTTTCTGCCCAGCTGGTTCAAGTTTAGCTGAAACCAAGAACGGGTGATTTACTTTCCCAACCTAAATGCATCTTAAAGAAGTGACAAATTAAAAGGTGTCCTATTTAACTGTTAGGCGGATGCCAAAATAAATCAGGCAGACATATCTGCTTTCATTTTGTGCTTGAGAGCAAACCCTTGTTGTTTTGACAGTAAATGGTTTTTGTTTTACTCAGAGTGACAGTAGGAAAAACGCCTAGAATAAAAACAGGTTTCATTGAAATCAACCTTCAGCGCTTTGAAACCTTTTAAAAGATGTTTAAATGCAAGGGAATTGGAACAACAGTGCCTGAAAGATTTTTTTTTTTTTTAAATGAACAGATGTAAATGGCTTTCAAGCCATTTAGTAGCCAGTTCTCAGTGTTTATGTTAAAATCTTAATAATAGCTGCTACTCTCATGGGCCCCTACTCTGTATGTGTCACTCACTTTCTAGCTATCATTTCCAGATTTTTACATGAAAAGAAACGGGCTCCCCACTTTGCAACTTAGAGAACTGAAACTTGGAGATGTTACGAAACAGCTATTAGTTAACAGAGCCAGCGAGCTCTCCCGGAGGCTGTGGAGGTTCCCAGGGTCTCACCTCCAAGTCTCCTTCCTCTCTTCCATGTTTGCTTCTGTCTGCAGGCTTTCTAAGATGTCAAGTGGCTCACGCACCCTCTGTAAGATACTTTTAAAGTCTCTCTCTATTCCACTGAAGGTAGTGTCTATTAGAAAAATCACGCCCAGCCTTACCTGGGCTGGCAGTACAGAAATGGATTCTTCAGTAAAATGACTGTAGATATTTTTTAAACAAGGAAAAATTCAGTTTTAGTTTTAAGAACAGTGATAACTCTAACCCAATCCAATGAATATATAATTGCAGAACAAAACACTAGCATTCATTTTCTCATCTAAGATACAGAGGTCTGAAGAGGGAGCCTTGAACAGGTTCATCGTTTGCTGAAGAATATTAATGACTGCCAAGTGGAAAATGTCCAAATATTCTTGCGAGATGGCAGCCTCTGACGACTTGGCTCTTTAATCTTCAGAACAACCTCTGGCCACTCTCACTCATGCAGGGGCCACAGCCTGGATAGGGAACCAGCAGGGATGGTGGACGAGAGAACAGGCAGTGATCAGGGCTGACATCTTGTCAACAGTAAAATGCTCAGCTGTCTTTTTTCCTATGGTAAGGAACTCTACCCTGCCTCTTGGGGAGGCACCCTGAAATCTGTCTTGTTACAGATGATAGAAGTTAGTTCATGGCCATGAGCTCAAGAACCTAGGAACTTAGTTGTTAAAGGGAAATTATTTCTTCTTAGCTGTCTGTGCCCCTTCAAACTTTCATAGGTGGTAGAAGAAAGGTGGTCAGTGACCCACAGTCCATGTTTATTCTTTCAAAATAAAGCAACATCATATCATAAACTAAAAATAAAGGAACCCATAGCTGATGGTTAGTCCTCTTTCATCAGAAGAGAAGTGACGCAAAAGTCAAGCAGGCAGGGGGTCAATAGTTTTCTCGCTGTTGTGTACTAACCTTAGGCAGAACCTGGAAAGTGGAGTACTTGACCAGATCATGCTTTGCTTAGCATTTGTCTCTCTTCTCCCAAAAGTGGAACATACTGTCTTTACTGGTGAGTTAATAGATTACAGAGGGTAGACTCTGAATTCAGAAACTCTTGGTAGTCTATAGCCTTACCACCCTGAACTCACCCAGTCTTATCAGGAAGTCTCCGTATAGGTTCTGGCCCCACAACTTTCTAGTTGTTTGACCTCAGGTCACTGAATGTAATGTTGAGATGATGATATCTTCCTCATAAGGCTGCTATGAGATATAAATTTGAAAATTTCATACCTGGACATAGTAAATCCTCAAGTTGTAGTTGTTTAGTCCCGCCCAACTCTTTTACGATCCCATGGACTGTAGCCAGCCAGGCTCCTCTCTCCAGAAGATTTCCCAAGCAAGAACACTAGAGCAGGTTGCCATTTCCTTCTCCAGGGGAATCTGTGACCGAGGAATGGAACCCGCATTTCTTGCCTTGGCAGGCGGATTCTTTACACCTGAGCCACCAAGGAAGCCCACACAAGTGCTCAGTACACGTTACAGTACAGTAAAGAAGTATTGTATATTTTTGTATTTAATTCTTTTACTTTATCCTTTCACATTTATTATCCCAGAATGGCAATGGATGATTATTAACTCTGTTTTATTGTCAAAGAAAAGCCAAGAAGCATACATATATCTCTTTGAAATCCTTTTCACTGGCAAACTTTGAAACAAAAATATATCATGGATTTATTCATGTAACAAAGAGTTATTAAGCACATGCTATGTATGAGGATCGGTGATAAGCACTGGAGATTCAGAATTTTTTTTTAAGATGTCTATATGATTATTCCCACTTTAAGAAGTTCAGGGTCTAGTCAGGAAAAAAGACTAATAGGTGAGTATAGTAGGGTGAGTGCTGGAAGAAAGGCATAAGCTAATACTATGGGAACGGTGGAAGAAAGCTATATAGAAGCACTGATGGTTGAGTTGTGTCTTTTATAAATGAGTAGGAATTCCTCGTGAAGCAGTGGCGGTGGAGGCCAAAGCTGTAGCTGAACTGGCACAGCCAGTGAGCGTGATGTGCCCGGGGTAAGTGAAGGGAGAAAATGATGCACTGTTTAAGCTCTTGAGTAACACAGAAAAACCAGTCTCTCAATTCATATTTCCAAGCTAAAATAATAAAACATCAAAAATAGCACCAATTATAGCCTAATCTTTCTAATGTATAATCAGAAATTCCTAAATAGTAGCAAATTAAACTCTGTAGCTGTAAACCACGACCAAATAAAGTTAATTCTTGGAATGCAATTAATAGGTCGAGAGAGACTGTCTCATCTTAGTGTCTGCCAGAAAGGCATCTGGTAAAATTCATTATCCTCTTTGAGAAAAACATTAGAAGCTAAAATTATAGAATTTCCTTCACATGATAAAGAACATCAATCTCAAACCAATAGGAAACATAGCAGTAAAACTTGAAGGTATCCACTAAAATGAGGTGGAAGTTAGGGCTGTCAGCCATTACTTCTACCACCTAGCAGTATTCTGAATTTAAGGCATTTAAAGTGGGAAAGTTGTCAGTGTTTGCAGATAATATTTTCTAATGGAAAATATCTACCAGAAGCTGTAAGAACTAATAAAAGCATCAAGGTGGTTATTTTTTAAACATATAAAAATCAATATTTTTAATATTACTGTAAATAACCTTTTAGAACACTGTTATTTTAATGGAAAAATACATTCCATAAAAATAACAAGAATAAAATATGCAGAAGTAAATTTAATACTAATGTAAGTTCACAAGATCTAGATATTATTTCATTATAAGACCTTGTAACATGGCACAGAAAAACAACAAATTCAGGGAGGAAGTTTCAAGATTATACAAATGTCAGTTCTTAATTTGCCACAGTTCAGTTTCAATCATAATCTCAGTTCTCCATCTTCAATCACATATTTATCTTTGGTAATGTTCTAAAGCATATCTGAAGATAAAATCATGTGCAAGAATATGCAATAAAGAAAAAATGTCATGAGGATAAACAGTCTATTAGATCTCAAAATATAAAGCTAGAATCACTTAAAGTTTTTGGTATAGGACAAAGAATAAAATGATCTATGAAGCAATGTAAACTGTAGAAACTAGCTCAAGAAATTAGTGTATAATTAATCAATGGATAGTTGTAAGTATTCAGAGCAGTGGGGATAAAGACTATTCAATAAATAAAAATGGGTTAATAAGCACTATTAGAAAAAAGAGTCATGTCACATCATATAGTTAATTAAAATCCACAGAAATTAAATATCATATGTATCCATCAAAGCATATGAGAAAAAATTAATGAATATTCATATGGGGTAGAAAACAACCTCATAAGTCTAGTACCAAATGCAGAAAATACATATTTATGTAAATGGGTAGAGATTTAATTTCATGAAAATTTATGTTTAAAAATGCCATAAACAACAGTAAAAGGTCATGGAAAAATTAGGGAAGTATTATTAAAAAAAACTTTATTATCCTGAATACACAGAAAGCTCCTACAAGCTTACAGGAAAATACTTACAGAAAAGTAAAGAAAATGAACAAAGAGTACCCAGAGAAATGCAAAAAGCCCATAAATAATAGCTAGAGGTAGAAAACAGCAAAATGTTTTATCAATAGGGAGCATATTAAATTACAGTACTATGCAGCCTTTCTTCAAAATGAAATAAGTCTAATAAGCCTGTATGAGTGTCAGCAATTAATAAGAGTGCATTTGGTAAGTTCCCATTTCTATTAATAGTATAGAAATATGTATGTAGGTATTTATGTATCCATAGAAGATTTTTATTATGTTATTCATGAAACTGCTCATTCATTTAGTAAGTATCTATTGAGTGCCTCCTGTATGCCAGGAGTATTGTTTTCATGGAGCAATATGAGAATTGTGCCAACTCTGCAGTGAGTAACTTTAGAGAGGGGGACCTCAAAAGGGAGAAAACAAACTTCTCACTTCATTGTGCTTTTTGAAATTTTATATTGCTACAAACCTTACGTTTCCAATATTGTTATGGGCCAAGAAGTATTTCTTTGGCTGTATAAAATTTTGTAATCAAAGAAATTCATCAAGACAATGTTTTCCTATCAGATTAGCAATGATTATTTCTTTGTTGATGAAGATATGAGGAAACAGGCACCCTCAAACACTTTGATTGATTCAAAGGAATTTTTAAATCAAAATCTTTAAAAGTTGCATAACTTTCAACACGGTAATTCCATGTATATGACAAATTAAAAGATGGAAATTCCAATGATAATGAACAAATAAATATTAAGATATTCTTTACTTGTTATGTATAATAATGAAATATTAGAAATTAAATTTCTAATACTGTGAGACTATCTAAATGTTACATCTGTAGAATGGGAGGCTATGCCTTTATCATCAGTGATAAGCTCCTTGAAGACAAGGGGCCGTGTCTTTTTATTTATCGTTAGCATCATAAGTATATATTTATACATATGAGTATGCAGTCACTAAAATAATGTTGTAGAACCTGTATTATGTCTCAGGGTTTCCCATGCCATTTTTCATTAATAATTTAGTATAGCAGAGGATAAAATCATGTGCACATCATGATCTAATTTTGGCTTTATATATATACATACATTCATAGAAAAAGCTAACAAAAACTTTGGTAGTAGGATTCATATAACTTCCATTTTGCTTCTTGTGCTGAGATTTTTGGGTTTGTTTTCCAGTTTCACACATAAGTGATTTCTCACTGGAAGCTTCAAACCCTGCTAATAAAGCAGTTGATAGAGACTCATCAGTCCCCTTCTCAAAGTAAGCTGATGTTTGGCCAAGGTTTAAGTGACTCACTGTCATCCTCTAAACAGGTTCAAGGGGACCATAAAAAAGACCAAGTATCCTGCCCTGCACGCATTCTTCAAAAGAGATGAGAATGGTTTGGGGAGGGCTGGCCAGTTGTATAACTTGGATAGACAGCGACTCTGCTAATACAGCAAACACAAAATTCCACTCCAGAGCGAAGATGTGTTAGAGATCATGGCGCTAGGTAAGTTGGAATAAGGAGAGGGCGCAGAGATTCCTATTTCCAAGCCCCTGCAATCTGCCTCTCTTCTCACTGCTGCCACAGCACCCACATGCCCCCGCCTCCCCTCACCCCAGAACATCGTGCCATGATCAGAAGACAACAGTCCAAGTCCATCTATGAAGCCCCTTGTTTATCATTTACAACTTATAGTAATGTTGTTTTATTCAGCATGCATGTTTTATCTGTTTTAATAAAGATTATGAATAAAATTTTATATAAATATATATTCTTAATATATATTAAAAAATAATATAGTAAAAGAAATAAAGCTCTCATAAGTTTCCTCCTAGCTCTGCTCTCTCTGCCAACTTGTTTTGCCATTAATTTTTTTTTTAGCTTTTTTAATTTCTTTTTTAAAAATTTGTTTATGTTAATTGGATGCTAATTACTTTGTGCTTAATGTTAAATATAAATTCTGTTTTTAATTACATAGAAATCATAAATATAGCCTTAATAATAATTTGATATTACATAAAAAATGAATTCTTGACCATCCTTCCCAGAGAAAATCAGTTTTCAATTGTCTCTTCTAGATTTTCTAAGTATTTCCACTCACAAAAGTTGACCTCAGAAATACACATTTTACCTTATAGGAGTTTGGTTTTTTAATATGTAAGTAGTATGCTATGCAGAGAATGTGTTTTTCTTCGTGGAACCATGAGTCTGGAATATTATGTCTCATGTATGCATAAATCAATACAGATGAATGTGTGTGTATTAAATACTGAGGAACAATATTCTTATCATAAGGTATACAGATCTTCATGGTGCAATTCAAATTCCAGCTGCCCAGCTCTGTCACACAATAACTCTGTGATGCTGGCTGAATTAACTTCTCTGAGCTACCATATCCTCGTCGTAAAATGGAGATGAGATTATCATTGTATTAACAATGAGGCATAAACGAGCTGGTGTTTATAAAGTGCTTGACACACCTAAACCCCAGGTTCGTGTCTGTTAAATATGAATACAGTGAGGTCTTCAGTGGGTGAAGAATGGGTCTCACAGGCCCATGTGGCTGCTGGTGCACCGTGAACTCCATCATGATCCTCTCTGGGAAGAAGGAGTGAACACCGACTCCCACACTGCCAGTAGGAAGTAGAGACCCAGCAGAGAAGTGGCTTCATTCCAACTATGGTGTGAGCTACTGTGACCCTCATCTTCCCACTTTCAAGACCCTACCTGGGCTGCTCCACATGGTTAGACTCTCAGCCTCACCCTTCCTCACTTTCTGAGCTTCTCCGTTGCAAGGGGCAATGTGATAGGGGGAGTGTGGTAGGTGAAGCCTCCAGCCTTTCTCCTACAGAGACAGAGTACCCTGAAAAGGCCAGCGAAGAAATGCGACCTGACTCTCCACCATCCACACCTCTTTCTCCAGCCTTTACATAAGAATTCTTACAGTTCCACCTTGATCACGCATGACCCTCTTCTACATCCCACTCCCACTGCAGGACAAGCCTGGTAAGGCGGCCACCTTGTCTTTCCTCTGAAACAATGTCTGCAAAATATTCCTAAGCATTTCTCTGCCTATTGACTCTCTTCTAAGAACTTCCATGGCTCCTTGTTATTAATTCCTGTAAACGTAAGTCTGGGTGAATTTAATATTTCCACCCAGGCTTTCCAAGAGACAAGGAAAAATTAAAATGACATGTAACAGGTTTCTGGAATTCCATCATAAAGTTGCACCCTAAGCAGTTGTTACCTCTCCTCCCTAGATCCCCTAGAAGCTTTGATGGCAGCCCCACCCTGCTCAGCACTGAGCCAGTTCTGACTGTGGAAGGAGTTGGTGAACACCACCAGCAAGTGGGGTTTGGAGTTGACTTTGCTGTCCCCATCAGAGTGGGAAAGAGGAGTACCCCCAGAGTGGCCACAGGTCTGACTCTTTCTTGAGCCAAGCCCCTGACTCCCTGAGAGGTGGGATCACTTCCTGTCTCATCAGACTGGACTGCTGCTTGAAGTCCCTCCTCAGTCTTCCAGAGTCTCCCTCTGCCTTGTTGCTGAACTGGCCCAAACACAGTGGTCCACTTGCCTTAGATGGGGCTGACTCCAGTGCCTTCTGCCTCCTTACCCCCAAACAGCTAGGCCAGGATTCTGTCCCTTAGCAGCTCACTACTTAATTCCCCTTTCAAGTTTCCCCACTTTTCACCAGGCCCCTCTTTCCCCACCTCCTCCTCAGGGCCTTTTTTTTTTTTTTTTAATAGAGGATGGTACTTGAGATGAAACATATCTATATTTTTGGTTTTCTTCTCACAACAGGCCATGAGGTGAGTGTTTTAACTTGCATTTTAGGGGGAAAAAAAAGGAACTGAAATTCAAGTCAGAAAACATGCTCTCCAGATAAACGGTTTGGCCAGAATTAGATGGGGACAGGCCCCTCTTTCCTTGACTGCGCTATGCTTCCTGGGGACAATGAGTGAGTAAGTGCCTTCCCACTTTTGTTTGGGATACACCTAGATTTCAGGAGACTGCTGCTCATGGCTGGCTATGATAGCTTTCCTAGCTCTTTGTAAATTTGCCTGAGCCAAAGATGAAAGGTGCTTAGTTAATATCTGTTACATTAGTGCATGTGCTTTGCCACTAACAATGCCATGTTCTCTCAGTGGAAATGTCTGATTCATAGATCATAAGGAGAAGGATTTATCAAACTCCACATGAGCTTAGCTCAAAAAATAATAGTCTTCAAAGCCATCCATACTTTGTGCGGATGATGTTTTAGGTGGAGTGAGGACTGAATTTTTGCAAGTGCTTCTATCATGTGCAAACCACGGGCAGCACTGGAAACTCTCACCTCAAGGAAGATGTGCTTTAGCAGATTTGTTCTTCACTGAAAGAAACCCAACATGCCAGAGGCACAAGGAAAGTTGGCCAAGGGAAGTATCTCTGTAATGGTGCCAGATTCAAGTTAATTTCACTGTGGATCCTGGGACTCACCTGAGGAATATTGAGGAGGGTGGCAGTGGCATTTTGTGGGGCTAGGAACTAGAGAAGGGAATCTGTATCAAGAAAGCAAGAGAGAGGCTGAGAAGAGCCTCGAGATCGTGAAAGAGAGCCTGAGGATAAAACACAAGGAAGAAGCAGCCAGTCTCCAAACAGGTGAGCAGGGGGCAGACTGTGGGTAGAGACACCTGTCAAAGCCAGAGGATAGAGTGAAGGGCTGAGCCAGGGGAGTGAGGCAGCGCAAGTGTCACAAAGAGTATCCCAGAGATAATGCCATGGAGCCAAAAGAGGAAGGAGTTCCTTTCCTTGGGATAGTCAAGGAAGGCTCTGCAAAGGAGGTGGCAGTTAAGATGGATCTTGAAAAGGTGAACATGGGTTCTCAGGATGGAGGATGGGGGTCCGAGAGGAAAGCCCATCCAGACAGAGGAAATGACAGGTGCCAAGGTCCGTCTAGTCAAGGCTATGGTTTTTCCAGTGGTCATGTATGGATGTGAGAGTTGGACTGTGATTCTTCAACACAGTTGGACTGAGCACCAAAGAATTGATGCTTTTGAACCGTGGTGTTGGAGAAGACTGTTGAGAGTCCCTTGGACTGCAAGGAGATCCAACCAGTCCATTCTGAAGGAGATCAGCCCTGGGATTTCTTTGGAAGGAATGATGCTAAAGCTGAAGCTCCAGTACTTTGGCCACTTCATGTGAAGAGTTGACTCATTGGAAAAGACTCTGATGCTGGGAGGGATTGGGGGCAGGAGGAGAAGGGGACGACCAAGGGTGAGATGACTGGATGGCATCACTGACTCGATGGGCGTGAGTCTGAGTGAACTCCGGGAGTTGGTGATGGACAGGGAGGCCTGGCGTGCTGCGATTCATGGGGTCGCAAAGAGTCAGACACAACTGAGCGACTGAACTGAACTGAACTGAACTGAAGTAGCAGAAGTCACAACATTTAGAATTTATCAAAGGAGATCCAGGATTTGACCCAAAATATCATGCATTTTCTTTTAGAAAAGAAGGAAAGGAAAAGAAAATAGGAGAGGGAAAGCAACGAGGGAAAAGAGGAGAGAAAATGCCATTCCATATTAGAGATATATTTTTTTCTGTCTTACCTACCTTTTGTGTAATATCCTATAGTTAATACAGAAAGCTATGAGATAGGAAGTATGAAAATGGATTTCAGTTCTGGAGCACTGAAGCCATAGAAAGTGAGTTCCGGGGGGAAATTAGAAGTCATTCAAGATGAAGTTTCCTAACATGAACACTTTTTCTTGCTTTTATGCCTCCTTCTCCTGTCTACTTCTTCCCTTCTCTAATTTCTGAGGTTGGACATGGGACAAGGGTGGAATTTAAATTAATTTTTGGTTTCTAGCAGAATTTAGGCTAGGAAAAAAATTACAGGTAAGCACTTTCATTTTAAAAATGAGAAAGTTGGGGTCAGAATACAGAAGGTTACTTTCTCAAGACCTCAGAGCTAGTGAGTGCCTAGACTGGGAGTAAAGCCCCCATCCCTCCTTTCTTAACTCAAGTCTGTGACCCTCATAACTTCTCCAAGCTACACAGAGAACCTCTGCCTGCCCCTTCATCCTTCCTTGATGCAGGGCACAAGTACGACAGGATACCCCCAGGGTCCAGGGCCATCCCATGTGGCAACTTCAGGATTCGCCAGTGAATCCTACTGCAGAGAAAAAGACTCAAGTGTGTAGATGCCCATTAGCTAGCTCCTTCTTCTCCGAGGACTTCCAGGGATCCATCTGAAGAATCTTTCGTTTATTATCATTCCCTGGGGATTTAAGAGCTAAGAAAAGAGATGAGAGGGAGGCAAGGAGAGGGAGAGAAACCAGATTCCAATTTCTCTCCAGCAAAGGAGAACTAAGGTTTGACAGGAGTCTTTGATTCACACTTTACCTTTATTGAGTAATAATGTTATTTAAATTATAATAGAGAACATTTATTGGACTCTACTTTGGCTCCAGGTACTATGCAGATGGTGTGTCCACATCATCTTTAACCCTTAAAAATCCCAGAAAGGCTTCAGCATTCCCATTTTGTTGGTAAAGAAACCATAGAGAGCTTAAAGCCCTCATCCAAGGTTACACGTTGACAACTTTGGCAGCCTCAGGATTTGAGTGCAGATCACCCTGACTCCAAACCTTATTTTTAAGAGTTGTGTGACCTTGAGCAATGTGAGTTCCTCATCTGTGACAAAGCAAGTAATAATAAAAATCCATGTTGTGGAAAGACTCATAGAATAAATAAATCAAAATAAATAAAGTAACTGCTACCTATCAGGATTGCCATCATGATTAAATGAGTTGATAGGAGAAAGTGCTTTGTAAACTGCAATACACCATACAAATTTTATCAGCATTATTATTTCCAAAAATATGGTTGTTCCCATAAAGTAGTCTGTGGCATATATTTATGACAACATGACTCAGAAACAATTTTCATTCTGATGGGTTGCCTCCCTATCATGTTATTAAAAGGTTAAGGAAAATGAACAATGGAGGATTAAGATTAGATCTTTCACACATGAAACCACAAAATCAATAAAGCTCCCCCCCTCCCCATAATCCTTCCGACACTGTGAAGAAATATACCCGAGGCACCCGGAACGATTACTCAAGGAAATGTCAACAGGTATTGACAAGAAACCTGGCAAGGCAGGCTTGGCCAAGGCTTGGCCGCCTGCCTCCCCTCACTCTAGCATCTTCCTGGAAAGCTGAGACTCACTTTTGGAGACATGGAGCGGTGAGGGGACTAAGACGAGGGGCACTTTTACTTCTTACAAAGTTCTGTAAAATTTGTTTCCGCAATTGGGTCAGAGCTGCCTGGGAAAAATGATAGCCTAAGCAGCACCATGGGGAGTGTGTGATTACACTTATCTGTGGTCAGTATGAAAGCCCATTTTTTACAAAATCTGCTGTGATTATCTTTATGCTATGATGGTCATTAGCACTGTGGTTCTTATTCAGTATTTAGAGGATGCCAGCTCTGTTGCTGAGCACCTGTGTGATTGGGGCCAAGGCTGAAAACTCAAAGCAGCGCATTCTCCTTGGAGAGTTTCTTCTTCCTGCTCGCCTAGAAAGGGATGCCTGGAGATGTCAGAGTTCTGGTGATTGTTGTGGCCTGCTTTTGGTCAAAAGTCTGAGATTTGGCTAAATTTAAGATTAAAACCTGGCCCTAGGGTGCCTTAAGATAGCATGCTAGGGCTCCCTCATCCTTTCTACTTAGGTAAGGATACATCAAGTTGGAAAATGGCTATGAACCAAGAAGGGAGTCTCATCAGATACCAAATCTGCTGGCACCATGATCTTGGACTCCCAACCTCCAGAACTGTGAGAAATAAGTTTATGTTGTTTATTAGCTACCCAACCTGGTGTTTTGTGATAGCAGCCCAAATGGACTGAGACACTCACATTTGCACCCTGCAGCAGGGCTACAGAGTCTGTGCATACCCATGACCCACATTGCCCTCTCAGGAGACGGGGGGAGTCTTTCTTGCCTGGCTCGTGCACAAAGACTGTGGTGTCAGTTTCCAGGATCAAGAGAGCCTCCGAGAAAGAGGAGTGCCACACCTAGGCCAGTGCAGTTATTCAAACGTGGGTCCAGAGTCATTAGACTAGTACATTCAGGACAAATAGAAACTAGCGAAGTAATATTTTGCATAAAAATCAAAATTGTATTGAAATTCACACAAGACTTCTAAAGTAATTCATTTGTACATCAAGCAGTTTTTAAAAATATCTTTNTTCTCCGAGGACTTCCAGGGATCCATCTGAAGAATCTTTCGTTTATTATCATTCCCTGGGGATTTAAGAGCTAAGAAAAGAGATGAGAGGGAGGCAAGGAGAGGGAGAGAAACCAGATTCCAATTTCTCTCCAGCAAAGGAGAACTAAGGTTTGACAGGAGTCTTTGATTCACACTTTACCTTTATTGAGTAATAATGTTATTTAAATTATAATAGAGAACATTTATTGGACTCTACTTTGGCTCCAGGTACTATGCAGATGGTGTGTCCACATCATCTTTAACCCTTAAAAATCCCAGAAAGGCTTCAGCATTCCCATTTTGTTGGTAAAGAAACCATAGAGAGCTTAAAGCCCTCATCCAAGGTTACACGTTGACAACTTTGGCAGCCTCAGGATTTGAGTGCAGATCACCCTGACTCCAAACCTTATTTTTAAGAGTTGTGTGACCTTGAGCAATGTGAGTTCCTCATCTGTGACAAAGCAAGTAATAATAAAAATCCATGTTGTGGAAAGACTCATAGAATAAATAAATCAAAATAAATAAAGTAACTGCTACCTATCAGGATTGCCATCATGATTAAATGAGTTGATAGGAGAAAGTGCTTTGTAAACTGCAATACACCATACAAATTTTATCAGTATTATTATTTCCAAAAATATGGTTGTTCCCATAAAGTAGTCTGTGGCATATATTTATGACAACATGACTCAGAAACAATTTTCATTCTGATGGGTTGCCTCCCTATCATGTTATTAAAAGGTTAAGGAAAATGAACAATGGAGGATTAAGATTAGATCTTTCACACATGAAACCACAAAATCAATAAAGCTCCCCACCTCCCCATAATCCTTCCGACACTGTGAAGAAATATACCCGAGGCACCCGGAACGATTACTCAAGGAAATGTCAACAGGTATTGACAAGAAACCTGGCAAGGCAGGCTTGGCCGCCTGCCTCCCCTCACTCTAGCATCCTCCTGGAAAGCTGAGACTCACTTTTGGAGACATGGAGCGGTGAGGGGACTAAGACGAGGGGCACTTTTACTTCTTACAAAGTTCTGTAAAATTTGTTTCCGCAATTGGGTCAGAGCTGCCTGGGAAAAATGATAGCCTAAGCAGCACCATGGGGAGTGTGTGATTACACTTATCTGTGGTCAGTATGAAAGCCCATTTTTTACAAAATCTGCTGTGATTATCTTTATGCTATGATGGTCATTAGCACTGTGGTTCTTATTCAGTATTTAGAGGATGCCAGCTCTGTTGCTGAGCACCTGTGTGATTGGGGCCAAGGCTGAAAACTCAAAGCAGCGCATTCTCCTTGGAGAGTTTCTTCTTCCTGCTCGCCTAGAAAGGGATGCCTGGAGATGTCAGAGTTCTGGTGATTGTTGTGGCCTGCTTTTGGTCAAAAGTCTGAGATTTGGCTAAATTTAAGATTAAAACCTGGCCCTAGGGTGCCTTAAGATAGCATGCTAGGGCTCCCTCATCCTTTCTACTTAGGTAAGGATACATCAAGTTGGAAAATGGCTATGAACCAAGAAGGGAGTCTCATCAGATACCAAATCTGCTGGCACCATGATCTTGGACTCCCAACCTCCAGAACTGTGAGAAATAAGTTTATGTTGTTTATTAGCTACCCAACCTGGTGTTTTGTGATAGCAGCCCAAATGGACTGAGACACTCACATTTGCACCCTGCAGCAGGGCTACAGAGTCTGTGCATACCCATGACCCACATTGCCCTCTCAGGAGACGGGGGGAGTCTTTCTTGCCTGGCTCGTGCACAAAGACTGTGGTGTCAGTTTCCAGGATCAAGAGAGCCTCCGAGAAAGAGGAGTGCCACACCTAGGCCAGTGCAGTTATTCAAACGTGGGTCCAGAGTCATTAGACTAGTACATTCAGGACAAATAGAAACTAGCGAAGTAATATTTTGCATAAAAATCAAAATTGTATTGAAATTCACACAAGACTTCTAAAGTAATTCATTTGTACATCAAGCAGTTTTTAAAAATATCTTTTTTGGGCTAATGTCATCTTCATTCAATCACTCAGTTGTGTCTGACTCTTTGCGACCACGTGGACTGCATCACAGCAGGCTTCCCTGTCATTCACGATCTCCCGGAGTTTGCTCAAACTCCTGTCCATTAAGTGAGTGATGCCATCCAGCTATGCATCCTCTGTTGTCCCCTTCTCCTCCTGCTTTCAACCTTTCCCAGCATCAGGGTCTTTTCCCATGAATCAGTTCTTTGCATCAGGTGGCCAAAATATTTATTGGAGCTTCAGCTTCAGCATCAGTCCTTCCAGTGAATATTCAGGACTGATTTCCTTTAGGATTGACTGGTTTGATCTCCTTGCAGTCCAAGGGACTCTCAAAAGTTTTCTCCAACTCCACAGTTCAAAAACATCAGTTCTTCAGTGCTTAGCTTTCTTTATAGTCCAACTCTCCCATCCATACATGACTATGGGAAAAGCCATCACTTTGACTATACAGACCTTTGTAGGGAAAGTAATGTCTCTGCTTTTTGATACAATGTCTAGGTTTGTCATAGCTTTTCAGGATGAGATGGTTAGATGGCAGTACCGGCTTGATGGACATGATTTTGAGCAAGCTTCAGGAGTTGGTGATGGACAGGGAAGCCTGAGGTGCTGCAGTCCATAGCATTGCAGAGTCGGACACAACTGAGCGATTGAACTGAACTGAACTACTTCCAAGGAGCCAGTGTCTTTTAATTTCATGGCTGCTGTCACCATCCACAGTGATTTTGGAGCCCAAGAAAATAAAGTCTGTCACTGTTTCTATTGTTTCCCCATCTATTTGCCATGAAGTGATGGGACTGAAAGCCATGACCTTTGTTTTTTGAATGTTGAGTTTTAAATCAGCTTTTTCATTTTCCTCTTTCACCTTTATCAAGAGGCTCTTTAATTCCTCTTAGCTTTCTGCCATAAAGGTGGTATCATCTGTATATCTGAGGTCATTGGTACTTCTCCTGGCAATCTTGATTCCAGCTTGTGCTTCATCCAGCCAGGCATTTCACACGATGTACTCTGCATGTAAGTCAAATAAGCAGGATGGCAATATACTTGACATACTCTTTAAACCAGTCTGTTATTCCATGTCCAGTTCTAACTGTTGCTTCTTGACCTGCATAGAGGTTTCACAGGAAGCAGGTAAGGTGTCTGGTATTCCCATCTCCTGAAGAATTTCCCACAGTTTGTTGTGGTCCACACAGTCAAAAGCTTTAGTGTAGTCAATGAAGAAGTAAATGTTTTTCTGGACTTCTCTAGTTTTTTTCTATGATCCAACTGATATTGGCAATTTGATCTCTGGTTCCCCTACCTTCTCTAAATCCAGCTTGTACAGCTGGAGTTCTCAGTTCACATGCTGTTGAACTCTAGCTTGAAGGATTTTTAGCATTGCTTTGCTAACATGTGAAATGAGTGTAATTGGGTGGTAGTTTGAACATTCTGTGGCATTGCCTTTCTTTGGGATTGGAATGAAAACTGACCTTTTCCAGTCTTGTGGCCACTGCTGAGTTTTCCAAATTTGCTGGCATATTGAGGGCAGCATCATCTTTTAGGACTTGAAATAGCTCAGCTGGTGAGTCAGTATGATTTAGATGCCCAGGTGGTTCAGCCTTAACATTAACTCTGCTATTCATCAATACTGTGTAGGAACCAAGGCCACAGTCTTCCTCTCCAGCACAAGCTGCAAGGTGAGCACTGGCTGCACCTAGATAGACATTAATGTTCCCTCTCCCAAGAGGGCTGTCATTCTAGTCTTGTCCACTCTGGGTGCTAAAATTCTCTCCTCAGTAGACAGATACAGGAGCCCATCTGAATCATGTATCCTGCCAGAGGGACATATACATTGGAATTTATGAAATTAACCATCAGGACAATGGCAATAATATTAGTTGTTAAAATTTTTTTGAGATCCTGCTATACATGGCACTGTGCTAAACACCCTCACCAACCTAAACAAAAAAGTCAATAACTTGACACAAGTCCACTCATCCAGCNACTCTGGGTGCTAAAATTCTCTCCTCAGTAGACAGATACAGGAGCCCATCTGAATCATGTATCCTGCCAGAGGGACATATACATTGGAATTTATGAAATTAACCATCAGGACAATGGCAATAATATTAGTTGTTAAAATTTTTTTGAGATCCTGCTATACATGGCACTGTGCTAAACACCCTCACCAACCTAAACAAAAAAGTCAATAACTTGACACAAGTCCACTCATCCAGCAAGAGGCAGGCGTTGTTTACAACCAGACATTCTGGCTGCAAAGCCAGTTCTCTTAATGTGTATGCAAGGCAGGCCTAGTGTCATATGTCTGTTATGACCCAGTAAAGCTGAAACAATGTAGAACGTACTAAGGAGATTCTAGACTGGGGCCCTGATGCTGACGTCCTCCTCAGCTAAGGGTGCAGCCTCAGTGCAGGCTGAGCTATGCCTCCTGCTTTGCTTTGCTTGTCTGCTCTGTTGACTCTCTTCTGAGTGTCCCTGCTCTTCTCTCTGATCCTCTGTCTCTGCATTGTGTCATTTCCATGTATCAGGAGCCTTTAAATCCTTTGAAGGCAGACCTTGGTCTAACACCTGCCAGTTCTCAAAGTTGGTATGAGTCTTGAATCCTCATCAGAGAATTGCTGCCTTATCTGTGAGTCTGGAGATGGTGTTCTCCCATGGTGGTGGGCCAGTGGCATACCCAGCTCTCTAATCAAAAACACCCACCTCCCTCTGTGAGCCATAGTTTCTAGAAACAGTGGTTAAAGAAAGGTATTTGCAGACTCTTTAGAGGAGAAAGAGGCTCTCCTGATTAAGACATATTTAAAAACAACAATGTTATTAAAGGATGCCACTTCTTGAATGAGGTAGCTGGTCTCCAAAGATGGTTCCCAGTGAGCCACACCTCCCTGTATTCACACCTGTGTGTCTCTTCCTTCCACAAGGGCAGGCCCTGTGACTCACTATAACCCATAGAATGAGATAGAAGCAAAGTAGCACCAGTTCCAGACTAGAGCTTTGGTCTGGCAGCTTCTTGGAGCTCTGAACTGGCATGTAAGAATCCCCAAGTGGAGTGGTCACCTAAAGAAGAGGACCTGAGGACAGAGGCCCCGGAAAAATGCCCAGCCGAGTCAACAGGCATATGAGGGGAGAAGCCATCTGGAATGTTCCAGAACCAGTAGATATCATATAGAACAGAGATGACCACTCCTGCTGGGCCCTGTTTAAATTCTTGACCTCCAGAATTGTGAGTAATAGTAAAATAATTGATGTTTTAAGTCACTAAGTTTTGGGATGATCCTTTTTTAAAATGTATTTTATTGAAATATAGTTGATTTGCAATGTTGTGTTAATTTCTATTACACAGCAAAGTAATTCAGTTATACATACGTACATATATATATATATATATATATATAAAACTGGCAACCCACTCCAGTGTTCTTGCCTGGAGAATCCCAGGGACGGGGAGCCTGGTGGGCTGCTGTCTATGGGGTCGCACAGAGTCGGACACGACTGAAGCGACTTAGCAGTAGCAGCAGCATATATACATTTATGTATGTTTATGTGTGTGTGTGTGTGTACATTCTTTCTCATATTCTTTCCCATTAGAGTTTTCACAAGATATTGAGTATAGCTCCCTGTGCTTTATAGTAGGACCTTGTCCATCCCGTATAATACTTTGCATCTGCTAATTCCAAATTCTTAATCCTTCCCTCCTCCTTGGCAAGCAAAAGTCTGCTCTATGTGTCTGTGAGTCTGTTTCTGTTTTGTGGATAAGTTTGTGTCATGCTTTAGATTCCACAGACAACTGACGTCATATGGTATTAGTTTTTTTCTAACTTATTTCACTTAGTGTGATCATCGAGGCCCACTCATGTCACTGCAGATGGGATTATTTTATTATTTTTGATGAATGGGTAATAGTCCATTGTATACACATACCACATTTTCTTTATCCATTCATCTGTCAGTGGACATTTAGGTTGCTTCTGTGTCTTGCCTGTTGTAAATAGTGCTGCAGGGAACACGGGGGTGCGTGTATCTTTTTAAATTATACTTTTCTCCAGATACATGCCCAGGAGTGGGATTACAGGATTTTATGGCAACTCTGCTTTTAGTTTTTTGAAGACCTCCATACTGTTCCCCATAGTGGCTATACCAATGGTATAGAGGTTCTTTGAGATGATTCTTCATGGCAACACTGGATAACAGAAACTCTGTGTGACAGAATGGAACATTATTAATTGCATCAGTAACTCAAAATCTGATCACTTAACCACTATACTGTTTGGTTTGGGTTTCCAAGTGTACGTAAATTTTCCCAGAGTTCCTTCCCCTACCCAAGCCATCACCCTAATAATATCAGGCAAGTATATAATTTTACTTATAGTTACTCAGATCATCATTATAGATACGTACAATTACTCAGGTTTATTTCCTCTAGGAACCTGGGAGCTCTGTGTGGGCAAGGAACATGGGTTTTATGCTGCATCCCCCACTTTAACCCAAGGCTCCCTGCACAGTAGACATCAAAAATACCTAGACATTTGAATAAGTATAGATACACGGGTATGAAGTTCAGAGGAACTAAAGCATAGACTGAGAAATACTCATTTGCCAGACTAAGAAGTTTGAACTTGATCCACTAGTGAGTGAGTGAACAGATGAACAAGGTGGCTTACATTTCACCATTTTCCACAGTTAATCCACAAAATCAATGCAATTACATAATCCATTGAGTCATTTCAAGTCCCCCAGGTAATTAGTTTCCTGGCATATTGCCAGGCAG
Source organism: Neotragus moschatus (assembly GCA_006410615.1). Classification (NCBI taxonomy): domain Eukaryota; kingdom Metazoa; phylum Chordata; class Mammalia; order Artiodactyla; family Bovidae; genus Neotragus; species Neotragus moschatus. The sequence continues at coordinate 1,512,949 of SJYA01000596.1, read as the reverse complement.
AATCCTATTTCCCCTTCTCACGCATTTCTAGCATTCCTGGAAATAATCTGAAATTAGAAAATGAGTACTCAATATTTTATTTTTAAATAATTGCCTGTACTTTAATCTTAAAACATTTACAAAAGCATGTTACTCTGTGTTGAACTCCAGGCATTTCACTGCCTATGCCAGCCAGGCCAATGGACTTTACGGGGTCAATGAAATGTCCTTAGACACTGGAAACCAGAAGAGTGTTTCATAGAAAATATGATATACTGTGCTCCAATATGAAACATGCAGTTATGTATAGATTCTGAGAACCACCAGGGAACCTATAAATCATCCACTTTGCCCACGTGTGGATCACGGACACACTGCTGCTTCATGATCTTCCTCGAAATTTTCCCCAGTTTGAGGACTGCATTAAAAGTATACTTTTCATCACTGTCATGACCCATCTGTCTGCTAATGTTTCTTCTTTACCCCTTCTTCTCACATATACTGTAGAGTCTCTCTGATCAGTGCTCTTGTCAAGAACTAGGAACCAAGCAGTATGCCCTTTCCAGCCCTAAGTCACCAGCATTAAGTCTATTTGTACCTAGGAGGGCTCTCCCTGATCTTTCCAATTGCATTTGATAAGTACATCCTGGATGATGGGGGCGGAACCTGCACAGCTGCCTCTCCTCCCAGCATTCTGGCCAGCCCTCCCTCTGGAGCCCACCACTGCCTTTCCCCGTCTATCTGGCCTTTACAGTGCTGACCACTGAATCAGTGCTGATCCTCTGTTCTTGACACACTCCCTCTGTTTTCCTGAACTGTCCTGCTTGTGCTCAGCGTCTGTGTCTGTTCCTCTCTACTTGCAGCCAGAGAGAAATAATACATACCTACCCTTTATCAACCATCGACAATAGAAGAAACGGGGCATCTGTGTAGATCCAGAGAGAAACACATATCCATATTTATTTGCAGAGATATACATATAATAGAGAAACAGAGTCCCATACCCATCAGCAGAAAGGACAAATCAAACCCTGGTGTAGACAGGGAGCCTCTTCTGCTGCTTTTTGCGAGCACCAGCACTATGTCGAAGGTACTGGCTACTGTTTAGAACCCATGACTCCTTTCCAAGGGATATTTGCCGGTTCCATGGGGGTGAGAATGAGAACTGTGGGAAAGAGAGTGTATTAGTTTAGGTAATGTGCCATAACAGGAAAATACTGAAATCTCTGCAGCTCAGCACAATAGAAGTTTATTTCCTTTTTATTGCCATTTCTTATGTTTCTGTTTTTAATTAAAATTTTCCCTTAATCTTTATACAATTTTAAGATTACACTCTATAGTTATTGCAAAATATTGGCTGTATTTTTGTGTGTTGTACAACACATCCTTGAACTCACATTACATCCAATAATTTGTACCTCCCACTCCCTGACCCCTTTTGTCCCTTCCCTCTCCTCTCCACTGGTAAACACTAGTTTGTTCTCTGTATCTGTGAGTCTGCTTCTTTTTTGTTATAGTTACTATTTTGTTCTACATTTTAGATTCCACATTTAAGTGACATCAGAAAGTATTTGTCTTTCTCCATCTGACTTCTTTCACCTAGCATAATGCCCTCCAAGTTCATCCATATTGTTGCAAATGGCAAAATTTTGTTCTTTATATGGCTGAGTAGTATTTCATTGTATATACTCTCAGGAGCTCAACACAATAGAAGTTACTTTCTTGCTCAGGCATAGACCATTCAGCAGGGAGTAGGGAGAGTTTCTGCTCCACAGTCATACAAGAATCAAGCCTGCCAGAGTTTCCACTCTCTCCAGTACTGACTTCCAAGGTCACCATAGGTATCCATATTTGGCAGGTGGTTGAAGGAAAAGAGGGTGAGTAGTGTTAACTAAAAAAAAAAAAAAAAAAGCGCAATGTTAAAGTTGTGAGTTATGTTTTGTCTGGGGCAAAATGAGAACTATATCCTGGGAGACGGCATCCTAGGTAGCTCTTGAGTAACTGCTCCAAAGAGGCAGTGGGGAGGCTCAGTATATATGTGATTTTGGTAAAGGGGAACNAGTGTTAACTAAAAAAAAAAAAAAAAAAGCGCAATGTTAAAGTTGTGAGTTATGTTTTGTCTGGGGCAAAATGAGAACTATATCCTGGGAGACGGCATCCTAGGTAGCTCTTGAGTAACTGCTCCAAAGAGGCAGTGGGGAGGCTCAGTATATATGTGATTTTGGTAAAGGGGAACTACATGCAATCAAGCACATTTATTTATTTATTTGCAGAATGTTTTCTGCTAGTCCTGAGGAGCAGATGTCACCGTGAAGGAATTAAGTGCTTTTCTAAATATGAGGGAATGCAAGAATTGGGCTCATAAAATCACCTCCTGAAAATATCTGTCTCTCTGGAGGTCTGTTCTGCCAGTTTTTCCAGAGCACAGAGTGCCTCATTTCTGCTTTCCCACCTGAACTCCCTTCAGGGGATGCTGAATGTCAGCAGCTACAGTAGCAGCTGATTTAATCCCTGCAGAGGTAGATGGCAAGTGCCAGTTTGTAGCTGACGGTAGAATGNAAAATATCTGTCTCTCTGGAGGTCTGTTCTGCCAGTTTTTCCAGAGCACAGAGTGCCTCATTTCTGCTTTCCCACCTGAACTCCCTTCAGGGGATGCTGAATGTCAGCAGCTACAGTAGCAGCTGATTTAATCCCTGCAGAGGTAGATGGCAAGTGCCAGTTTGTAGCTGATGGTAGAATGGCACAAGGGAGGGTAAAGTGGCAGTCACGCGTCTCCCTGTATTTCACGTGACTTTAGTCATAGACACAGAATTGTGGGGGTGCCAGGAATGTAGTGCAGCCAGCTGCCTCAGAGGAAGCGGCTGGGGGTCCATATTCTCTTTCCATGAAAAGATTGGACTCTTCATTCATTTTACCGACTTTTTTTTTTTTTTTTTTTTGCCCTTCTCATGTTTCTATTTCAGAATAGAGACATTTCCTTTTCTCCTGTGGGTTATTGTTTTGCCGATTAGTCCTCCAGAGAGCCTGCTGCCCTCTCAGCCCATTCGTACTTCTATCTGGCGCCATTTGGCACCAGCCTGGTGATAACACCCCTGCCATGGATGAGTGCCAACAAGAGTCACCACCGCTGGTGACACAATTATCACAGTGGGATGCCAAGGGCTGTTTTAAATCAGGTTCCCCAAGACTCACGGAAAAACCTACAGTGGAAACCTTGGAGATGAGGGACTCCCAGACACTGATGAGGACTCTGAAACAGCAGGAGGGGCAGGAAGCTTTTTCTCCAGAATTCTAGAAGGTGAGCCTGGAAGACAAGGAACTCGACTTAAGATAGACAAGTCTGGGCACATTAATCCACAGGACCAGGTGACCCAGAAGAAAGCATGAGCTGTGTGGAGGGAGACTGCTTGAAACAGCTGCTAAGCTCAGCCCTGGGTACTTAATATACCCTTCTTAACAGAGAACCATAATCTTGGTCGTAATAATCCCACCTCTGTGCACAGTTGCATTGTTTACAAAGCCATTCACAAAGAGTGTGTTATTTGCTTTTCTCAAGGACAGGAGATGGATACTATGTTTATGCCCTCTTTTCCTTTGGCACCACCACTGCCCTAATTCACGCCCTCATCATCTTTCAGAGGACTATTATAACAGTCTGCTAACCGGTCTCTCTGCTCCAATTTGCCTCCCTCTAATCCATTCTCTATACTGCAGCCTAGCAATCTCTCTCACAAAGAAAGCTGCCCCCTTCCTTCCCTCCTGAAACCCATCAAGAGTTCCCCCTTGCACTGAGGATGAAATCCATATCATTAGCCCTGACCATCGAGCCCCACTTCTGACTCGCATCTGCCTCTCTAGTTTCCACTACTCAAGCCGAACTTCAGACTCCAGCAACACTGACCGTCTGAGGTTCCCCGCACATACTGTGTAATTTCTCACCTTTGCGTCTTGATTTTTCTGGCCTCTTCCTGAACTGCCACACACCCTCCCTTTGGTGCTTGGTTTATTAACTCCTCCTGACCCCTGAGGGGCCAACTCAAGCATTACTTCTGAGAAACATTTCCCAGTGACCACATGCACACACACGCAGGTGTACACATGTGCACACACACACGCGGCTAAATCCAAACCATGGTCCTGCCCTGATGTATGACTGCGTCTGTTCTTCTCACCGTGGTGCCAGCTCTTACAGAAAGGCCTATTACATATTCACTTGTATATATAGGCACCGAGGACTGTGCCTGGCATCTAGTAGCTCTCAGTAAATGATTATTGAAATATTATTTCAACAAGCCTACACTGGAAACTAGGGAAACCGGTGCTCGGAGGGCTTAAGGGATTTGTTCAGGATATAAACTAATAAGTGAGAGAAATGAAATGCCAATCTAGGTCTGTCTGATGTCCCAAACATTTCAGACTACTTTGCACTGCCTTCAAAGAGACCACAGGTAATTCTGTGAGCTGAAGAAGTTCTAGCTCTTGAGGGAATTCTTGTTTCTTATGTCATTTTATTTTTACTTCTTTCGAGTCTCATATCCTTCTGGAATCTGAGGAAGGTTATAGACTTTTCTATAGAAAACTACGCATACACACTGAATTTTGTATGTAACAGGAGAGTGTATTAGGGTACACTTTCAGGGTAGGGTAGCTGTTGCTGTAGTAACATATGGACCACAAAGTCTCAATGAAATAGCACAATTAAAGCTAAATCTCACTCATAGGAAGTTCCTCATGGATCAGCAGGGACTCTACTCAACCAGTGTCAGGGCTGTAGGCTACCTCCATCATAAGGCACTGTTACCTTAACGCATGCTTTGAAGTCACCAGCACAGAAGAAGAGAGAAATGGAGAAGGCACGCTGGCTCTTAACTGCTTCAGCATGAAAGTAGCATGTTTGAGGTGGATTGCAAAATGTCCACAAATTCTCTCCAGCAAGGCTTGATGCATACCCCTTTGCAAACTGACTTGTTTCTATCTCTATCTCTTGAATGTGGATTTAGCCATGCCTTAAGACAAATACTGCAGTCAGAGGCTTTAAAAGCACGTGTGCATTGGAGCCTATGCTTTCCTGCTTCTCTTTGGAACCATGAAGGCCACTGTGAAAAAGCCTTGGTTAATTAGTCTTTTTTGGAGACATGCTGCTCAGTTATCCCATCACATTGGCCAACAACCAACATGTATAGACTGAAAGGATGGATCCTCAGGCTGGTAAGTAAGGCCATTCTGTAGCAACCAGCCCCCTGCCAACCCTCTTAACTGGCTGAAGTTGCCTGAGTGAACCCAGGCAAGACTAGCAGAACCACCCAGCTTATTTAGCCCAGAGTTACTTGATGACCCAAAGAATTTTGGGCTTATAAATGGCCATTCTTTTAAGATAGCAAGTTTGGGGAGTATTTGTTATACAGCGAAAGCTAACTGCTACAAAAAAATGGGTACCAGGAGTAGAATGTTGCTGTAACAAGAATCTAAAACATGTAGCATTGACTGTGGAGCTGGAGGCTAGAAAATTAATTATCAAAGTGGGGAAAAGCAACACTGTCATTGATCCATAGACCTGGAGCTGTATATCACTACTTATCCTTTAAAAACCTGGAGGCCCATGATTGTTTTAAAAACCTCTTCCCTGGCCAAAGAAGAGAGCTATGGCCAGAGAATGGAGAGGGAGGTGTGATCATTGTACTAGACATTCACCAGTCCTGGAAATCCCTAAGAGGACGTTTGTAAAGCCTAGGATTTATAAAAAGAAGAGGTTAGAAATCAGGAGGGGAAAAAAAAAAAAATCTAGTCATAGATTTATCTCTTAGCAACTATAGACCCAATTGAGGAACCTTATCTCAGAGGCGTGTAAGATGACACTTCGGTTTTTTGTCAAGATCAAACAAGATGATATAGGGGGAAAACTGTTAAATTGCTAAGAACTGTCCATGAAAACTACCTGTATTATCACCACAGTCTGAGGCTGAGTAGCACCTAAAGCCACCAGGGGGCGCTATGAGGCTGGAATTCCAGGAGACCCATTGGTGCCTGGAATCAAGCCCGGAAAAGTCCATTGGGAAGACTTTCTTGAGAAAGTGATCTTAATATGAAACATAAGGAATGTTTCATATTTAGCTACATGGCACATATTCTGAGCAGAAGGAACAGCATGTATAAAAAATCTAGAGGTGAGTGAGCACCTGATTCATTCATGTAACTGTTCTCTCTAAAATGTGTGGCTTTCTCTATGAGTCCTTCAAGTTTAGGAGGCTGAATAAGAACCCCATCGTGTAAAGATGTGGCTCCTCTTAAAGGCAAGCAGAAATGAGAAAGGACATGGATCTTTCTTGAAATGCAATTTTCTGCTTGTTTACAAATGATTAACTACTACAATCAATTGTGTCAAAGTTCAGGTCACTGCATCCTTTGGGACAGCGATGAGATGGTGCCTTGAGCTTGGGATAATGACAAGTGGAATGCACACGGGATGGTCTCAGAGTGGAGCTTGTGTTCTGTGTTCTGGGCACAATTAATGTGAAGGGCCTTTGCCCTCTGTGGCTTTCCATCCATCCCCTTGCCACTTTTCCTTATTTGCCCTCCCAAACCCCAGCCTAGCTGCTTCAGCAGACAGGGCAGGACAGGGAGCAGGCCGGTGCTTCCAACCTGTGTCAGGAAATAAGTCAAGGGTTTAATGTTTTATATAGTTAAGCCTCAAAACAAACTATGAGCTAAGTATTAATGAATCATGATCCCCATTTTCCAGATGGAAAAAATAGTCTCAGAGAAATTAGATAGCTTGTTCAAAGAAGTCAAATCCAGTCTGTGTTCTTTCTACCAGACCACCCTCAAGTTGCCCACTGCCTGTTCCCTCTTAGGACCCTCACCTACATCCACCTGAACAACAGAGGTAGGATGGTTGTCGGCCACGTTCCTTCAGCTCTCTGTGGTGTGAAGGTTGGTTTTGTAAATGCCTGGTCAGTGAAGTCTGGACTTTCACCTGTTGATTCTGAGAGGTCAGTGGTAGGGGTACACTTGAGGGCCAGGGCCATTTGTATTTGACCTTTGAGTTTGCATTGTGACTCTTTCACACCACACTTCTGTGCTTCTTGCCACAGGCAGGGTGGGTACCACCTCCAGGTTGGGAGTCAGGGCTAACGCTTTGGCTGCAGTGAACCTGAAAATGTAAAGACACACCTCACATGTGGCCACAGGCAATCATTTCTAGGAATCATATCTACAGGTATCAAAGTGAACGTTTGCTTGGATTATGCCGTTTCAGGAGACCCTTAGAGCACGTTCCTAGTGGTCCAGTGGATACGACTCCATTCTTCCAATGCAAGGGGCATGGGTATGGTCCCTGGTTGGAGAACTAAGATCCTGCATGCCTCGTGGAATGGCCAAAAATGAAAACAGGAGACCCTGAGGATGACATTTTGTCTTCATCCTGTTTAATGGTGAAGCTACATAAAAATGACAGGGCACAGAGTGCCATTCAGAATAATGAAAAGACAAAGGAGAAGCACTTTTCCAGGCTCAAATAAAACAGGTCTGAATTACCCTGCAAGAGGGGCACCTGCTTTTGCTGTGCTGAGCCATTGAGTCCTCTTCCCTTTGACATGGGAGAGGTGATAGGTGAAGGGTGCAGGTGATAAGTAAAAAGTGTTTATTGAACTTTTTCATGTGCTGCTGTCACCGTGGCTCTCAGGGTTATCAGTAAGTGCTGGAGACAAGTGTTCAATCTGGTACTAACACTCTACATCACTTTGCAACAAGGTTGGGGCAACCATCTCTTTATCCCTAAATATAATAAAGTCCTACATTATTTATGTAGCAACAGTGTGTATTTGGTTAATCAGTCTTTTACAGCTGTTTTTATCATTCCTGTTTGTGAAATATTTTCATATTCAGCGTCTCATCTGTCCCTCCCAACTCTTAGGGATGGCTAGGTAGAGCCCTCCCAATTTTACATGTGAGAGAACAGAATCAGAGACTGGGAAAAAGTATCAGCTCGTTCAGAGATTACACAGTATGTGCCAGGCACTGTTCAAAGTGCTTTAAATGTTTAGATTTATCTAATTTGCATGACATTCCTGTAAGGTGGGCACTCTTATGATCCCGGTTTTGTAGAGGAAGAAATTTGGGCCCAGAGAGGTTAATCAATGGCCCAGGGTCACAGAGCTGGCAGCTTGAACCTAGACAAGCTCTAAAGCCCTATAGCCTCTTAAAATCATTTAGCTAGAAAGGGGCAAACCAGAACTCAAATCCTGCCTCCAGACCCTGTATTCTACTTCATAATAATAACTCACGTGTCTGAGTGCTCAGTATGGGCCTGTTCTAAGCACTTTACTTATATGTACTTATTTGATCCTTCCCACTTTCCAAGTGAGGAAACTGAAATGAAGTGACTTGCCCAAGGTCCCAAAGATGGTAAGTTACAGAGAAAGGATTTGAACCCAGGCAGTCTGGACCGAGAGCACAGAGTCCTTATTGCACCACTAACTGCCTGTCCTCTCAGCAGCTTACCCCAGAATCTGTTACACATGAATGCAATCTAAGCTTTCCACCATCCTCATTGGTGTCTGGAGTCCCAGATAAGTCTTCTGTCTGTACAAAGTCTAGGTGTTTCTGGTCACTGGTGGCTTTCTGTTTACTTTTCCCGGCTGTTTACTCTCCAGAAACAGAAGCTGATGGCAGAACTCCCTGGGTAGACTGTTCATGGAACCAGGAGCTGCAGTCAGATTTCCTTCGCAGAGGGAAAATGAAGACCTCTAGGACATGGGCCTGGAGGGTACCGGCAGAGCTGTTTCTTCTCTGTGCTGCCCTGGGATCTTTCAGCGTGCCCAGCTCCAGGTAGGTGATAGTTCCAAATGACTTCCTAATCAATAATATGATAGGGAATATAAAGCCACATCACGCTGACCCTCTCGCCTTTGTCACCTGCCTATTGACTAAGGAACATCTCCTGAAGCAATTTACATGCATCTGATAACACCATATCAACAACTCTTCAAATTATTGTGGAACCCAGCCACCGACTTCAACAAAAGTTCTCACAGGAAACCGATGTGTTTAAAGGTTATTTTATCATGCTAAGAAGAATAGGATCCTTGCTCTGTATTCTGAGCAAAGCCTCAGCATACATCTTTAAGCAAAAGGTCTGTTATGTATGGAGGAAGAAAAGCCAACTTATAGCAATGATTTTAATATGGGAGTGACCTACCCTACCTCTTCATCAGGCTAAATTTTTGCTCTCAAACAACCCCCTTCACACACACACACACACACACACACACAAACACACACTCCAGATATTCACAGCAATTATGTGATAACTGATTTATTTCATCCTTTAGGGTTCTTTTTAATTGGGTGCAAAACAGGCTAAAGAAACTATCTGAGCTGAAAGCTCAAACTTAGTCTGAGTGAAAGTTCAAGGTGGGATCCTGTGAAAGCAGCCCCAGTGATGTATCGGCTGGGGGATCGTCCTGGTGCAGGAGAAGCTGCTGCCCTTACAGCGAAAGGCTGAAGCTGTCTTGTGTCCCAGGCTCCTTGCGAGCCGTCCCATCGGAGGAAGGACTAAATGTTATTCCTCTCACTCGTCACAGAAAGGCTGTGCACACACAGCCTCTCATGGGAGGAGCACCGGGTGCCCATTGGACAGCCCCTGGTGTCAGCTCTGCTGAGCACTCAGCCCCTACTGGGCACCACTCGAGACCAGGGTGGTGAGTTTTCACTGCCCGTTGGGCACTCAATGACTGTTAGCTATTACGATACCAAGAACCTCAACTTGGTCCTGAGAAGAATGAAGCAGCCAAGGCTTCCTTGTGTGGACTGTGTGTCTTATCAGGATCCAAGAAGATGTGTCTGGAATGGAGGGTTTAAAGGGGTCATAGCAGCCCTGCCCACATGTGGACCCCTTTGTGGGACCTCTCACAGGCTCTGAGGATGCTGAGATGAACAGGACACAAAGGGGTCATGTTCCCATGGAGAAAACCAATATGAGAGCACATCTGGGTGTGCTGTTGCGGGAGAGAGTGCAGGAGCAAGTGGAAAACCAGAGAAGAAGGGGCGACTGGCTTTGCCAAAGACAGAGTGTGGAGAGGCTCCTATTTCTGTAGGAGTAGGTGTTTGCCAAACAGGAGAGGGTGAAGAGCATCCAGGAGGAAGCAGCAGCCTGGACAAGCGCGTGGAGATGAGAGAGCCTGGCGTGTTCTTGCAGCTGCATGTCCAGGCCAAGGTGTAGCAGCGGTGTTAGTCTCTTAGGCGTGTCCAACTCTTTGTGACTTCATGGATGGTAGCCCGCCAGGCTCCTCTGTCCATGGGATTCTCCAGGCCAGAACACTGGAGTGGGTTGCCATGCCCTTCTCCAGGGGANAGCCTGGCGTGTTCTTGCAGCTGCATGTCCAGGCCAAGGTGTAGCAGCGGTGTTAGTCTCTTAGGCGTGTCCAACTCTTTGTGACTTCATGGATGGTAGCCCGCCGGGCTCCTCTGTCCATGGGATTCTCCAGGCCAGAACACTGGAGTGGGTTGCCATGCCCTTCTCCAGGGGATCTTCCCAACCCAGGGACTGAACTCAGGTCTCCCGTATTGCCAGCAGACTCTTTATCACTTGAGCTACCCAGGGAGCTGGCTAAGGTGAGGAGTTGCCAAAGACAGGACCAAGTCAGAGTCATCAGGAGTCAGATCCTGGAAAGAGCTCAGAGCGGGCACCAGTACTCTGGCTAAGGACCTTGAACTTTATCCTCAGAAGTGGGGAGCCATGGAAGGATTGACACAGTCAGACTTCCATATTAGGAAGCTCACTCAGATGTAGGGCGTGAAGGGGTAAGATGAGTGTAGCTGACAGGCTGGGAAACCTTGCTGAACCCTCCAGTGAAACCTTGCTGAACCCTCCAGTGATGCCATGAGGTGGCTATTGTCCCTTTTCACACTATGTAGAGGAGCAAGTGGGTCCTCAGAAAGGAGAAAAAGATTCATGCACATCTCATGAGTCTCAAACCCTTAACTGAACGCAGACTTAGTGCACTGGCCTCGACCTGTGATTCCCATGGAGCAGTCTTGAACATGGCATGTCTTTGAATCCTTTAGATGAAATGGAGAATAGCCTTCAGTTCTGCAACAGAAAATGCGGAGACCTTCATATTAGCTAAGAAAGGCTGCCAATTTTAGTTACTCTTATAATCAAGTCAGATGAAATACTCATTCCATCTTCATAAGACAGACCTATGTTTATTTATTGCTGCTCTGTGTAAGGCATTTAGATGTATTCGGTCTAATCCTCACAGCTATTTAATGTAAGTGCTATCATTTACAGTTTACNTGCCAATTTTAGTTACTCTTATAATCAAGTCAGATGAAATACTCATTCCATCTTCATAAGACAGACCTATGTTTATTTATTGCTGCTCTGTGTAAGGCATTTAGATGTATTCGGTCTAATCCTCACAGCTATTTAATGTAAGTGCTATCATTTACAGTTTACCGAGAAGGAAACTGAACTTTGGAGACAGAATGTAACTATTTCAGGATTCCTCTCTTAATATGTAACAAAATATGGATTCAAATCCTTTTTTTTTTTTTCTGGTTCCAGAGACCCTGTATTTTTCTGCCTCTTGCTAATACATTATCCTTTCTCCACCTGCATTGTGGATCTGACTTGCTGGACTCCAAGGCCATTTCTCTATCTCTGGACCACACATGTGTTGCCTTGAGATGTGGCTTTAAATTCCATGTCTACAACAGCAAATGACACAGAGAAGAGAAATTGAGAATCTGCCACCCAGAAGCTGCCCCTTCCAGCAAAGAGGAAGGGTTTTATTTGCAAAGGAGATGCAGCTGCCTAACAAATTGTGTGTGACAAGAAAGTTGTTAAGTCAGGGCATTTCTACAGAAAGCCAAAATATATTGACATACCCCATCTATATAAGCTGATGGCTCGCAATTTACTGCTGACCTAATCCTGCCGTGCATGATGGATCCATCTTTATTTTGATCAGAGACTCCTGCTAGAAAGACTAGGAGACAAGACCTGAGTGAAATATGTCCTCAGCATTCCACACACACACCTCGAGGAAAGGCAGGTTCATTCTTGTCAGACTTTATGAGGGGGATACATTCCAACACCTTGTAGAAAGGTATTTGCGGTTGCATTGTTTGCAATTGCAAAACAATGAAAAACTGTAAATGTCCTTCAAAAAGAAAATGTTAAATGCCTGTCTTATGATGGAACATTTAGATAAAAGGAAGGAACAAGATATCTTTATGAGTCAACATATATGGGCTAGAAATGCAGTGCTTTTTAATATTTATTTTTAAAATTTCCTTGTTTGGCTGCACTGGGTCTGAGTCGTGGCACACGGGATCTTCAGTCTTCACTGTGGCATGTAGAATCTTTTTGTCATGGGATGGTTTATAGGATCTAGTTCCCTAGTTGGGGATTGAACCCAGGCCCCCTGCATTGGGAGCATAGAGCCTTAGCCACTGGGCCACCAGGGCAGTCCCTGGAAACACAATGCTGATTGACAAAAGCAAGTTATAGAACACTATGCCTAGTATGAGTGCAGCTCACAAAAAACAATGCTCTATCTTGCGTCTATATGTGTATATTGGAGAAGACTCCTGAGAGTCCCTTCACTGCAAGGAGATCAGCCCTAGAATTTCTTTGGAAGGAATGATGCTAAAGCTGAAACTCCAGTACTTTGGCCACCTCATGCAAAGACTTGACTCATTGGAAAAGACCCTGATGCTGGGAGGGATTGGGGGCAGGAGGAGAAGGGGACGACAGAGGATGAGATGGCTGGATGGCATCACTGACTCGATGGACGTGAGTCTGAGTGAACTCCGGGAGTTGGTGATAGACAGGGAGGCCTGGCGTGCTGCAATTCATGGGGTCGCAAAGAGTCAGACACGACTGAGCAACTGAACTGAACTGAAACATTTGAAAGACTGGAAGGATATACACCAATTGATGACTGTAGTATCCTCTGAAGAATATGAGAGGAAAATAGACCTGGAGCTGGTATCAACCACAGATATCAAATTTATGAGGTTATTTTTTATTTAAAAAAAAAAGACTTGAAGGAAGTATACCAAAATGTTAACAATTGCTAACCTGGGTTATGAGTACCTGAGTATTTATTATTTGTTTTCTGTAGTTCTCTGGGCATGTTTAATTTTCCAACATTAGAAGCAGACAGAGAATTCTGAATGACAGAGTTAAGTCCGTGAGTCAGAACACCCATCTGATTCATCTCTGTAAATTCATAGCATGAAGCCACGTGTTCCAGTAGCCATGCACAGAGGTCCTGACTGCCCCTGTCTTCTGTTGGGTCCATGCCAGTCCTAGGAATTAAACCTGCAATTGAATGCTAGCCTTGCTTGCAGATGGCTTCCAAGTGGTCCCAGTGGTAAAGAACCCACCTACCAATGCAGGAGACTTAAGAGATGAGGGTTTGATCCCTGGGTCAGGAAGATCCCCTGGAGGAGGGCATGGCAACCCCCTCCAGTACTCTTGCCTGGAGAATCCCGTGGGCAGAGGAGCCTGGTGGGCTGCAGTCCATAGGGTAGCAAAGAGTGGGACACAACTGAGCGACTCAGCATGCACACACTTGCTGTCAGATTTGCATTTTGTAGTGCTTTTAAACCACACACATCTTATCCAGTGTAATTTACAGACTATTTATTCAGCTGATTTCCTCATTATACTACCTCTGTAATGTAAACTGGGTGCCAAAATGAGAGATCTGGTGGTTATAACTACTTTTTACCAAGTTCCTTCTATAAGTGATCATCTTGCCCACTAACAGGCTTTCAAATCTCAGAGAAGAAAGTAATTATGACTCTTAATAGCATGTGTGCACATTACTTATCTACTCAGTCTCAATTTTGGCCGAATTGGGTGGATAGTTGCTAAAAACACAATGTAGCTGTTTCTTAGCAGAAACAGGAAGAGGATACCCTACAGCCTGTCAAATACATACTTAAGAGGAAGCCAAATCACAGACAGTGTTGTTTTGTCAAACCTGGGCAAATTAGTAGATAAGAGCACATTCTAAACCACCCCCCACCCCCTACTGCTGTGCAAGTCCTGCCTTAAGTAACCATTTTAAAGAACCCACCTGTGGTTTCCAGTCGTCTTTGACCTTTCATTAAACATTCAAGTTTAGGAGGCAATTGATTTTTGCTGGTCTCTGGGGTGGTCATGGAGATGGATTTCACTGTAGTTAATCTTATCCTCTTTTTAGGACTTTTGCCAAGTGAGAATGCATTGTTAATGACCTTGTCTGGAGTGATGTACTAGTGGAGATTATGAGATGCTCTGCCTAAGGACTGAATCTTGGACAAGCAGATGAGAGAGGCCTTGCCTGGAGATGGAGGGGACTGGTGGAGGGAACGCTGGCCCTGTTCTTTCTGGGTAGCATATGGAAATGAACACAGCAGAGACTAGAGGCAAGCAGAGCTCAGCTCGGACCCCAGCGCGACCCCCACGTGGCTCCTGTCCGTTTCCCTCGTCTGTCTAGGAGGTTGCTGCCGTCTCGCATTGCTGTCAGGATTAGATGAGATGGCAAGGGGGAAACATCTCATGCAGGACCTGACAAGTCCCGGATGCTCAACAAATCTTCATTCTCTTTCTTTCCCCCCTTTTTGCCTTGAAAAGAAACACAAATTACAACGAATTTTACACTGGTATGCATTTTTTCAAATGGAAGAAAAATAGAAATTATACCTATCATGTTACACGTGGGGAAACTGAAGGCACAAACAGATTAAAGAACATGACCTTTCTTTCCCTGTTTTACTCAATGTCCCACGAGTGCCAGGGATGCCACAAAAAGTGTTCCCTTATTTTCTAGACAGATGTCAGGCTTCGTGTTGTCTGACTGCTCTGCAGGTGTACCAGCCTACCTCTCCCATCCCCCACTCACCTCTGTGTACCATCTTCACTCTAGCCAGGCAGACACTAGTCTCTGCAGGGCTTATTCTTGGCTGGTGTCTCTCAGGAATATTTTTATCCTCTCCCGTAGCTTTGCGTGATCAGATCTGTATCTCTAGTGCAAATCTCTCCTGAGTTCCAGATCTACATAGCAACTATTTATTGAGTGGCTCCACAAGCACCTGGAACTCAGCATGCCCCAACTCCATCTTTCACAACAAATTCCTTTGCTCCTGGTTTCCCCACCCACCCAACCACACACCCAAACTAGAAACCAGCATCATCCTAAGCCCCTTTCTCTCTCAAATCCACACCCCATCCGGTTACTCATCACTTTGTCCATTCCCCCTGAAAAACATCTCGTATGTCTGTCTCCCCCACTCTGTATCCCCTGGATGCCAGAGTGGTTCAGGCTCACACCACTCATTGGTACCATTGCTTGAGCCTCCTACTTGCTTATCCTGCCTCTGGGCTTTCCCCACCTCCATCTAGCCTCCACACTGCAGCCACAGTGATGTCCTGAAGCTCAACTCAGACCATCCATCCTGCATGCTGAAAAACCCTGCCTCCTTGGTAAAGTCTGGAAGAGCTAAGGAAGGAGACATGTTTGTCTTCTCTCATCCTAAGACAAACTGTGAGTTCCAGAGCAGAGGCTGTGTCTTATATTTCTGTGTCCTCTTGAGCACAATATCCTGAATATGATTTGTTCCCAGAAAAAGTTTCATAGACTCATAACATGAGAGGGTGACTTAAAAACCACCTAGTCCAAACTTCTCATTTTCCAGGGGATAAAACAGAGGCCCTAAGATGGGGAGGGTACTGCTTGAGGTCATACATCTAGCTATGGTTGTAATCCCTGTATATCTCAAGCACTTTAGACCTTATAAAGTGCTTTCACATATACTTTCTTATTTAATCCTTCAAATAGCCTGATGAGGTATGTTCTCTCATTTTATAGGTGAGACAAATGAAGTGCACAAGGGCTGAAAAACCAGACCAAGATCACCCAGCTGCTGATGGATGATCTGTTCAGAGTTCAGTACTCTTTTGACTGTAGCTAGCCATAATCTGAGGCAATAACTGAGGGTTCCATAAATATTGCTGAACAAGTTAACTGATACTTGACTGATAAACTAATGTTCTGTCGTTAGTCCCTCAGTCGTGTGCAACTCTTTTCGACCCCATGGACTGTATGTAGCCCACCAAGCTCCTCTGTCTATGGAATTCTCCAGGCAAGAATACTGGAGTGGGTTGCCATGCCCTTCTCCAAGGGATCCTCCCAACCCAGAGATTAAACCCAGGTCTCCCACATTGCAGGCAGATTCTTTACCACTGAGCCACCAGGGAAGCCAGCCTTGCATAAATGAACAAATATATATTTATTGAATGGATGGATAGGCAGTGGAATGTAGACTTAATTACCTTCTGATGCTTCACTCTCTTCTCTGTGATGACCTTTAGAGGTGAAAGGCCACCCTCTCTTGGGTCAAACACAGTCAATGAGAGCCTTGCCAAGACTAGACAGACGCGGAGTGTGGATGTCACGCCATTGCCTGTTGATTGCGAGCTGTCCAGCTGGTCCTCCTGGACCACGTGTGATCCCTGTCAGAAGAAAAGGGTAGGTACCCAGAGCTTGGGAGACCTCTAAGCTCCCAGGAGCCCAATCCCTTCGCAAGATCAGTTAATGCACTACTGACAGTAACTGATCATAGTAGGAGGTTGATAAATGTTGGCTGATTTAATGAATGAATTGTATTCCTCTGAGCTTCCAAAGGGCAGTCAGAGCCTGCCTTTGATCCTTCAGGTTTGTTTTGAAGCATATCTGTCCTTTCTCCCATTAGCAGCTTCCTAATTAGACTTCCTGCCTCCAGCCTTATTCTTTCAATCCATCTTTCATGGGGCAGCCAGAAGAGCCATTGAAAATGNATTCCTCTGAGCTTCCAAAGGGCAGTCAGAGCCTGCCTTTGATCCTTCAGGTTTGTTTTGAAGCATATCTGTCCTTTCTCCCATTAGCAGCTTCCTAATTAGACTTCCTGCCTCCAGCCTTATTTTTTCAATCCATCTTTCATGGGGCAGCCAGAAGAGCCATTGAAAATGAAAGTCTGGCTGGTCTTTCCCCTGCTTGAACATCCAAAGCCTATGCATGGCCCTTAGGATCAAGTCCAGACTCATGGTCTTCAAGGCGCCCCACACCTTAGACAGACCTGGCCCACATCTTCACAGGACACCCCCCACCCCAGCACACAGAACACATGTGTTTTTCTGACCATTTCATGCTCTGTTCTCAGGCTGAAATGTCCTTCCCACTTCCTTCACTGACCAACACCTACTCATGATTTGAAACTTTGCTTGGGGGCCGCCTCTTTTGAGAAGCCTTCCTTGAGTTCTAAGCACCCCTTGCCCTTAGCGAGACACTCCCTTATGACCTGCAACAGCGCCTTATTCCTTCTGTGTCATGTTCTTTTCTTTTCTTTGCCTTTCCACTAAACCGCAAGCGCTTAAAAACTTATTCAATCCTGTGTCTTTGGTGTTTAGGCCAATGTTTAACATGTTTGAGGTGCTCCGTAAATATGTGTTTGACCTCATTACTTTTCCTGAAATCTCTGTAAGCGAGGATAATTGTTACCCTTTCTATTAGGCAGATAGATCAACAGAGACCCAGAGCAGGTGAGTGAACTCTTGGATTCACTTAGTAGTAAAGACAGATCTTGAACTTGGGCCATCGGCTTCTTGTCTAGCCAGTTCAATAGTCAAAATGCACAGTCTCTGTGGTATTTGTTCTTTGAGCTTTCTTGTCACAGGAAGGCTGATGCAGGATCCAGGTCTAAGAAGAGCACATTTGTCAGAGAATAGAGAGCGGTTCTCACTTTCCCCAGCTCCTAGGGAAACCAAGGCAGCCATGAGCTAAGCCCCTAAAGAGGCAGTGGAATAGGCCCAAGACAATCACACACTTAATTGCATCAATGTGGAGAGCCAAGCAGATACATTCAGTTCCCAAAGTAGGCTTTATTGCTAACATGATTAACATTGATCCAATTATTTGGATAGTTGCTTCATCTGCACCATAAGCCAGGAAGACCCAGTGTGAGCCATCCATCCATCCACACACCCAGTCAGAGCTCTACAGGCACTTTGCCATGCATGTTCCCTCAGTTGGACTTCATGTCTGCAGGGTCAGTGGCTGGGAGTTCATCATCACTTCTTTCAGCAGGGATTGAGAGATGTCTTTCCTTTATCATCTCCACAGTCCTCAAACCCATTTTGTCTCTGGTGCCTGGTGCTAGTCTTCTAGGATCTTCTTTGCAGACCTTATCCCTGTCCTGCCAGCCTCTGCCTTCTAGGAAGAAAGACACTCTAGAAATGCAAAGGAGCAGAGGTGGATGGTTGTCTGTATTTCTTTTCTGGATTTCCGGATGCCATGCGCATAATAACTGTGGCTGGTTAACGTGTCAGTCTTCAGAGGGACTGCTATCAGGTCTGCTCCCCTTGGTAGCACCAAAATCTTGACTGCAGCTAGCATTTGGAATTCACCTAAATCTGATTATTTCCTTCCCCTGCAGTGGCTTCTCATTTTACCATGAAGAAGTACTAAATCCCACCTTATTAGGGCCCAGGAGGGCCTGCCTTAGCTGCTCCTGGCTCCGTGTCCCTCCGTCTCTTCTCATTCTCCCTCTTTAACTCTTCTCTCCAGCCAGGATGGATTTCTTGTTTCCTGGAATAAGGCAGATACTCTCTTGCCTCTCGGCACAGCAGTTCCCTCCATCCGGACTGCCCTTCTCTCCCCTCCTCATGCCAGCATTCCATGCTTGCCTGACGTGTCTCCTCACCCTTTGGGGCTCAGCTCAGCTGTCGCTTCCTGTCTCCTAAGTCTGCTCTGAGGACTCCCCTCTGTGTTTACGAGCACTCTGTCCTGTCCCCGTCACGGCTTCCCTCTCACTGCCTTGTGCTTGCCATCATGACCACCACCAGCAGCTGTGACCTCCTTGAGGACAGTCCACAAGACATGGTTATGATCAAACACAAACAAGCATAAAAAGCACCCACGTTTTTCCAGCATTGTGTAGCTGAATCAATATTTTGGAAATCCAGTCAATATTTCTGGAATAAGCAAACAGGAAAGTAGAGACAGAGAAATATTTACTGCTAAAATTATTAATAATTCAAAAGAAAAGTAAGCAGCAGAAATTAAATGCCTATTCTGTACCAGACAACATAATGAGATTTCATATATAATTGAAACTACATAGCTACATAATTATCCCCATTTTACAGATTAGTAAGTTGAGATCACAGTGTTTAAGTAACTTACTCAGTATCACATAACTAGAAAGTAACAGAGTCAGTGGCTCCAAAGTGGATACTTCTGCATTTTAAGCTACTTAGTAAATGAGAATACTTGAATCAACCCATTGCATTAATCAAGCTTAAAGACTGAACTGGCCCCATCAATTCACTTACTACCTTTGACTCGAAAGTCCATGCTTTCCCCACATTCAACAAACCTGTATTGATCACTGTGATACAGAGATTAAAGATAAAGTCCCTGCCCTCAGAGAGTTCCCAGGCTAAATAGGCAAACAGCCAGTGGCAATATAGATCTTTAAGTGTGCCCTCCGCTCCCCATGTCCCCGAGGCTCTGGCTTTGTCTCACCTTGCTCCTCTCTGCTGTAGTACAGACATGCCTACTTGATCCGGCCCTCTCAGTTCCATGGGGAACCGTGCAACTTCTCCGACAAGGAAGTTGAAGACTGTGTTTCCAACAGGCCATGCAGAAGTCAAGTGCGATGTGAAGGCTTTGTGTGTGCGCAGACAGGTATAAAGGGGCACAGGAGTGGGAGGGGTGGGCATCAAGTGAGGTGATGGCGTGTGATGACGGGAGCGCTGGCTGTTGCCTAGCACTCAAGGTCAAAGTCAGGTGTCAGGCCGGGAGGCCTCCTTGTCCTCCTTGACCTCTTTTTACACATATTATTTCATAAAAACAACCCTACTATGTAGGTGTTAATATTACCCCCGTTTTACTAATTGAGAAATTGAGACTTGGAGAAGTTACTCACCCACAACACTTAGGAGGTAAGTGGAGGAGATGCAATTAGGAATTTGGAAATTCAAATTACATTCACTGACATTAAGGACACCAAAATTCTGTGTGCTGGAATCAGAAATCTTAAGTCGAATTTTATTTTGACTTTGTCATTTAGAAGAAGTCATTTGAACCTTTCTTCATGTTGGTTGTCTACACAGAAAGTCAGAAGTGATGTTAATACCTTATAAGTTTGCTATGAGCGTCAGATAACACAGTGGGTATAAGAGGTCCATACAGACCATAAGCTCTGCTGGCTTTCTCAGAGATTTGGGGCTAAATACAACGTAGCCACACTCTCTGCAACAGTTCAAAAGGGTGGTAGCCTCATCTGTCTCTGAAAATTTTGGTGAGATAGTACCTGCATTTCTATATCACCAAGTTTAAGCATAACCCTTAATGCATGAGATAGTCTTTGAAACATTTTTGATTCAAAGAAGGAAGGAAAAAAGGAAGGACTGATGGATGGGGAGACAGAGGGAAGGAAGGAAGGAGCACACAATGAATTACCATGAGCTGCAGAACTCAGTAAACACATTCTTTTCAGTTAATTCCTTTAACTAATTCAGGCAAACCGGACTCTCTTTCTCGAAGGCTCCAGCAAAAATGAGAGTATTTTGACCCATATTACCGAGATGCAAGTTACAACCCTCTACATTTGCCGCAACTTTGTGAACTGTGCTTTAGTATCTTTACAGAAAGAACTAGGGATTCTTAAAGCAATTTCTAGGCATTATTGCAAATGCAGAGCTCCATCCAGTAAATCTGAAAGATGTTTACGTGTATCCATGAACTCATCATTACTGGTGTTCCATGATTCTGACCAAAGCCAATAATGGTTATTCAGGCCAGCTTTAGTTTAAATGCCTTGTAACAAACATTTGAAGACCAAATTGTTACTCTTCTGCCTCTAATACCCAAAGAATGTTGGTTTAAAATGAACAGACATGCTTAAGTAAAAATGGCCACCTGTTTTATGGGCTTTACTTCCAAAAGATATGCAAAAAAGAAAGGAAGTCAAATCAGTGGAAAAAGAGTTTCAAGGAAGTGGAGGTGCCCCAAATAACTTTAAATATACAGTCTAAATATTTTTAATATCTACTAGTCTGGATGGCTCTGATGTTGAAGGCAGTGCCATTTAATGGGGCGAGTTTGTGTGAAAGCTATTGCTTCCAATCCTCCTGCCAGTACTTACCAGCAGTGTGCATTTGGACTGTCAAAGCACTAATAATAGTAATAACAACACTTATCCAGCTCTTACCATGAGTCGGTACTGTTGCGTTTATTTGTTTGAATCCCCAGCGACCTTTGGGTGTAGGTATGATGGCGTCTCTACTTTATAGATGAGTACATTGAGACAGGGAATCGGGAAACTCATGCAGGGTGCCACAGCAGGTACTGTGACGGGAACCTCTGAACCCCCCTCCTCTCTCCAGTCCCAAGCAGAGGGGTCCAGCCTTTCTTCTGGTCTGCCTGGCAAATCTGCGCTCAAGAGTATTCAGAAATACAACACTGGCTTCTGGCGGGGAATAAACGGTGAATCCCATGACCACTCACCCCCAGTACGTGAGGATTAATGCAAATAGAGCATTAAAGTTGCGCCAAGAATCTGGGTCATGGTGGGTCTCAAGCCATGTGATCCCCTACCCCTTCCTGGCCTCGCCCTGTGGGTAACCCCATTTCTCCTTCCCAGGGAGGTGCATAAACCGAAGACTTCTTTGCAATGGGGACAATGACTGTGGAGACCAGTCAGATGAGGCGAACTGTAGAAAGATTTATAAAAAA
Source organism: Neotragus moschatus (assembly GCA_006410615.1). Lineage (NCBI taxonomy): Eukaryota > Metazoa > Chordata > Mammalia > Artiodactyla > Bovidae > Neotragus > Neotragus moschatus. The sequence continues at coordinate 1,491,197 of SJYA01000596.1, read as the reverse complement.
TGTCAGCAGGAAATGGAGCAATACTGGGCCATTGGCAGGCTGGCCAGTGGGTAAGCTACCTTCTTTCTGTTGTGGAGTGGGAAGAACATATAAGTAAATGTGATCTGGAGACAAGAGGAAGGGAATGGTAGACAGAGCGGCTTCTCTGTTCCTTTCTGGAAAAGGCTGGTGTGTTAGCAGATGCTCACAGCTGCTTCGTGACAACAGACCCAGAGGCTCTGGGAGCACGTGCCATGGCCAGATGGACCAGATGTGCCTGCAGGGAGGGAGCACTGAGGAGAGAGATTGGGGGGGGGCATGGAGGCTCCACACGAGGGCTGAGGGGAGGGTTATTTGATGCCTGCTCTGTGACCATGTCAGGTACTTTGTAAGCACTACCTTTGAATGCTATTGACAACTGCCAGGGAGCTTTATCTGTTTCTCTATCCCGAGGCCTCAGCAGAGAGGCTGGCTCAGAGCAGAGGCCACTAAGTGACTAGCCAGTGCAGGGGTGCATTTCCAGCGCGGCTCTGCTGGCAGCCTGTGTGCAGTTAGTCTGGGGGCTCTCAGTTGGTTAAATCCTCCAGGGAGGTGAGAGATCAAAAGGGGCTGACTGGCCTGGCACTCAGCCCCCTTTCCTGCTGCACTGTGNAGCATCCAGAGACAGCCAGACAACAGCAATCAGCTTCTGTAATTAGCAGATCCGTGCCTGCTAGAATCAGGCATTGTTCTAAGCATTTCTGTAAGTTATGAAATGCTCTACCAAGATAAGCCTGTGTTATTAAAACAGAGACTTAAAGCAATCTCACAGGGAGTGGGGTTCAGAGTAGACTATGTCACTGCGTAATACATGTATAAGACAGAGGGGGAGATCTGGCTGCCAGGCCTGGCTGTACCCCAGGACCCCGTTGTACTTTAGGCGAAATTCTTGCTCTGTTCTGGACCTGTTTCCTCATCTGTAAAATGAGAGGACTGGACTGGATGACCAGGTTGATAGTTTTCATGTCTAAGATTATGCAGTCCTAGGATTTCCCTGGTGGTCCTATGGCTAAAACTCTTGCATTTCCAATGTAGGAGGCCTGGGTTCAATCCCTGGTCAGGGAACTAGACCCCATAAGCTGCAACTAAGATCTGGTGCAGCCAAATAAATACATAAATAAATAAATAAAAATTTTAAAGTAAAATAAAAGGGTATAGTCCTGCATGTTAAGCTGCTACCTCTTTCTCTTCCTTCCTGGTCCCCTTCACTCCCCCACACAGATATTGGCGAAAAATTACAAAATGAGTCTTGGGACAAATACACCCTCCCCGGTATTGACCAGCACCATCCCTCTGGCCTCCGCTTTTGTTTCTGTATCTCTATTTTTTAATATAAATTTATTTATTTAATTGAAGGCTAATTGCTTTACCATATGGTAGTGGTTTTGCCATACATGGCCTCCACTTTCAAAGGAGAATCTCAGAGCAGAGTTTCTCCTCCTCCTGGTAACCCAGGCTGGCTATGTATCTCGGGGTCTCCTCTCTCTGTAACTGTTTTTGGAGCACGTGGCAGGCACTGTGCAGTGTTTTACCCACATAGACTCAACCCTCAGAACAAGCCCCACTGGCAGGAACTGTTACTGTTTCCATTTTATACAGGAAGAAACTGAGGCACAGAGAGGTTAAGCCCAGTGTCCGGGGTTACCCAGTGAGAAAATGGTGCACTCCACCTCAGGGGTCTCACTCCAGACCATGTTTGGAATCACATCTGCTTTTCTTCCTCAGAAGCTGAGGTGTTATGGGGACTGCAAGCATCCAGAAGCCAGTGGGATGGGGATGGAGACAACTTGGGGATGGTCACTTGGGGGCCACTGAGGCAGCGCCCTAGATATTTCCCTGTGCAAAGCACTATGAGCACCAATTTTCGAGCAAACAGCTCCTCTAAGTTCGCAAAGGCTTTCTGCTCTTCTGTCCCTGCATCTGCCCACCCCCATATCACATTCCAAGACCTTTCACCAGCTTCTCATGAACTGTCACTGAGCTCTTCCTCTGCACCGACCTGCCTCTGACCCCAAATCCATCCCTTCCAACCCAACCGCTATTCTGTCCGGAGTTTCCTGGTGCTCAGCCCCTTCTTCTATTGGCTTTTCGGCAAGTCATCCCAAAGCCCCAGTATCTGGATGCCAGCCCACTCTCTCATGAGCACTCTGTCTTCTCTCTCTTGTATCTTCTGATCCAACCACACTTGCATTTTCAACCCCCTGCAGTTTCTGGCCCCACCCTGCCCTCTCCTACCTTCATGTTTCTGCCTACATCCAAGTCCACAGCCTAGAATGTTCTCTTGCATTTCTGCCCATTGAAACCCAAATCAAGCACCCACCTCTGAGTGTCAGCTCACCGTGTTGGGCTCATCTGTTTCTCCTGCTGGATCAAGAGCCCTGGGGGTGGAGATATGGGTGCCTCTGAGATTTTTGCACCCAATGTACTTAGTTTAGCACATGCAACATAGTACAGTGTGTGCCTGTTGATTTGAATTGAACTGATGCGAGTCAAATGACATATGGAACATTTGTTTTTTTCTTCAGACCCGAGGCAAATCTGAATTTACGTTGACAGAATATGAATCATACTCAGATTTCGAACATAACGTCACAGGGACGGCAATTAGCAAGTCTAGTTTCAGCTTGGGTTTCAAAATTCCTGGAATATTTGAACTTGGCTATAGCAGCACAAGTAATATTGGCCAGCATTTTATTAGCAGGATCAAACGGTTCTCTCATACGGTAGGTACCCTTTGCTTGCTTTTCCATTCCTATGTATTCATTTGAATTTTCATATCCATGGATGTCTGTATACTATATGGCTATTAGTCCTGACAACCAATTATATTTGTTACATTGAAAAGCTTTTCATAAAAAATACCTTGGTCTTACATTAACTTTACTTTTCAGAAAGACCAGCCAGTGGTGGCCTTCTATAACTATTTACTCTACTTTTTTACTATGGCTTTGTTTATTTTTAAAGTTTTAATTTTATTGGTGTATAGTTGATTTACAGTGTTGTGTTATTTTTTCAGTTTTAATATTTTTATTGAAGTATAGTTGATTCACAATGTGCTAATTTCTGTTGCAGCCAAGTGATTCAGCTACACATATACATACATTCTTTTCCATTATGGTTTGTCATAGGATATCGAATATAGTTCTCTGTCGAGGTCCAGCCCAGTGGATCCAGGGAATTTGAAGGGTGGACGGAGTCGGCGAGGAGAGAANTAGTTGATTCACAATGTGCTAATTTCTGTTGCAGCCAAGTGATTCAGCTACACATATACATACATTCTTTTCCATTATGGTTTGTCATAGGATATCGAATATAGTTCTCTGTCGAGGTCCAGCCCAGTGGATCCAGGGAATTTGAAGGGTGGACGGAGTCGGCGAGGAGAGAATTATTTAATTAGAAATATAAGATTAGATTAGAAAAGAATAGTGTAGTAAGAAAATTAGTGGAGAAAAGAGGCTGAATAACTTGGTTTACGTGGAGAACTAATAAAACCTTGAGACAAGAGGTTTGGACCATCTACATCAGGCCACCGGCGCCCATTTGAATAGTGAAGGGTGCCCCGCCTTGGGCTCCCTCTCGCATGGGTCTTAGAAGCCAGGGCAAGTAAGTAGACATGGCGAGCCTCCACGCCCCAGATGGAAATTCAGCCAGAAAATAGTGTAAAGAAGACACGAGGGGACCAAGCTGCTTCGGTAAGCAAGGCCCAATAACTTTACTTTTTAAAGGACTTTTATATCTTTTCCACAAATGATGTTGTGTACATTATCTTCTGGCCTTGGAGGCCTATGAACATCTTAAGACCCTCTTTTGATAAAGGCTGCTCAACCAGAAAACTTATTCTCCCTTGAAGTGTTTTTTCTTTATATTTCTAATCTATGTCAGCCTCAGAAAGTATCAAACAAAGTTACATTTTCATGAAGCAAAGGTGCAGTAAGTTACAACAAAGAAAGAACCAATTAGCTCAAAAGTCTGATGTGGTCAGTTTCAAGGCTGCTATTTTGTTTTTCTTACATTTTAACTATGTTAACAAATGTACTTCCAGGTGCACAGTGGATAAGAGATATGGGAACTTAACAACAAGCATTGGCTCAACAGTGAAATCTTACACCAGCACTACTCTAATAGCTTTTAACTCTTTGAAAAGCTCTATGTTTTAGGCTTTCTGTGCCTCTCACAGTTGGGGGGCTGTAGACAATCACATGCATAGTTGTAATCCCGGTAAGGCAGGTTAGAGAGCCATCAGAGGGGTTTTTGGATTGAAACACTCTTATTATGCCCAGGAAGCTTATTATCTAAAAACTCTAAATTAACTTTTTCCTAAAAAAGGTGGTGGTGGGACAGCCCCCTGTTTATGTCAGAAGAGTAGGTGAAAAGCATAAAATAGTAAAGCATTCAGACTCTGATTTTGGGGGGATAGATGCTCGAGAAAATTCAGCGAGGCTCCCTTAAGGCCCGACTCGCCTTTGCCTGTCAGACCCCTTAACCTCATGACCTTTGCCATGGGCGAGACTCCTCGTGCTAGCTCCCGGCAGTTCTCTGTGTACTCTCATTTTCTTTTCTTTTCTTTTCTTTTTTTTTGTACTCTTATTTACTAATAAGCTTTTCACTTGGTGAAAACTAAGGAGCATAGTTTTGCCAAAACTAAATTATTTCTGGAGACTTTTTTGACTCCTAGCAACTTGACTTCTGTTCTAAACCTTCAGCTGAAATTCCTTTCCAGAATGTTATCCAAGACCTCATTTCCAGCTTCTTGGAGCTGTTGATGGAGTTACATTCCTGTTTCTCATGGCTGCTTTCTGCTCCTTGTCAGTTGGTTTCCTTCCTGGTTTCTAACAGCCCCACTTGTTCTCTATTTAATTTTTGATTATCTTTCCTTCTTCCTCTATAACCACCCACCCCAAGTGTCCTTTTCTACTCACCCTGCTCCTCTGCCAGGGCAAGCAGGAGCCTTCGCCACCACTTCTGCCCTTTCTGGGAAGCTCAGACCTGCACCACCCACTCTTCTGGGTATCATTACCCAGATGCCTTGTGGAAACTCCAAAGAAAGTTCCTCTTCCCAAGCTCTCTATGTTAAATAGCATTATTTCCGTCTGCCTTTCCAGGCTAAGAATATCTGAGTCATATTTGGTTCTCTTTTCTCTTTATTCCCACGTGTGGCTTGTGGCTTGTGCTAAGTTGCCTCAGTGGTATCTGACTCTTTGTGATCCTATGGACCGTAGCCTGCCAGCCTCCTCTGTCCATGGGATTCTCCAGGCAAGAATACTGGAGTGTGTTGCCATACCCTCCACCAGGGGATCTTTCTGATCCAGGGATTGAACCCATGTCTCTATGTCTCCTGCATTGACAGGCAAGTTCTTTACCACTAGCGCCACCTGGGAAGCCCCCCAGGTCTTTCACTCATCAATATTGCTTCATTTATCTATTGAAGTCTAGTGGATTTACAATGCTGTATTAATTTCTGCTCTAGCAAACAGTGGTTCAGGTGTGTGTATATATATATACATATATATATTAAATTTCACATGTAAGTGATATTATATGGTACTTGCCTTTCTCTGTTTGACTTACTTCACTTAGTATGACAGTCTCTAGGTTCAGCCATGTTGCTGCAAATGGCATTATTTTGTTCCCTTTCTGGCTGAAGCAGTCCATTGTATATGTGCGATGTCTTCTCTGTCCATTTATCTGTTGATGGACTTTAGGTTGTTTCCAAGTCTCGATGGTGTTGGTTTAGTCACTATGTCATGTCAGACACTCTTGCAACCCCATGGACTGTAGCCCACCAGACTCCTCTGTCCATGGGATTTCCCAAGCAAGAATACTAGAGTGGGTTACTGTTTCCTTCTCCAGGGGATCATTCTGACCCAGGAATCGAACCCGGGCCTTCTGCATTGCAGGCGGATTCTTTACTAAATTATGGCTATCCACTATTTCTTAATCAAACTCTGATCACATCTTCACTAGCCTAGGCCCTTTCACCTCTGGCTCGAGCCCTCCTAATGAGACTCCTGTCTTTCAATTTGCCCCTTCAAATGTATGTGCTGCCAGAAAAATGCTTTTCTGATACTAACCTGATCATATCACCTGTTCCCTATTGCCTATAAGGTGAAGGTCAAAGCCCATGACTTAGTGGAAGGGGAGCAGTTGGAATGCGAAGTAAGGTGACAAGAGGGCTTGGATTCCAGAAAGGACCAGATGTATTTATTCCCTGGTCACCGAGAGTTTGCCACGCGGGCATGATGTTGTAGAAAACTAATCTGAGAGGAACATGGAGGAAATTAAAAGTCTACAGTGATTTATGTGAGAAAAGAGGAATGGTGAGGGGCTTGAGTTCTGCTGCCAAATTAACCAACCAGCAGAAAATGAGCCATAACCATGAATTAGACTGTAATCGTCCCTGGTTGTTTTTCTTCAACTTCTTGGCTGTGAGCAGCTCGGACACAGAGACTGTCTCTTTCATCTTTAGGTTCAGGATGGCACTTGGTAAGTGCTCAAGACTAAAATACAGTGATGAAGGACAGGACTGATTATAAAGGAACTTGTCTTGTTAGGAGGGAAAGAGAGGGGTACCATCCTTGTCTCCTTTTCTCTCTCCGTCTCTCTCCCCTTTCCTCCCAGCTCCCTGATTTAAACCGCCAGTTACATAATGTTACCTCATGCTCGGTACTAATCTAGATCCTTGGAACCTAGAGACAAGTATAGCACAATTCTTGCCTTCAAGTTCACAGTCTCGTAGGAGCAGCAAGCATGTATGCAGATAACGGTCCTGATTTTGACATCAGTTGGAATACAGCATGTGTGTGTGTGCGTGTGCGCTAAGTCACTTCAGTTGTGTCTGATTCTTTGCAGCTCCATGGACTGTAGCCCTCCGGGCTCCTCTGTTCATGATATTCTCCAGGTAAGAATATTGGAATGGGTTGCCATGCCCTCCTTCAGGGGAGCTTCCCAACCCAGGGATTGAAGCCATGTCTCCTGTGGCTCCTGCATTGCTGGTCGATTCTTTACCATTGAGCCACCAGGAAAGCCCAATACAGCATGGTTTATTCTAGAAAGGAAATATAAACAACGTGCAATGCAGTTCTGGGAGGTGGAGTGTCAGGGAAATTCAAGGGTGCCATCACATAGAAAGCACAGCTAAGCAGAAAATTTAAATATGAGAAGGCGTGTGCCTGGCAGAAAAGAGAGGGACGAGCATGTCTGACAGAAGGAACATGTGAAAAATTATATTATGAGAGAGAATGACAGATGTGGGGAAAAGTAAAAGGTTAGATGGATATTGAGGTACGATGTAGGTGTTAGAGAAAAGTACAGTATGGTGGAGGCTGGATTTCATGGTTGTAAAAGTTGAAGCCAGGAGGCTATTGGGGGACAGATTGTGACGTACTTACATTCAGAGTAATGGAGTTGATTTTATTCTTGGGCAATGGAGAGACCGATGCTGGGTTTTGCCTTAAGCCCAGAGTGGCATTTAATGGTATTAACAGCTTTAGGACATCAACTCTGATTGGAGCACTGAGGGCAACTAGAGGGAGAAGGGAGATCAGTGGGAAAGCTTTTGTCATAACCCAAGCAGAAGAGGAAACCTAAAATATATAGAAAGACCATGAACAGAGCGTCTAGCAACTGCAAAGTTGGAAAGATGAGGAAGAAGGAATCATGGATGGCTGTGGCAGGACTAGGGTGGGGAAGCAGGGCAGAGGGCAGAGGTGGCCTGACTTATAGAGCTGACAGATCAACCTAGCTAAGAGTTTTAAGATGCGGGAGGAATGTGCATTTCCTGCTCATTCACCTTTGCCTCAGCCTTCGCTGCAGTGTAGGGACGCCTCATCTCAGGTCGTATTAGCATCCCTGGATGTGTGCCCTTCATCTGGCATTGCCATCTTTCAGTCTCTTCCACACACCAGGGGTCACCAGACTTGTTCTCTAAAGGGCCAGAGAGTAAATATTTCAGGCTTTGCAAGGCTGCAGGGTCTCTGTAGCAACCACAGAGCTCTGCCATCATAGGCTGACAGCAGTGATGAACAATGAGCAGATACGTGGGCATGGCTGCATTGTAATGAAACTGGATTGCAAAACCAAATACCAGATCCTGTGTGCAAGCTGTGGTCTGCTGACCCTTGGCATGCACTGCAGTGTCCAGCCTTCCTAAAGCCTCGCTTTCACTCTTTCTCGAGTGCCTTTTCTTCAGAGTTTAAACAGCATCAACTGCCCCCTCTCAGCTTCTGAGATGCCCCATCCTTTGTCTGTGGGGTGTGTTTTTCCCGTGGCTTCTCTTGCCTTCCAAGTTGGCCCACACTCTGCCTGAGCAGTGTGTAGCTCCCTGAATAAACATTGTTTCTCTTTAAAAGAGGCTCTCCTGGTGGCTCAGATGATAAAGAATCTGCCTGCAATGCAGGAGACTTGGGTTCAATCCCTGGGTCAGGAAGATTCCCTTCTGCCCTGGAGAACGGAATGGCTACCCACTCCAGTATTGTGCCTGGAGAATTCCATGGACAGAGGAGCCTGGCGGGCTATATTCAGTCCATGGAGTTTCAGTGATTTGGGCACCACTGAGTAACACTTCTCTTTCAAAAAAGAAGCATCAACCAAGACGTTGCCTTTGCTGGTCAGCACACCCCGCCTCCCCTTGGAATGCAGCAGAGACACCTGCTGCCGCCTGCCCTGTCTGCTGCCGCTTCCCTTCCTTCTCCTTGTTTATTTGCCACTGTAAGGAAATGAGCAAAGAGCAAGTTCTTCCAAGCCAAAAAGGACATCAGAATATTTCTGAAAAAATGAAGGCTTGTCAAAGGGCTGTCTTCCCTCAGGTCTCCTAAAGGAATCGTGAGTGATGACCCCTGGCCAGAACATTGGATGATATTTGCAAAGTTCATCTTCTCTTTCCAGATTCCTAACTTTAAAGGTCTGCTTTTCCCTTGTTGGTGTTTCATTTAGAAAAGCAGATTCCTGCACGCACGCTCTGACCTTGAAGTAGCGCATTACAAGCTGAAACCCAGAAACCTCATGCTGCATCATGAGTTCCTTCAGCGAGTCAAGCGGCTGCCCTTGGAATACAGCTACGGGGAGTACAGAGATCTCTTCCGTGATTTTGGAACCCACTACATCACAGAGGCCGTGCTGGGGGGTGTTTATGAATACACACTCATCATGAACAAGGAGGCGATGGAGAGAGGAGGTACACCGCCCAAGGACCATGTCTTTACTGATGGGGAGCGTGGAACTATGAGTTAACAGGGAGAGAGGCTTCTGTTCCTTGCTGGGGGAGGGGCTGTAAGTTATGCTCCCAGTTTCCCTTCTCCCTCCCTGGTTTTCCTTTCACAGTTTCCTTTGCAGATTCCTTTGCAGATTCCTCATCCTTTGTTGACGTGTTGATGGTGGTCCTCCTCTGCCAGCCCTCTCTCTGGGCAGCCCTGTTTTCTACATAACTCCCTCTGGACAGTAACATGTAATCTCCTGGCTCTAAATGCTTTATACATACAGATGTATATGTCTATCCTGGATCTCTTCTGTGTACCGAAGAACTCATGTAGAAATGCCTCTTTGAGATCTCCATTTGAATATCTGCTGACCATCACAAACTTAACATGCCCCCAAGAGAACTTTCACATGTTTCTTCTGTAGTCCTCTGCATCGCAGAATGGTTCCACCTTTCAGTCAGCTTTGAGGAGATACCAGTACTGCTGGTTCCTAAACCACACTTTGAGCAGCAATGTCTTAGATTATCAGCTTCCAAACTGAAGCTGAGTTGAATAACTCCCATTTCCCTTCCACAATCCATTCTCCATACAGATATTACTAGCTGTCTTTATAGTTGTAATCAATGTCAAGTCTAAGATATGATATCTTCCTCCCAATTCTGTACTCTTTCCTGCAATATGGCATTTGTCAGCTTAAGAGACCTGCCCCAGGTCTCCCAGGTTACAGTGGCAGAGCCAGGTTTCGGTAATAGGTCCAGTGAACTTGGAAGAGGACAGAAGGCATGTAAGGTAAATTAAGGTCAGTGTGGCCTCCCTCAGTCTTGCCAAGATTAAGGGTCCTGTACTCCATACCAGAGGTTTCAAAAGTACTTGTCTTGATTCCTCTGATTGATTTCTACAGCAAGGTTCTATGATCAAGTTGTAGAAACATAATAGATCCCACTTTGAGAGTTTCACAGGCATACTGAAATCAAGTGACCTCTCCATCACTTGTGATACCACATTTATCACACTGACTTGACTGCAGAAGCCTGGTTTCTTGTCATTCTTGCTCCTAAAGAAATATAAGAGATATCATCATGGGATTCATGTTTCAAGGAACATGCTCTGGGGAAAACTGATTGCATCAACGTTTCTAGCAATCCCAGGTGTTAAAGCCGTTCTCCTCTCCTTTTCCTGACCTCAGATGCTGTGGAAAGGTGCTCATATGTCATATGGAAGACTTCAGCAAGCCCAGGATGGGAAGATGCCTTGGGGAGAATTGGAGAGGAATAGATGGGAAATGGTCCAGAAAGGAAGACGAAATAAGGGAAATTGGTTCTTCTCTTTGCCAGGGACTATACCAGACATTTCATAAACATTATCTCAACTGATCAAGTAACTGTTTGTACTACATCAAAGGGTAGAGAAGGGAGGACAGCTCACAGCAGCCTCTATTCGCTGGATCCATACCTAGAGACTTGATAAGAAGCCATATTTTTAGAAAGTGACTCCGAGCGCTTCCTGTCTTTGGAGAGCAGCAAAAACCCTCTGAGTATTTGTAGAGGCTGAAAGGGGAAGTCGATGCTGGTCTCGAGCTGCCTGCTGCATTTCTTGTCCCTAGTCTGGCCACCAGTTAATTTACACCTAAGTCCCTGTGAGCCTCCAGGAAGGGTGTGACGTCAGGGATCGACTGTAGGAAAAGCCCCAGGACAAATGCCGTTTTAGGTCATGAGCTACTTTTCTTGCTTCCTTCAGATTACTCTCTTAAGGACGTCCATGACTGTGCTAAACATGATTTTAAAATCGGCGCCACCATAAAAGTGGTCTATGGGAAGCTGGGTGTGTCGGAGACCACGTGCAGTAACATTCTCAATGAGATAAAAGGTGAGTGGCCAGGGCATGTGACTTCTCTGCTTATCATCCTTCCTTCTCCAGCAGCCCAGACCCATCACTCTTTAAGCTAAAGATTGAATATTCCAAGACATTTCAATTAAAATACTAATTCATTCAGTAAAAACCTACCTAGCTCCTACTATGTATTGGTATGCAGAAATGAATAAGATGGTCTTTCTACCCTCATGATATTCACATGAGTAGGCAAACAATTAAAAAATTGAGGATCCGGCAGTGATAAACACCAAACTCAGTCTGGCTTCCAGGAACAGGTATCATTTGAATGGCAACTTGAGGAATAAGGTATCAAGGTTGCTTTTAGGTAGGAAAAAAAAAATCTAACAGTGAAAATTTGCTCTGGGGGCCAGAAGTGGGCCTGGCTAGAGGTAGGATGCTCTAGGCTGGAGAGGTAGGAGCCAGGTAGAGGCAGTGGGGGATACAGTTGAGGCAGCTAGTCCTTACCTGAAGCAATGGGCAGGATGGAAACTAGAAAAGCAGGCAAAACCACAAGTCATGCAGCAGAGTCCACATGGCGGGTGAGACTAGGAGTGAGTGCTGCAGCCGATCTGGGAGCAGAGATCTTGGAGGCCACACCAGGGAGCTGGGAATCAATACCGAAAGTAGAGTACGAGAGGGAGGCTGAGCAGCAGGGCTCTAGTCCCGACCTCTTCTGCGCCCTGAGCTACTCTCCTTCATCTGCTCCACAGACTAAGCTTGCCCTTATTTCTATGATCATATGTGAATGAAGAGTTCCACAGCCAAAGCAAAACAAAATTAACCAACAACAAAAGGAACTGCTGGTCTAGAAGAGTTTCTTGTGACTGATGGGCAGTGGATACTGTTGTTTGTTTATTTTGGTGGGGCTGGATTGGAACATGCATCCTACATAGGGAGGCAGGCAGAAGACATACATGCTCTTCAAAGAAAACTTGTAAAGTCACCCCCAATCCAAGTTACTGAATAGAGCATTACCCAGTACCCCGGACCCCTTATCAGTTACAACTCCTCCCTTCCTTTGGAGATAACACCATCCTGAAGTCTGTTAAACACATCCTTCCTTTCATGATAGTTTTCCCATCTACATGTATTGTTAACCTCTATGACTTGGAGTTGGGCTTCCCTGGTAACTCAGTGGTCAAGAATTCGCTTGCCAATGCAGGAGATGTGAGTTCAGTCCCTGGGTTGGGAAGATCCGTAGAGAAGGAAATGTCAATCCATTCCTGAATTCTTGCCTAGGAAATCCCATGGGCAGAGGAGCCTGAAAGGTTACAATCCATGGGGTTGCAAAAAAGTTGGACAGGACTTAGCAACTAAATAAAAACAGTGACTTAGAATTGCTTATTTTTCAACTTTATTTGGATGAAATGTAATCTTTCAGTTCTGTTTTTTTTTATTTTATTTTTCTTTGACATCATGTTTTTGTATAAAATGGTAATTACTTCATTTTCACTCCTGCATAGTATTTTATTGTATGAATATATTGGTTTGTTCATTCTTTTGTTAAATTTGGATTCTTTCCTGTGCCAAGCCATTATATTCAGAGCTGCTGTGAACATTCTTACACACTCTCCTGACACACATGTACAAGGGATATTATAGGAAATGTATCCAGGAGTGAAATTGTTGGGTTGTAGAGTATGTACTTATTCTACAGTAGGTAATACTGAGATTTTTCTGAAATGGCTATATCAGTTTACAGTCTGACCAGTAGTATACAAGACTCCTTTTGTATGAGGCTCAAGTGCTACAAGCTCAGAGTAGAATAGTCACTTTATACCAGTTTCTTTGGCTTCGGGCACAAGAAAAATTAGAATAGGAATGACTTACTAATATGCTTGAGGGCTTCCTGGGAAACTACTTGAGAAGTCAAAATAATAACAGTAGACATTGAAAGAAAAAAAAAAAAACAGTAGACATTATTTAGTGAGAATCTATTACATTCATGCTCCCACCTTGTAGATTTTCCCACTTTTGTCATATGAGACAAAGAAGTGGTATAGCTCGGAGACTGGGCATGGTACGGTGAGTAAATTCTTTCCCTCTAGTGCCTAAGATTTCGTATCTGCAAAGGAAGGAGTATATACTTCCTATTTCATACTGAAGATTAAGTGAGTTAGTACATGTGCGGCATTAGGTTAGTGGATGACACATAAGTGATGAATGACCTTTGTCTATTTATCTATGACCTGTCTCTATGTGTGTATGCATGTATCTGTCTATCAGCTATTTTCCCTAGACTCACTCAGCGACTGTTACTTACAGAGGCTAAAACTAAACGTCCCTCTCTTGTCCTGTCTCCAGCTTGTGTCATATATGACTGAGTGCACTGCCCTTTGCCTTTGCACTGTGACTCCCTTGCTGGCAGGGATGCGTATTGACCCGCTTACATCTCCAAGGCGACCTCCCTGAACATTATAGTCACCAGGTTGTCAGGTGGGTTGCAGCAAGTTTCAAGGTGTGAGAATGGATCCCCTGACATGCCAGGGCTCCGTATCCATTCCAGACAGAAACAAGAAAGACAGCATGGTGGAAGACTTGGTGGTCCTTGTACGAGGAGGAGCGAGTGAGTATGTCACTGCCCTGGCATACCGAGAGCTGCCAACAGCGGACCTGATGCAGGAATGGGGAGATGCAGTGCAGTACAACCCGGACATCGTCAAAGTGAAGGTACACGCACCCACTCCACCCATCCTTTCCTCGACTCAGAAAACAGCTTCTGAAGGGTTTCCTTGAGCCAGGGCATGGAGTACAGAGCGCAGTAAGACACAAGGCCTAGCCTTGATAGATACCTTATAGTAGAAAATGTAGCCCGATGGAACTGATTGTAATACATTGCACAACACCAGCTAGAGACCCCTCACTCCCTCTCCCTTGGGCTCCCAAGTTGCTCAAGTAAGTTAATCATTGGCTTCTAGTTCCAGGCTTCTTAAATCAATATCATTTGCAGTTTATTGGGGAATCCCTCATTTAGTTCTTTGTTCATTTAAACATTCATTCCTGCAACCAACAAGTCATTGCTAAGTTCCTGTGATGTGATGGGAACTAAGGCACTGGAGGAAAAAGAGGAGGATGAAAAGGATGGAAAATGCAGTCTATGCTGAACGATAAGATACATGTATGCATTACTGTTTTACAGGACAGCATAATACATAATGGTAATCACTAACACGTTTTGGGCACCTACCATGCTCATGATACCCTGCCAAGGACTTTGGGAATGTTATTTCATCTAATTCTCATGAGCCTGCAAATTTAGTATGCTTATCTCCATTTTATGGCTGATAAAAAAAATCAAGGTCACAGAGGTTTCATCCGTCTGTGACTAAGTCCAGACCTGAAAAGTTGACCTCTTCCCTCCCCTCCAAATTTTCCTGTGGGTTTGGTAAATAGAAAATAATGATCCCAACCACCTGTCACCCAAACAATGGCAGTTTTACAACCTTAAACTAAAAAGACGTTTGCTAGAGCGGTGCTGTCATACACATCAGCAGGGTTGGCCCTTGCCTGTGGGTACTTCAGCACGGTGTCCATGTCGCATCTTACACTGCCCTCTTCTTGCCATTGTCTGTACAATTATTGATGATCCAGCCTCCACCCTCCAGAGATCTACTCTTGCAGCCAAGGAGAGGAGATAAGGGGCTGGAGCTCTGATGAGAGGCTGTGCAATTCCTGAACTTGGCAGTTTTCCAGTGTCTTTATTTATATGTCAATTGCATGGTTGCTGCAGAACAAGAAGGCTGCCATTCAAATCCTTTCCACTGCCACTTATTCAGTAGTTACACTTAGGGTTTAGTTGCTGGCAAGCATCGAGAAAGGTAAAGTGAGCCATAGCTTGCAGGCGGCTCTAGAGAAATCTGGGATGGGCTGATGACATGGTGACATTGGCTGGCATCACAAACAAGCAGGGGAGAGAAGAGAGTTTATGGAAAGATAGACCCCTGGTCTTTAGTTTTTACTGATATCTTACCTGAGTTTTGTTTTAAACTTAGAGTTAATGGATTGCTCTGGTTACCTATCCATTTAGGTTGGAAGTGCCGTCACGGGCATTGGGAATGTCCAGTATCCAGCAGCACGAGATATGATCATGGGATGTGTGTTTTGTGTGTTTGTGAGAAAGAGAGAGAGCACATGTTAGCATGCTAAGCATATCAGACCTGCCACCATCCTCAGAGATGTGGTACTTCACTGATGGCTCAGAGGCTTCACCCAGCATGTATGCGATGCCCTGGAAAGTATCGTATCTACTATGAGTATGGTGCTGTGAAGGGTTGTGGGGACTGAAAGGGGAGAGATTAGAAAATCAGAGATGTTTCCAGTAGTGGTGGAGGTGAATTTGTTGAAGGATTTTATGCATTTCTCCTATATATCCCTAACTTGGCTGGGAAACATCTATTGTAGCCATAGATTCTTTCTGGAAAGAGAAAACTGTGTATGACTTCATATTATCTCAGAATAATTCTCTGCAGAATCAGCTTACCAGCTAGCTGGAGCAGTAAGTGCTTTCCAAGAGAGCAGAAACCACTCGATAAGGAATTCCTAGACACAGAGTATTGGCCAAGGCTCATGTACAAAAACCAGTCTTAAAGATCAATATCTGAAAACACAGTTCCTATAGGAGCTGGGTAGGCAGGAAAAAAGACCAGAGAAGAGCCCATTCACATTGTTTACTGGTGAACATTTGATATAGAGGCATGGTGCTTTGCTCAAAGAAGAGGTAGAGAAATCACTGGACATATATAAAGAGAACTTTGGACACAAAAGATTGAAATTATATCCAAGAAAAAATAGACAAGCATACATCTAAACATAGAAGTAAATTTTACAATATATTTGCTTTGTGATTATAAGAAAATAAACAATTTATGAACTAAAAAATAGAAGCCGAGATGTTTAGACACTAATCAAATGAAAAGGGTAATGGCTGAATGTAGGAAGCCAAAAGCACAATAGTAGAATCAAAACCTACATTGGAAACTATAAAGAACAAAGTTGACACTGCAGAAAATTGAGTCAGTGATGTGGAAGGTGCTGTAAAAATGTTCCTATAATGCAGAAGCAAAAGACACAGAGATTAAAACAATGATATAAAAGAAATATGATGGACACAGAGTACAGAAGTGGAAATCTAAAACCCGGCGCATTCTTCCTGAGAAAGATACAGAATTAAATGTGAAGATGCATTAATCAACACATAATAAGGGCAACTTCCCTGAGCTGATAACGCAAAATGAACAGCTCATTGAAAAGCAGGCAAAAGTACTGAAGATAAAACAATACTGAAATATAGCATGGTGAAATTTTTTACTTTGGGGAACAAATAGATCCTACAAAAATAGAAATCATACTGATCTTAGAATTATTCGCAGTGCTAAATGCCTAAAGATTGTGGAGTGACAACCATGAAGGAAAAAGCTTGTGTCCCAGTGAAATGGTCTTTAAAGGATGAAAAAATTCCCCGAGACATTCCAAGGAGCCTGGCAATAGAGGATGTCCAAATAATTCTGAACTTCAGACAAATAAGGAATTTTTTTTTAGGATAAGCATCTTTCAAATATTTCATGTGACATATTTGGTGACTCAGATGGTAAAGAATCTGCCTGCAGTGCAGGAGACCTGGGTTTGATCCCTGGGTTGGGAAGATTCCCTGGAGAAAGAAATGGCAACCCACTCCAGTGTTCTTGCTTGGGAAATCCCATGGACAGAGGAGCCTGGCGGGCTACAGTCCATGGCAAAGAGTCAGATATGACTAAGTGACTAACACTTTTTCACTTCATACTAAAATTTCATCTGTTACTTATCTGAAATTCAATTTTAACTCAGAATACTATATTTGATTGTCAACCTTAGTCACAACGTCTGTCATCCATGTACATATCCATTGTGGTTGGGGTGGCTAGATTGTAGTCTGGGGTTCAGGCTGATGGAGAGTCCATGATACAGAACATGGCATGACCAAGTGTAGAATGGAAAATACAACGAGGTTCAATGAGGCATCAGGAGAGCCTCAGTTACGCCACCGTGAAACAGCCCCAAATTTCAACAACTTAGTCCAGCAAACGTTTATTGCTCAGTCACATATAATGTCCAAAGTGTACTGGTAAAGGGGCTTTTCTGAATATCACTGTGGGATCTGGGCAGTAGAGGTTTT
The DNA here is from genome assembly GCA_006410615.1 of Neotragus moschatus. NCBI lineage: Eukaryota > Metazoa > Chordata > Mammalia > Artiodactyla > Bovidae > Neotragus > Neotragus moschatus. The sequence goes on along the minus strand of SJYA01000596.1, from coordinate 1,473,962 downwards.
CTCTTGTCACTTGCTCCCAATATCATCACAGCAATGGTAAGGGAATGGGAAAATTCACCACACTCTGTTGCCAAAGCTTCAACCTGGAAGGGATGCTCCCTCTGCTTACCTCTCACAGCTCAGAAAAAGTCACGTTGCAAACCTGTCCTTAAGGATGGTTCAGGGAAAAGCAATCCTGCCAAGTGCCCAGAGGAAAAGAAGCTGATACATTTGGTAAACAGTGATAATGACCATTACACTTTACTGAAGTAATTTATTCAAAGATTCTCTAAAAGCAAGTTACTCTGATCAACAGAAGGTTTAAAGTGTAAATGTTGTGGTAGCATGAATCAGTGAGACATTTCAGCCTTAGACTGTCAGATCTCACTGGAAATAATAAATTCTGAATTTCAAACAAGGAAACCCACAAATATTATTAAGTGGAAGATAAAGTGAAAGTTTGAAAGTGAAGTTGCTCAGTTGTGTCCTACTCTTTGCGACCCCATGAACAGTAGCCCACCAGGCTCCTCCGTCCTTGGGATTCTCCAGGCAAGAATACTGGAGTGGGTTGCCATTTCCTTCTCCAGGGGAACTTCCCGACCCAGGGATTGAACCCAGGTCTCCCGCATTGCAGGCAGACGCTTTAACCTCTGAGCCACCATAACACAACAACAAAATAATTTGCCACACGTGAAATCTTTCATGTGTAAGGAATGATACTGTTTATAAGAAAAATATCTCAAATAGAAAACACTCAGAAGAACTCAGATGATAAATAAGCAAAATTTTAACTTCTCTGCAATAAAAATAAAAATTAAAGTAACAATACAAAGTATCTTTTGCCTATCAGATTAATGATGATTAAAAATCTTTAATACTCAACCTTATTGGGAGCAATGAGATGGAAACTTTTATATTATGAAATATGACTATAAAATGGTACAACCTTTTAGGAAAAGAATTTAACTGTATATATCCAAGACATTAAAAATGTTTACAGTGTTTGATCCGATGACCCTAAGTGCAAAAATCGACTATAGAAATCATTTTAAAAATTGGTAAAGATGTATCTATAAAGACCCGCCTCATTTTAAGCTGCTGCAGCCTCACTTTATCTGAAGTTTTGCTTTCTGAGGTTCAGTTATTCATGGTCAACCATGGTCGGAAAATATTAAATGGAAAACTCTAGAAAGAAACAATGTTTAAGTTTTTAACTGCAAGCCATTCTGACTAGTGTGATGAGATCTTATGCTGTCCACTGCATCCCCACCTGGGGTCTCCAGCCATCAGCACCATCTGCTCCTGACATCCAACCCCTGACATGGCCATGGGTCAGTAATCCAGGACCACCCAAAGCAGATGAGCTTTCTGATGACACATCAACAGTAGCCTGACGCTGTGTCATAATGCCTCCATCATTCACTCACTCCATACGACCTCACGTCATCACCAGTAGAAGAAGGGTAAGTACAGTACAGGCAGATATTTTGAGCAACAGAGCACATTCGCATCACTTTTATTACAGTATATTGTTGTAATTGTTCTATTTTTAGTTCCCATTGTTAATCTCTTATCATGCTTAATTTATAAATTAAATTAATTAAATTAAATCAAATTAAATAATCCTATACCCATAAATAGTATATGGGCATAGGAAAAAACATAGTATATGTTGAGTTGGGTACTCTTCATCATCTAGGGTCTTGGAATGTATCCTGACTGATAGGGGAGGACAACCGTATTTATAGTAGCAAAAGGAAAAATAAAAGTGGAAGCAACCTAAAGATTCAATAACAGAGTATAGTTGAATACATTGTAGTTCACCAGGACAACAGGATACCCTGTAGTCACGAAAATCATTTTATCAAGGATTATTGAAGAGCATAGGAAAATGTTCACAATATGATATTAAGTGAAAAAAGTGGAATGTAAACATGTGCTTTTCTTATGCCATCAATTTGGTATAAGTATCTGTCCAGCTACCCTTCCGAAAATATATTCTGAAAGGGCACAAATCACAATGGTAACAATTCATATCTTCTTCTGCTTACTGAGTGTTAATCTGATAAATTTCTCTAAGTTTTCTGTGCCTCAGCTTTGCCATCTATAAAATGGGGATACAGAAGTCTATGTAAACTGAGGATACAGAAGTCTGCTGCTGCTTCTGCTAAGTCGCATCAGTCGTGTCCAAATCTGTGCAACCCCATAGACGGCAGCCCACCAGGCTCCCCCATCCCTGGGATTCTCCAGGCAAGAACACTGGAGTGGGTTACCATTTCCTTCTCCAATGCATGAAAGTGAAAAGTGAAGGTCAAGTTGCTCAGTCGTATCCAACTCTCAGCGACCCCATGGACTGCAGCCTACCAGGCTCCTCCATCCAGAGGATTTTCCAGGCAAGAGTACTGGAGTGGGGTGCCATTGCCTTCTCCGATACAGAAGTCTACCTGACTCCTAAGATTGTTGTAAAGATTAAGTTAGATCACATATGTTTTTAGTTCAGCAGCTATGGCAATAATCAAGAATGCCAATCACCAGGGTCCATCATAGAGAACTGCATGGAGTTTTATAGACCATGCCTGCCTGGCATGCTGCAGTTAAGAGGGTCACAAAGAGTTGGACATAACTTAGCGACTGAACAACCACCACCATCTCTATGCAGCAATGTAATCAACAGTTTTCACAAGTGCAGGTGTGCTAAGGAACCAGTGATAATGTGAGTAGTTAGGATTGGGTGTCTAGGGGAGAGATGTAGAAGAAAGAGGGAGGAAGGGAGAAAAGAAGAAGAGGACAAAAGAGAAAAAGACAGGAAAAAGGAACCAGCAAACCAAAAAAAAAAAAAAAAGACAAGGGAGCCACATTAAGTTAAAAAGGAAACTGTGGAGGGAATCTTAGGACTTGCTGCCAAATTCCAAGGCAAACCATCCTGGAGAGCCCTGGGATAGAGGTTGGAAAGGAGAATAATCACCATTTTTATCACCAGTTTTCATGAACTTGTAGGAGAAGCACAGATTTGGGATTAGAATCCTGGCAGCGCTATTCAATTTCTTCAACTTAACCTCACCTGAAATGGCGCTGGTAATTGCCCCCGTGCGAGGATGAAGGAGTATCATAGCACAGCCCCTGGCACACAGTGCCACGGACTTGATCTCCTGGAGCAGATCTCAGAACTAGTAGGAAATGCCTGGCAGGTTAAAAGCAGGTTAAAGGCAGCCTTTGGAGGTGCTCTGGCAGGGAGAGCAGGCTTTTGGAGGAGCTCACTGTGGGTATACAGCAACCCCCTAGGTACCCCCGCCTACCCACCATGTGTGGCCAGAAGCTGGACCATTCTGCAAACAGCCTCTGGATCAATTCATTGACCACAAAACGGTGAGACAATGGGACCACCAAGGGGCCTTGCTTTCCCCACTGGAGTGAAGGTCAGCATCAGATGCATTAAGAAATGGAAGCAATTTTCTTCCCACTGGAGGCTTCTATTAGGCATGATTGCCTGTGTTTAGATGAATCCTAAACTCTCCAGGGCTGGATTAGGGCAGGATCACAAACAAAATCTGGTGAGGAACCTGACCCTGGAGCTGAAACTCTGAGCCAAGAGGCTCTGAACATGTTTAACTACCTCTTTGGACTTTGCCTCTGTCTTTTCCAAGGCCACAAACACCCCCACATCCATCTGTGGCCTCCTCTCAGACACAGCCATGCCCACTGAGAGCATCTTTCTCTCTGCTTGCCACACCCTGGCCTCCATGCCAGCTGCTGTTACCCTAACGAGGCCTCCCATTCCCTTTTCATCCTTCTACCCACTCTTATTAACCGCTCTCACTAATCTTGGGGCTGAACCCTTGAGATAAGGCTGAGCAGTATATAGGTCTGATCTTCAGGAGCTTACAGTCTACTTAGAGATGAAGGAAAAGGGACTTCAGCCCAAAACATTGACCACGAGGAAGAAAGGAGATAGAATTTGCATTTGGATGAGTAGTGTAGACAGTATGCTGAGCGTTTCATAATAGGAAGGTGTTCTGGAAGCTTCAGAGCTCAGGGAAAGTTACCCTAATGGTGGCTCTTGCATGACATGAAAATTTTCACAGATTTGGGGTGGGGGGTATTGATGAAACAGGGCGGCTTGCAAATACTTCTATAGAGCGGCTTGCAAATCATCTCCCCTCTCCCACCAAAGAGAGATTAACCAGCTGCTCCTCTCTACCCTGGTTACTGTTCTGCAATTAGAGAAGGAAATCGCAACCCACTCCAATATTCTTGGCTGGAAAATCCCATGGACAGAGGAGCCTGGAAGGCTACTGTCCATGGAGTTGCAAAGAGTCGGACATGATTGAGGGACTTCATTTTCCTCTCTACCCATTACAAGTTACCACTGTTACCTGTAACCACCAGTTCAGTTCAGTTCAGTCACTCAGTTGTATCTGACTCTTTGTGACCCCATGAATCGCAGCATGCCAGGGCTGTCCATGGACAGGGACAGCATGCTCCCTGTCCATCACCAACTCCCGGACTTCACTCAGACTCATGTCCATTGAGTCAGTGATGCCATCCAGCCATCTCATCCTCTGTCGTCTCCTTTTCCTCCTGCCCCCAATCCCTCCCAGCATTAGAGTCTTTTCCAGTGAGTCAACTCTTCCCATGAGGTTGCCGAAGTACTGCAGTTTCAGCTTTAGCATCATTCCTTGCAAAGAAATCCCAGGGCTGATCTCCTTTAGAATGGACTGGTTGGATCTCCTTGCAGTCCAAGGGACTCTCAAGAGTCTTCTCCAACACCACAGTTCAAAAGCATCAGTTCTTCTCCACTCCGCTTTCTTCACAGTCCAACTCTCACATCCATACATNCATATTGCAATCCATTAAAAATAACATTAGCTGTCACAGAACAAAAACAGATGCTTTATCTGAACAGTGTTCACTGTTTTCTCTGTATGTTATAAAAGGGGCAAAAATCTTATGGAGTACTTACTATGTCCATACCTACCTAAGCACCCTACGTGCATTAGCTGTTTTAATCCTCACAACCCTTTAAGTCGCTAGGCATTATCAACCCCACTTTATAAGTGAAAAAGTGAGGTCCTAGAGGGTTAAATAACTTGCCAGGCCACAGAGCTGGTGTAAAAGGAAGAGCCCAGGAAAGATCTGCACCCAGGAATTTGGCCCCAGAAGCCATGGGCTCTGCTATTTTCTCAGGTATTGGTACATACCCATGTTTGCCAGATCCAAAACCGGGGAAATAAGCCTGTGATCTCACTTCCTGGGGGAACGATCCATTTCCTTCTAGACTCAGAGGACAGTTGACACGACTTCATTACCCCCTCTCTAGGGATGAGACAGAACATATGACCAGACAAGAGAGGAGAGGGACTGGTGGCCAGAGCCTGGCAGCTGGGTGGGGAAGCTCAGCCTTGACTACCAGAAGGATTTGTTCCTGGAGACACTCCGTAAAAGTCTGCAGATCAGGGCATGTTGCCCGTCTCCCTCCTGTGGCTCTGTGGTTACTGGGAAACAAAAGAAACAAAACATAGTTTTGTGGGCCATTGACTTTAAAAGGAATTATTCTGATCAAATACTACAAATATAAGGTAAATATTTGTCCAAATTATGTGTAAAGGTTCCCCTTATATTTTATCAATTCAAAAGAACACATAGCAAAACTTGGTTAACTCACTGATAAGAAGGGTAAATTCAGTGTGCATAAATTGGTCGGACATTAAAAGCAAAAGGGTGGATTGTTCATCCATCCACTATTTCAGAGCATTAGAGACACGTGGTTTGGACAATCTACCTCTCTCATTTCCACTACCCTTAATGATAATATTCTTTTCTTAAATATAAGATTTTAGAATCTCCCTCCTCTTTTTCTGTTTGTGTGAATTAGCAATGACCATTTTAGAAAGCGCTGACCAATTTTTCGGATGAAATGATGTGTATTTCCCCAACGGCTGTATCTTCTGGACTTGTCACAAAACAAGTTATATTAGTAGGTTTGCCTTTCTCTCTGACTTTTGTCTTATAAGATGTCCTTTTTGTCCCTTATTCCTGGGTCTAGTGATAGATGATCTTGGGTCACTCACACTGGTCCCCGCTGCTGCAGCTGCTAAGTCGCTTTAGTCATGTCCGACTCTGTGTGACCCCCTAGACGGCAGCCCACCAGGCTCCTCCATCCACGGGACACTGGTCCCTACATGCCAGGAAATCCTGCAGGAATAGCTGCTTCCCCAAAAACTTCAGTGTGAGGTCCTTTCTTCCCTCGTGTATGATCTGTGTCTACAGGTAATTATATGAGCTCAGTTAAGGTTTACTGAGCTCATGCCACCGGCTATGCCGAGCTCAGCACTTTAACTGGAGGAACTCAGCTAACCCTCCCTAGGGTCATGTCAGGTTGCCACTATTATCACCAGTTGATAGGTGAGAAAACTAAGGAATAGAGAGTTTATGTAAGTTGTTTGTTGGGCTTTCCAGGTGGCAGTAGTGGTAAAGAATCCATCTCCCAATAGAGGAGAAGCAAGAGACTCAGCTTTGAACCCTGGGATGGGAAGATCCCCTGGAGTAGGAAATGGCAACCAACTCAAGTAATCTTGCCTGGAAAATTCCATGGACAGAGGAGCCCAGCAGGCTGCAGTCCATAGGAGCGCAAAGAGCTGGGCACAGCTGAGCACACACACACAGTCATGGTCAGAAGCTAAGAGACAGAACTGGATTTGGCCCTGAGCAGGCTACCCTGGATCTGTCCTTCAACTGTTATGTTGAATCTGAACAGCATCCAGCTGTGGACGGAAGTTGGTTTATCTTTTGCTTCTGAACTCTAGTAAAACATAGCCAGTCTGGGGAAGATGGTCAAGAGGCAGCAAAGGCAAGGCTGATGGCACTGTGCCTTCCGGGAGATGCAGGCATGAGGGGGTTGCTCAGCACTTTGACTTTATCATCTGTGTGGACACAACCTTCTTCTAAACGGTTCCCACATGTAGTATGGCCTTTCTGTCTCAGATGGATTAGCATCAAATGACATGATACAGACAGAGAAGTCCACATGGAATGTAATTTAATATTGATCAATTATATTTTTTTATCACACAGATGGCACCAACATTACCTGTTAGATCATTTTCTTCGAAAAAAAAAAAAACTGACTTCCTTCCTAGTTAACTTTATAGTACTTTATGGTTCCTCTTCTTCCTCTCACTTGCCTTTCTTCTCTTGGGCTCTGCTGTGAATGAGTAACCTGTTCCTCAAAGTATTAAAATGATCGCTTCTTGAGCCTAGTTTCAGGTTTAGGCCTCTGGTGCATCTCAAGTGTTAGAAGCAGTAATCATATCTGATCATTTGGAATCAATAGTTCTAGGATCTAAGACACAATTTCTACACAGGCAGGGTCTCAACGTGCAGGACTCGAGGGAGAGTGTTTCTTGGGAGATGAAGTGGAACAAAAATTGTGAAGTGTGCAGGGGGGCCTCTGTGTCCTGAGATGCTGGCTTAATGCTCACTCAGGAGTGGCGTCCTGTGGTAAATTGAAAACAGAATTAAAAATAAATGCTTGACTGAAGTAACAGACTATGAAACACTCGCAGCTAATCATCAGCTCTGCTTTACTTCTCCTAAGTGTCATTTCTCTGTGCTTTCAGAGCCCCGTGGGATGCTGATTGGATAAGCTACATCTTCAAGAGTTCTCTGCCAAACCAAACCAAACAAACAACGAACAAAAATAAACGACAGAGTTCTTAATACATAATTTCTATCACGGCATGTAGAAAGAGGTCCTCCAAAAAAGAACAGAAACTGAACCACTTTGTACATTGCTCTTTTATTCTTTTTCAGCTGCCTCTGAAAACACATATTTTTCTAATAAGTTACACCTCCTGCTGATTGATATGGTTTGATTGAACATATTAGGTACTTTCAAGAAAAGCAGTTTCAATTACGAAGAATTCTGTGCAAGTAAGAATCTTTAGCGCCATCTGCTGGACATTGGCAATAACTAAAAAGTATAGGGCTTCCCTTGTGGCTCAATTGGTAAAGAATCCGCCTGCAATATGGGAGGCATGGGTTCGATCCCTGGGTCAGGAAGATCCCCTGGAGAAGGGAAAGGCAATCCAACTCCAGTACTCTTGCCTGGAGAATCCTGCGGACAGAGGAGCCTGGCGGACTACAGTCCAAGCGGTCGCAAAGAGTCAGACACGACTGTGCGACTGGGCATGCATACATGCATACTTATTTTCAAGAGTAAATGTGGTCCTAAATACAAACTGAAAAATAGTCTTTTCACCTGTAGTGATTTATTTGAAACTGAGAGTTGCTCAGTCGTGTCCGATTTTTTGCCACTCCATGGACTATATAGGCCATGGAATTCTCCAGGCCAGAATACTGGAGTGGGTAGCCTTTCCCTTCTATAGGGAATCTTCCCAACCCAGGGATCCTACTCAAGTCTCCCGCATTGCAGGCTGATTCTTTATCATCCGAGCCACAAGGGAAGCCCAAGAATAGGGGAGTGGGTAGCCCTGTCCTTCTCCAGCCGATCTTCCCGACACAAAATGGAACGGGGTTCTCCTGCATTGCAGGTGGATTCTTTACCAATGGAGCTATCAGGGAATTATTCAATAATATCTAGAGTATAATTTTGAGTTACTGAAATGTTGAGAATATGAATAGTTATTATATTTATATGAATGTACTATAGACACATTTTCCATATAATAACATTGCTATTGCAATCTTTCTCGGACAGTAAAGTTTTTTTTAAACAGACTTTAATATTTTTTCAAGTTCAGTTCAGTCGCTCAGTTGCATCAGACTCTTTGCAACCCCATGGACTGCAGCACGCCAGGCCTCCCTGTCCATCACCAACTCCTGGAGTTTAATCACATTCACGTCCATCGAGTCTGTGATGCCATCCAAAATCTCATCCTCTGTTGTCCCCTTCTCCTCCCACCTTCAGTCTTTCCCAGCATCAGGGTATTTTCAAATGAGTCAGTTCCTCACAACAGGTAGCCAAAATATTGGAGTTTCAGATTCAAATATCAGTCCTTCCAATGAACACCCAGGACTGATTTCCTTTAGGATGGACTGGTTGGATCTCCTTGCAGTCCAAGGTACTCTCAAGAGTCTTCTCCAACACCACAGTTCAAAAGCATCAATTCTTTGGAGATCAGCTTTCTTTATAGTCCAACTCTTACATCCATACGTGACCACTGGAAAAACCATATCTGTGACTAGATGGACCATAGGAGGTAAAGTAATGTCTCTGCTTTTTAATAAGCTGCCTAGTTTGGTCATAGCTTTTCTTCTAAAGAACAAGCACCTTTTAATTTCATGGCTGCAGTCATCATCTGCAGTGATTTTGGAGCCCCCGAAAATAAAGTCTCACACTGTTTCCATTGTTTCCCCATCTATTTACCATGAAGTATTGGGACCAGATGCCATGATCTTAGTTTTCTGAATGTTGAGCTTTAAGCCAACTTTTTCACTCTCCTCTTTCACTTTCATCAAGAGGCTCTTTAGTTCTTCTTCACTTTCTGCCCTAAGGGTGGTGTCATCTGCATATCTGAGGTTACTGATATTTCTCCTGGATATCTTGATTCCAGCTTGTGCTTCATCCAGCCCAGTGTTTCTCATGATGTACTCTGCATCTAAGTTAAATAATCAGGGTGGCAATATACAGCCTTGACATACTCCTTTCCCGATTTGGAACCAGTCTGTTGTTACATGTCCAGTTCTAACCGTTGGTTTTTCACATGCATACAGATTTCTTAGGAGGCAGGTTAGGTGGTCTGGTATTCCTGACTCTTGAGAAATTTTCCATAGTTTGNAATCAGGGTGGCAATATACAGCCTTGACATACTCCTTTCCCGATTTGGAACCAGTCTGTTGTTACATGTCCAGTTCTAACCGTTGGTTTTTCACATGCATACAGATTTCTTAGGAGGCAGGTTAGGTGGTCTGGTATTCCTGACTCTTGAGAAATTTTCCATAGTTTGTTGTGATCCATACAGTTAAAGGCTTTGGCACAGTCAATAAGGCAGGAGTAGATGTGTTTCTCTCACTTTCTCAATGATCCAGCAGATGTTGGCAATTTGATCTCTGGTTCCTCTGCCTTTTCTAAATCCAGCTTGAACATCTGGGAGTTCATGGTTCATGTATTGCTGAAGCCTGGCTTGGAGAATTTTGAGCATTACTTTACTAACGTGTGAGATGAGTGCAATTGTGCAGTAGTTTGGGCATTCTTTGGCATTGCCTTTCTTTGGGATTGGAATGAAAACTGACCTTTTCCAGTCCTGTGGCCACTGCTGAGTTTTCCAAATTTGCTGGCATATTGAGTGCAGCACTTTCACAGCATCATCTTTCAGGATTTGAAATAGCTCAACTGGAATTCCGTCACCTCCACTAGCTTTGTTCGTAGTGATGCTTTCTAAGGCCCACTTGACTTCACATTCCAGGATGTCTGGCTCCAGGTGAGTGATCACACCATCATGATTATCTTGGTTGTGAAGATCTTTTTTGTACAGTCCTTCTGTGTATTCGTGCCACCTCTTCTTAATATCTTCTGCTTCTGTTAGGTCCATACCACCTCTGTCCTTTATCAAGTATCCATTAATACAGCTGTCTGTATCTCTAGATTCTGAGTTCTGGGGGAGTGAAGTGGGGATTTTATCTTATTCCTTACTATGCTTCATGCCTGGCACTTGGAAGGTATTCAGCAAGTGTCTGTTGACCTAAACTCGAATGGGCTTGTTTGTGGCTATTGGGTGGGATGGGAAAGAGAAAGGATGGGGTGTCCATCTGCATGCTGTACCGTCCATCCAGTTCCATATGAATCTGCTGTGATCACGCGCACCAAACCTGCCCATTCCTATGGAGCCTTACTTTGGGCTTTTGTTACTATATGACCAATGTATTCTGTTGAAATCAACACCTTTGCTCCTTTCCCAGGTAATGCCTCTGTATGAACTGGTGACAGCCACGGACTTCGCCTATTCCAGCACAGTGAAGCAGAACATGATGAAGGCCCTGGAGGAGTTTCAGAAAGAAGTCAGCTCCTGCCAGTGTGCTCCCTGCCAGGGGAATGGAGTCCCTGTCCTGAAAGGTACAATTTCCAGTGTCGTTTGTGGAAGCTACCTTCTGGATGGGCTGGTTCTGGGGCCAGATCACGTTGTCAGATCCACACACCCTCCAGAGGTGTGTTTCTAGGCCAAGGTCTGATGTGTATCTCCAGGGGAATTTCTAGGTCACTCCCCAGTCCTCTGTCTCAAGCTCCAGGGATTGTCATAAAGCTCCCTTCTTTGTCTTAGAGGAAAAAATATGAGCCCCTCGCCATTTGGAGCCTTTTAAAGCTGAGCTTCTCCACCCTGGTTGGGCATTAGAACCACCGGGGATCTTTAGAACTACTGGTGCTAGGGCCCCAAGTGTGATCATCACATGAAACTCTAGGAAAGAGACCCTCATCAGGATGGTTAAGCCCTCTCCTCTTCTGGTAGTTCTAATTTGTGGCTAGGGTGTGACTCACCATTGCGAAAGCCCCCACCAGGATACCTAGGTTCTAGCCACAAGGGAAAGCATTAAACTGAAGACAGGGATGAGCTGAGATGCTATGGCCTGTAACAGGGAGTGGGAAGGGACTCTGGGACTCTGTCCTGGTCAGGCAAAAGGCCCCCCCGGGGTGAAGCAGGGGAAACCCCTCCTGCATATCCTGACCAATACATGGTGAGACAATTGGAGGATGGGGAGGTAGCAGCATGGATGGGCCTCAAGAAATTCATTGCTAACTTGAGGGTCACAACCGGGGTCACCGCAGTGGGCAGAGCAAACGTGGGCAGGACTGGGGCCTGGGGTCATCTGCTCTTGTTTTGATGGGCTGAGGAAGGGTTCAGTCCAGCATTATGCCAAAACAGGGTGCCAAGAGCACCTGGGTACAGCAGATCCCAGCCTAGGGAGCCAACCGGCAGAACTCATGTGGATAGAGTGAGCTCAACAGAGGGGACACGAGAGGAGAGCTGTTCTAGGGGCGAAAGATCCCACCTGCTCAGCTGAGATGGATGGATGTGTGTCTAGCTTCTCAGAGGGGATGGAGCTGAGCAAAGCAGGCATAAGTGACAGCCTAAGGATGGAGAGTTCTTCAGGAAGAGGGCCTGTAAGTGAGGGCCAGTTCAACAGGAAGTAGGATCCATTCACCTGCTCCAGATTTTGATCTAGGATTGCGGAAATCCCCCTTGCCTTGTGTGTAATTTGGACTTAGAGACTGGGACTCCCTGGAGGCTCTACTTTGGAGATGAGGGAGAAAAGGAAGCCAGAGGCTGAAAGGGCCTGGCCTGTAAAGGACAGTCCTGTAAGAAGAGTTCATGTGGTTGATGTGAGAGAAGCTCCAGGGTGACATGTGACAGATTAGCATAAAGAGTAATTTCTAAAATGTCAGGACCAGCCAAAGGGAACATAAAAGTGAAAAGTGAAAGAAAGTGAAAGTCACTCAGGCATGTCCCACTCTTTGCGACCCCGTGGACTATACACAGTCCATAGAATTCTCCAAGCCAGAATACTGGAGTGGGTAGCCTTTCCCTTCTCCAGGGGATCTTCCCAACCCAGGAACTGAACCCAGGTCTCCCACATCACAGGCGGATTCTTTACCAGCTGAGCCACAAGGGAAGCCCGAGGTGGCATGAGATGTCCAAGAGTAGTGAGTTCCCCATCACTAGAGGTGTTCAAGCAGAGACTAGGAAATTACTTGATGTGAAACTGAGCACCAATGACCACTGGCCCCAATGATCTCAGTAATGTATCTTCTGACCCCCAAAATCCATAAGTCTAGGTCAAAGGTCAGCTAGTGGGTAACTTTTCTCAGGAACTCTACATCCTTTTCTGTGGTGGAATAAACACCCTTTCATGAGCAAAGGACCTTCAAGAAAGGAGTGGGTATTCTTGGCACTGAACCTTCGTATTTCAAACCCTTCAGTTAAACGTTTGTCCTATTTTAACCTAATGGAAAAGCTGTGAGGTGGAGGGAGGGTTGAACTCCAGGAGCTCTTTGTTTCACATGGTGTGATCCACGTTTTCTCTGCCTTGTCTTCTCAGGAACACGCTGCGACTGCATCTGTCCCGCTGGATTCCAAGGCTCGGCCTGTGAGGTCACACATCGGAAAAGTAAGCAGTCTGTGAGAGTGGGTTGGGAAAGGGAAGTCTAGGGAAGTCCAGAAAATAATTCGAAAGAGTAAGAGCAAAGTCAGGGCATGGACTAGGGAACTGGACACTATGAAACTTGAGGTCCATCTCTTTTTCTTTTAAGCTTTATTTGTTTATTGTTTTGGCTGTGCTAGGTCTTCGCTGATGTGAGTGCAAGCTTTCTCTAGCTGCAAGGAGCTGGGCTTATTCTTCATTGCGGTGTGCGGGCTTCTCATTGTGATAGCTTCTTTTCTTGTGGAGCATGGGCTCTAGCAAATAGCGGGCTTCAGTAGCTGCAACACCCAGCATAGGTGGTTGCGGCACTTGGGCTCTAGAGTCGGGCTCAGTAGTTGTGGTGCCTGGGCTTAGTTGCCTTGCTCCATGTGGGAGCTTACTGGACCGACCAAGGCTTGAACTCATGTCCCCTGCTTTGGCAGGTGGATTCTTAATCACTGGACCCCCAGGGAAGCCCTTGAGATCCATCTTGACTCCTGATTTTATATTTTCACAACTGAGAGTACTCCATGTTACAAGACTGTTAATGCATGGCAGCTGCAAGTCATCTCTTCAAATTGTTCTGGAGTGTTTATCTTTTTTTTTCAAATGTAGCGAACTCCTATTCAACCCTCAAAATCCAACACAGATGCCCTTTCTTCTGTAAAAACTATTCTAACCCAAGTAGAATTAATTTCTACTGTGGGATCCCATAGGACTTCAAACATGTGTTTATTATAGCTCTTAGCACATTCTGTTTTTGGCTGTGTGTGTCTCCCACTCTACCCCCCAACCCCCA
>SJYA01000596.1:1204879-1459887 GCA_006410615.1 Neotragus moschatus | reverse complement strand
TCTGTGAGTAGAGATCGTGTCCCATTTATATCTCTGAGTCCTCAGGTTCCCACACAGTTACTGCTGTTGAATTAACAACTGAAAGACTGGATTACCATTCTTTAGCCAGTTTATTATCTAAGAATTCTTAACACTGCCTATTCCCTACACTCACCTGTTTCTTTTCCTTTCTGTGAATTTTTGGTGATCCCATTAAAAAAGGAAATGGCATATCCAATAAAAACACCAGACATGTATTAAATTCTCCACTAGGAAGATCTCCTGGAAGAGGAAATGGTAGTGCACTCTAGTATTCTTGCCTAGTCCACAGGATCGCTAAGAGTCAGATATGACAGAGCAACTGAGCACACACACACACACACACACACACACACACACACACACACACACACACCCCATTTGGTAGCAGACAACTTGGTGTGAGGGCTTTGACTCAGCATGGATTCAAATTCCATTTCATCATTTAATAGCAAATTACTTGACCTCTTTGTGCCTTGATTTCCTCATTTTTAAAATGGAGATGATGATATTAACCCATCATTGACCAGAGATGTATTGGGTTGACCACAGAGTTCTTTCACATTTTTCTATAAGAACACATGGAACAATCTGAACAAACTTTTTCGTTAACCCAATATTAATGCTTCCCTGATGGCTCAGTGGTAAAGAATCTGCCTGCAGTACAGGAGATGCAAGAGACATGGGTTTGATTCCTGGGTCAGGAAGCTCCCCTGAAGGAGGAAATGGCAACCTACTTATCCAGTATTCTTGCCTGGATAAGCCCTTGCACAGAGGAACCTGGTGGGCTACAGTCCATCGAGTCAGACATGACTGAATGACTGAGCACACATGCATGTACACATTACAATATTAATGCCACATGTGTTAGTTTCTGCAAAAATCCCCTGGTCAATAATGTGTTGTCTACCTCAAAGAGTTGTCTTGAGTCTCTCTTAAGACATAAAAAGCACTTGGAAGGATGCCTAACCCATCGAAAGAGCAAAATAAATATTTGTTTTAGAGCAAAATATATAGTTAATTTTTATTTCACATATATTAAATCCTTTCATCCTCTCAATAACCTCATCAAGTAGATACTGCCAATACCCCCATTTTATAGATGAAGAATCTGAGGTTCAGTGGGTGCCTAACTAAACCCAGTTTCAGGTCCAGCCTGCTCTGCCCTCCTCCCCAGTAAAGGGTTCAGGGTTTCTTCACCCCCTCTCCTACTATATCTGAACCAGACTCCTGACAGTGATCTGTCCAGTAAGAGTGTAATGACAAAAATCACAGGATTTCCACTGGTTGGAGGAGACCTTGGAAATCTCCTTCTCCTGGTATCTCGTGTTACCAGTGGTGAGGCCCAGAGATATTCAATAATGTACCCAGAACTACACTGCAAGTTAGAGGCTCAGCCATGTGCATATCCATTATGGTGAATGTAATTGACTATTTTTCAGTCTCATCAACAACCAGAAATGCTAAAGGGAAAGGCAAATGTCAGGGAGGGGGGAGCACAGTGTTATCACTTCACTGAAAGCACACAACGACTGCTGTGGATAACAGAGCTCCCATTTGATACGCCGAGGAGTTAACTATCTAGCATGTATACCTTGGAAGTGTCGAAACTAGAAACCATTTATTCCACTAATATGGACTCAGGGATTCCTATGTGCCAGTGTAGGTGCTGGAGTTCATTCAGTCGGGGGAAAATCAGATATAGTTCTTCTCACCATGGAGACTGCTCTTTAGAAAGACGAACATTCGAATCGTCTGTTTTAACTGTAAGTGCTACAAAATGCTCTGAGAGCTTAAAATATGAAATATTGATGGGGAGTTAGGAATCAGGAAAGGTTTCCCTGCAGAAATAACACTTAAACTGAGATCTGACGGATGAATAGGATTGACCAGAGGAACAGAGGAGAGAAGGGTATTTGGGGCCAGGAGAACAGCATGTGCAAAGGCCCTGTGGTTAAGCAGAACATAGTGAGTCGGTGGCCTGAAAGAAGGACAGTGGACTGGAGTTGGGAGGTCAGAGATTCAGATTCCCAGTGCCCTAGGGTTTATATACCTCACCTCTCCTGTAGGGCACTAGTGTATAATAAAGGCTAATTAACATTCATTGACCTTCTTTCTTGTAGATGTCCCCATTGATGGGAAGTGGACTTGCTGGTCAAACTGGTCTCCATGTTCTAGAGGACATAAAACAAGACAAAGACAGTGCACCAATCCACCTCCTGAAAGTGGGGGCAATCCCTGCTTGGGCCCTGCTTCAGAAACACTTAACTGTTAAGGAAGGGAAAGCATTTGGCAGGTGATGCTCCTGTGGGCTGCACACAGCATAAGTGCTGAGCCCTTAGAAATCAAGCCAGCTCAGCCCCATGCCTGCTCCCATCTGGAGCTGGCCCACAGGTAGAGGGCTATGCCATTCAGAATGTTTAAAATAAAGATATTTGTCAAGTGCACATCGATTTGAACAAATAGTAAGTTAAACAGTAATTAGAGTCTCCTGAAGGGCTTAACCATCCTGATAATCTTCACTTTGCTCATCTCAGCAATTTTATTTTACTCACATTTACTACCAGCCGGGATTGTGTTGGAAGTTATCTATGTGAAAGTCCCACTATCCACCAGTCACCTGCACAGAGTAGGTTCCCAATGATGGACCCTTGAATAGATATTAAACTGTTCCTATCCTGAGGACATACTGTCTCATTCATCATGTCAGTGGACAATTCAGGTTTATTGAATGATTAGTATGTGCCAGACGTGGTGCTCAGTGCATTTATTCATTCATTCCATCCTCAAGACCTTGTAAGGTGGATACTTTATTAGCTCTGTTAAACAGCAGGACAGAGAAGGCAATGGTGACCCACTCCAGTACTCTTGCCTGGAAAATCCCATGGAAGGAGGAGCCTGGTGGGCTGCAGTCCATGGGGTCGCAAAGTCGGACACGACTGAGCGACTTCACTTTCACTTTACTTTCATGCATTGGAGAAGGAAATGGCAACCCACTCCAGTGTTTTGCCTGGAGAATCCCAGGGATTGGGGAGCCTGGTGGGCTGCCGTCTATGGGGTCGCACAGAGTCGGACACGACTGATGCGACTTAGCAGCAGCAACAGCAAACAGCAGAAGAGCCGGCTTAGAAGAATTCAGTTACTTACTTGTCCAAGGTTATACAGTTAGGGAGTGGGGGAGCTAGACTGCAAACTTGGGCACTCAGGCTCCAGAGTTTTAAAGTCTTAACAGTGATGCTCCCCTCCTCTTCATATTGGACATTGGATTAACAAAGAATTTTTTATGAAATGTAGAAGAAGGTGCTGTGTGTGTATGTGCGTGATTGATAAATCCCCACCCACTGCATCCCAAAGAGCATGGATCCAGGTTCCTCACCTCCTTTTGATGCTGAGCACGGGAAGTAAGTTTTTGTTCTGGGGCAGAGCTGAGTTGTTGTGACATGAATGAGTACCCAGAGAAGATGCTGAACAAGAGACAAGAACCAGGGAAATTTATCACTGAATGAGAGAGTTTGAAAAGAAAGAAAAAAAGAGAGGTTGTGGTGGTTGGAAGAGGAAACACATCAGGAGATGTTCAAGCTGATGGCCGCAGTGTGGTGGGCAGTGTAAACCTCTGTGCTTCTGTATGCTGTAGTCTGCTCACTCATGCTTTTGTGAAAATCTCTTTGGGGAAGGGAAGTACTTAAATATGAGAATAGGAGTAGAGTTGATCTTTAGGTCACTAAGCACCAAAATATTTTTATTTTTTAGACTGAGTCAAGTGATCACTTAAGCTTTGTTGTTGTCTTTCATTCCGTCTCATTATAACATCCGTTAATATTTTCTTTGCTCTCAGGCATTTCCTGTTGGATTGCATAGCATCATGTGAATTTGTTGAAATCAAATTGGTGGGGGAGAAACAAAACAGTTGATTGAAGGTGAATTGGTTCATCCTGTGTTTTTTCAACCGATTTGTTTTCAGCCACATGATCTGCTATAAGTTTGCCGCTGGGGCTAGGTACCTGGACCCAAGACCATAACATGTCCATGACACCAAAGCACAGGTCCCCAGCACCCACCAATCATGCCGCCTAGCTCTCTGGAACAGAGTCAGTAGAACAATGTAGAAGAAGCCGATCCTTTACTGCTCAGGGCTTGCTGCAGCAAGCATGTCCATTCTGTCTGCCTTCTGCATCCTCATGTCCCCTGCAATTGAACTGACAGGTCCAGGCCCTTGTTTGGCTTAATAGTATTGCTTTGCCGTCTGCTGTTATTTCACCAGGCTAATCCAATAATGTTTTATCTCTTTCATTATACCGAGGCTGTATAATTTTCTTGTGTTATAATCTATCTTCTTTTAAGATTCCCCAGAGACGGGGAAGAGAAATTCTGTCTTGGGTTGATGGCAGGCTCCCATGAAGCTGATACAGGCACGTGGAAGGCAGCACTGCCAAATTAAATTCGGAATCTCAATCACAGCCACCGCTTCTAATGGGAAATTTGAGTTGATTATGGAGATGACAGCGCAGGTTCACGTTTATTGCATTTAGCAGAAATTGTTGATCCTATTAAATACAGTCTTGAAGGAGAGACAATTGAATTGTAGAGCACCCGGGTGACGCCCAGGCACAGCTAAACTGTGTAATAATTATCTTCTTATTTGTGGGCTGAACTTCCCCTCGTGGCTCTTTTTGCAAACAAATGCATTTAGGAGGAGGCTGAAACAGAGTGTAAGAATTAAACAAAATAAATGCAGACTGTGCTTTTGGAAAATCTTGGCAACTGTAGCTCACACCGGCATCCCCGTGAAGGAGCTGCAGTGTCCGTGGAGCCCGGAGCCAGGCAGTGTGTAGCCTGGCAGTGGTCCTGGACGCTTGATCACAGCCCAGGATACCTGGGGGTGGGTGGGTATTGCATCTCAGAGTGTGAATCTCTGAAATGCTGGGGGCTCAGCCATATGCTTGATGTCAAGATGGGGAGTTCTGTGTCTACACTTCCTCTGTGACCTTAAGGTAATAATATAACTTCTGTGGGAATAATAAGTATTATTTCACAATAGTAGTACTAATAATAGCTGCCAATTATAGAGCACTTCTATGTTTATGAAATCTTTTAACCTGCATCATCTTATTTAATCTTTGTTTGAACTTGATGGGGTAGATATTAATACAGTCAGCAGGTGACATCTAGGGAAAGCTTCAAAGGGAAACGTGATCCTGGCCATGAATAGGCTGACTATGAAAACCAACATAGATGCTGAAGCCGGGAGAAGAGCATCTGCTGGCAGAGAATCCAGAGGAAAATGGCATCTTCGTTTTAAAGGAGAGGGCTCTGGTCTGCTCCCAAGCACATATGCAAAAATCCCACTGGAAAGAGTGGGGCTGGAGCAGAAAGCCCTCAGGACACTTGGCCAGGTCTCCCTGGAGACCTTTGTAATTAGCATCTTGTTGGACATATTTTGTTTTACAGGTCGAAGATGTCCTTAATGACAGCTGTCTATTTGCCAGTGTTTCCAGGCTCTGCAGATACTGTATTATAGTTTGTTTGCTATCTCCTATTCTTTCTGAAATATCATGTCCCTGACGCAAAGATAGTGTCTATCTATAGCATTCACATGTCCCAAGTATCCAGTACAGGGCCTGGCACAACAGGCAACGATAAGTCATTGTTGCATTAATTAATGAAAAGGAATGTGAGTGGGGCCAAGGGCAGAACCATCCCAGGCCAGATAGACTCTTCAGTGGATCAGTGGTACATGATGGTGGTGTCATAAAACTTGAGGTACTGCAACCTTGAGAGAGTGGCGACCACCCAGCACTGGCAGGGAGGTGCATTCAGCCAGCTTGGTGGACAGCGCTGTGGAAGAAGTTAAAACAAAAGAGGCAGAAAATTTGCTGATGCAGGTAAGGCTGAAAGCACAATCCTTGTTAGGGGACTTCAGGACACATACTGGGGACCACCGGAAATCTCCAGGGAGACTTTACAGAGGAAGAGAGCTGAAAACTGTCATCATTGGTGAGGTAAACCTGAGAAGCACATATATATATAGAGAGAGGAATAAAGAAAAACTTAGAAAAAAAATCTTCCGACATCCTGTCTTCACCTCATTTTCTCCTTTGTGGATTAGTAATGAACCTAGTACGACCACCTCAACCCTAACAGCAGTGCGCGGCATAGTACATTTGACACCTCTGAGAATCCCTGTTTATTGGATGCTGTTGTGAAGTCAGATGTTCCTATTTGGTGTCTTCCTCTTTGAGTTGTCTTTCTGGAATGTTAATTCCAATACTGAGGGATGAGGGGTTCAGAAACTCAAGGGTGAGTTTGCTGTGATTCCTTGGCAGGCAGTGGGGGTGCGGGGAGCACCACGACCTCTTGGGCAGAGCTGGAAACAGGCGAACAGAGATGGCGTGAGGCTGCACGGAGAAGTGTGTGCCCTGGTGCCACTCTGCTGCTTTTGTATCCTTGCCTGGCCCTGTGATTTCCTAGCCCTGGCCTTAC
The DNA here is from genome assembly GCA_006410615.1 of Neotragus moschatus. Lineage (NCBI taxonomy): Eukaryota > Metazoa > Chordata > Mammalia > Artiodactyla > Bovidae > Neotragus > Neotragus moschatus. The sequence goes on along the minus strand of SJYA01000596.1, from coordinate 1,453,389 downwards.
ACAAGTTCCGTGCACCTCTGTGCCTCATTTGCTCGTCTAGACGATGGGGATAGTCACAGCAGTGTCCTCCTAGGGTTCAGGAGGATGTGAGTTAACCATACTCAGGAGAGTACCTGGGACAGTCAGCACTCCATAGTACCCTTGACATCACTGCTTCTGGGGATTTTCAAAACATCAGCAAGAACTATGGTTTGTGTGTTTGGTTGTTTTTTTAAAAAAAACTCATTTCAGACTGCTTTAAACTGGTTTAGTACATTTCGGTACTAAACCCACTGTAACACACAGAACAAGAAAGACATAAAATAGCTTAGCTCCTAGGAGATATCTTAATAAAGGACATGGAAGGCTTTTATATCCCAAGCTCTGGGTTATTAAGGGAAAATGTAACAGCATAATAACTAATATTTGCAGAGGGCATTACCAGTTACAAAGAACTTTCACATACCTAATCCAGCTTAATCCTCTCAATGCCTGCAAGAGGACGGATTTATTATCTGCCTTTGACAGGTGATGAGACAGAGCCTCGGAGAGTCTGGGTGATTTGCCCAAGACCACACAGCTTGAAAGTGGTGGAACTGCCTCAGTCCGTGGGTGGCTGCCGCAGGGCTCCCCAACTTGCTGCACGTCCAGTTTCATTGTAGGGTGGATGCCTACCCACCTGCCCACTTTCAAAGAAGAGACAGAGATGCCCCTGGTCTGGTATTCCTCCACTAGAGAAGCAGAGTCGTTTATTAATAGAAGACTTTGGGGCAGACAGACAGAGAGGTCAGATCCCACACCACCATTTCCTAGCTGAGAAGCCTAGATGATTCCCTTGTCCCCTCTGTGCCCATGTCTTCATCAGAATATAGGGTCAGCAATCCCCACGGCGCAAGCATGAGGTTTGAATAACATGGCACATGCAAAGAGACTGCTCTCACCCCTGAATGCTTGGTCCACAGCGACGCTCAGCTGCCTTCCCCTGCTTGGTTGTGAAACCAACCCTGCCTGACACCTGCTCGATTGTACTCTGCCCAGCGGCTCTCCCTGGTTGAGTGTGGAGATTGCATTTTACAGAATGGAAGAGGAGAGGAAATGGGACTTGCTTTTACAGCAGGGAATTCTTGGAGGACTGTCAAAGGAAAGCAAGTGGCTGGTCTGACATTCACCTCTGTGCAGGAGGCTGCATCGGAGCCTGGACACTCCCATTATTGGAGGCTGCGGCCCGCAGTTATCTCGTGTCTACACCTTGTAACCCCAGGTGCTCCTTCATCCATCATTGGCCATTGTCTGGTACCCATTCCTCCTTCCTTCACCGCCTCCCGCCAATGGGGCCTCCTTGTTAATAAGCCAGTTTGTTCAGATCCTGAAAACTATCTGATTCTGGTCCCTTTTATCCCAAACACCATCCATCCATCAACTGCCTGCTCCACGTGCTTGGTTAGGAAAATGGGAATGGTGGAGGGAGAGAGACTAATAATAGATAAAACTTCTTAGCTGCTATCTCTAAAGAAATAGAATGGATAAATAGATCCGTCAGACATGTATCATGCCATTGGACAACAAAGTCTATTTGTGAAAAACAGGATGGGAGGATTTATCTCACATTTTAAGCTGTTAATATAGGAGGGAAACATATTTTCCTTTATCTCTTCCAGAGAGGGGAGTCCCTAAGCTACAAATGCATAATTTTTAATTCAGTTTGATGGTTTTCCCTTCACTAAGGTGGAAAAGGTGAGGGTCTCTCTTAAATGTATGGTGTGGGCTTCCCTCTGATGTGCCAGGAAGGATGTAGGACCTGAGAGCACTGTGAAAACGTCCTCCNGAGAGGGGAGTCCCTAAGCTACAAATGCATAATTTTTAATTCAGTTTGATGGTTTTCCCATCACTAAGGTGGAAAAGGTGAGGGTCTCTCTTAAATGTATGGTGTGGGCTTCCCTCTGATGTGCCAGGAAGGATGTAGGACCTGAGAGCACTGTGAAAACGTCCTCCACGGGGCTGTCTCTCACCAGTTCCTACATGCTATGTGTAGGGGCTGTTTCAGAGTGTTTGCCTCTAGCACGGAGGGACCAGATGGAGAACAGCATCCCAGTTTTTACTGGGAAGCTCCTAGGTGTTCAAGAGCTATGCTAGATACTGGGGCTTCAAAAGTAAACCTCAGGTACACTTGTGGCTGATTCATGTCAATGTATGGTAAAATGAATACAGTATTGTAAAGCAAAACAAACTAAAAAATAAAAATTTAAACTTAAAAAAAAAAAAAGTAAACCTCAGTCCCCATCTGCCCAGCAAGATGTCACTGTGTAACTTAGCTACAGTGATGGGGTATGGAAAGTTCTGGAATCCAGAGCTATGTGAGAGATTAGGATCTGATGAAGTGTAGCGGGGCAGAAGAGGTCAGGGTTGGCTTTCTGGGTAAACGGACAGCTAATTCTTAGCCTACAGAGTGTGGTTAAGAATTGGGAGAAGGTGGGGGCCAGTAGGCAGCAGTGATTCTCAGGCAGTATGTACAAAAACCTAGAGGGGACATAAAGCCTATATAGGGAATTAAACTGGAAATTTTGGGTTGGCCAAAAAGTTTGTTCAGCATTTTCCGTAAGCTCCTATGGAGAAACCTGAACAAACTTTTTGTCCAATTCAGTAGTTCATTCAGACAATGAATAGTTATTTAGTCCCCTCCTAAGAAGAAATACTATTCTAGATCCTGGGAATCCAGCCATGAAAAAGCTTTCATGTTAATGAGGGGAGGCACACCAAGAAAAATATCTATAATCTCAGGTAGTGACGAGTGACATGCGAGAAAAAAGACAAGAGGGTAAGGTGTTTAGAGGGGAATTATTTGAGCAGAGAGGGGAGCGAAACAAGAAAGCGAGTCTTGGATGAACTCCTTTAGAGGATGAGCATTTCAGGTGCAGGAAAAAGCAGGTGCCAAGGTCCTGAGGCCTGAGAGAGCTGGACATGTATGAGGAACAGCAAAAAAACTCCCATGACGGGAACAGCAGGGCTGTGGGAAGAGTGAGTGGAAGGAAATGACGTCAGAGAGCGGTGAGGGCTCAGCATTCAGGGCTTTGTTGTCCTGTTAGGGACAACAGATTTTTTCGTCTGTTGGCTCACAAAGTCTGCAAAGGGAGAAAAGATGGTGTGATCCATGGCATCAGACCAGAGAAAACCTTGTGAATCTAGCTTTAGATTCTTATGCTTTAACGCGATGTCTGTGGAGTGTTGAAGCTCCAGGACCTCTCGAGGAGGGCAGGGTCATGACTGGAAAGTGGCCCTCCGTTGAAATCTCCCTAGGACCACAAGCTGCTGCCATCAGGAAAGGCCCCATGACCAAACCAAACTCAGCTCTTCCCAGCCTGAGGAGGACCAGTGACAACCCCCAGGAGCTGAGCAGAAACTATTTTCCACCCCCTCGTGAAATTGGCCACCTCTCAGCTCTGCACACACTATTTCCGCTGAGATGTCCAACCCCTTCTTCACCTTTCTTTGCTTTTCTAGTGTTAGTCGCTCAATCGTGTCTGACTCTTTGTGACCTCATGGACTGTAGCCCACCGAGCTTCTCTGTCCATGGAATTCTCCAGGCAAGAATACTGGAGTGGGTTGCCATTCCCATCTCCAGGGCATCTTCCTGACTCAGGAATCAAACCTGGGTCTCCTTCATTGCAAGGAGATTCTTTACCGAGTGAGTCAGCTCCCACACTTCTTAGCCTCTGCTGGCCATCATCTCCTGTCCTGTTCAGGCTATCTTACTGCTCCCCAGGTTGGGCTTCCTGCTGATTTGGGACCTGAGGCCCCGTTCACAGGCCTCCTCCATCAGACCAGACGTTCTTCCAGTGCTGGGACTGTGTCTGATTCATTTCTGTTCCCCACCCAGCCTAGGGCCAGGTACAGGGGTCCCTAGGGTGCTCGCCCACATCCCAAGCAAGGGGGTAGCCTCCCTAGTTTTCTTTACAGAGGATAAGCCTCCTTCTGCCAGGCTGAATCACTTGCCCTTCCTCAAACGGCGCCCGGCGGCTTCCTCTGCTGTTTCTCATTTCTGCACCGTGGTTTTTGAAGCCTCCCCTTTCTCTCTGTCCATTTTCTTCACCCTAAAGGCATCTAGTTCAGAAGAGATTCATTGAGTGCTGAACTCTTTAGATCTTCCTCTATCTTAAAGCAGAAAAAAAGAAAAAAGCCTCTCCTTATTGCTTTTCATTCTGTCATTAATTTACTTTTCAAAAGACACCTTGTCAAGCTGAAGATTATATCTTTAAACCGTGTTTTTACATCCACTACCTATAAAACTGTAGATTATAGATCTTCTGAAAAGACCTGAGGGAGAATACATTTGATGGGCTTTATGCCTTTTGCGTGATGAGAGCCAGACATTCCTGGAGAGGGAGAGATGCAGATCTGGTAAAGGGTGGCTGCTGCTGCTGCTGCAACTGCTACTGCTGGCGCTGTATTTTCGTTTCTAACGATGCTGGGGATTCGGCATCCTCAGAGGAGCAGGGCAGACACTGGCCTGCCTTCTGTGGTTCAGATGACAGGAAGATGGCTTTGCTCAGCTGGTCGTTTTGGCCCACCGGTGAGCCAGGCAATTGTTTAATCCCAGCGTCCTTGTCTTGTGCCTAGAGGACTGCATTTCCTAGTGAGCTCCCTGGCCTCTGTCTCTCCCCCTCTCCCCTGCACCCCACACGCCACATCCCTCCACTGGCGGGGAGCCCAGCGCAAAGGTTGGGGAGCGCATGCATGATGGACTGCACTCACACCCTCGCCAGCCTGTCGGCCCTGTGACCTGCCATGTGCAGCCTCACTGAGACTCAGTTTCATCAGCCATAAAATGGGACTCGGAAAACACCTAAGAGGGCTTCATTAAGGCTAAAGCACACAGGTAAACAGTACTGCGGTGCCCTTTTGTCACACATTTCACAAACATGTAATGACTCTTCCACTCTCAGGAATGCTCAGCCTTGACTGCACTGGAATTGCCTGGGAAGCGTTCACTGATTTATTTATTTTTAACTGAAGTGATACTACTTAATTGAAGTATAGTTGATTTACGACATTGTGTTACTTTCAAGTATATAACAAAGTGATTCAGATATATATATATACATATTTTATGTATATATACATATAGGTAGATAGATATTTCTTGTTGTTTAGCCTCAGAGTTGTGTCTGACTCTCTTGTGACCCCATAGGGGGTTCCCCGTAGGAACCCCGGTAGGTTCCTCTGTCTGTTGGGATTACCCAGGCTAGAATACTGGTTGCCATTTCCTTCTCTGGGGAATCTTCTCATCCCAGGAATCAAAGCGGTCTCCTATGTCTCCTGCTTTGGCAAGCGGGTTCTTTACCACTAGCGCCACCTGGGAAGCCCCCAATAAATAATAAGTGGAAATTACGTATTATGATAAATTAAATTTAAAAGGTAGAAAGTAAGTTAATGACAGGATGAGAACGAATATGAGAGTCTTTTTTTTTCTTTCAGATCAGTCTAGAGCACAGAAATAAACTTCTAAACTATAAGCTTTAGTTCATAATAGTAACAGTAGAAGCAATGTTAATAATGTCACATATGACTGGCACTGTGCCAAGTATTTTATACACCTTATTCCCCACCCCCTATTCCAACACGTATGCACTCACACACACCCCTAATACACTTTCTCGGGTTCAGACTTTCTCATGTGCTGTATTTCTATCTTAAAGTTCTTTCCCTTTCTACCTAGTTCAAAAATCCCTCAGGGTCTAGGTCAAGCCCCATTCCATATATTTACTATACACAAGGAAAGGTATATCTCTCCTTTGGCACTTATTTTATGTGCCATATATTTTGGCATTAATGCAGCAGTTAACTTCCTGTGACCCTAACTTCTGATTTTTTTAATATATATGAATGGTTGAGGGGCTCCCCAAGTGGTGCTAATGGTAATAGAACCTGCCTGCCAATGTAGGAAACATAAGAGACATGAGTTCAATCCCTGGGTTGGGAAGATCCCCTTGAGGATGGCTTGGCAACCCACTCTAGTGGATTCTCTTGCCTGGAGAATCCCATGGACTGAGGAGCCTGGCAGGCTACAGTCCACAGGGTCTCAAAGGGCTGGACGCGACTGAAGTGACTTAGCATGCATGACTGAGGATTCTGGAAGGATAGGGAGATATATACATATATGTATGTGTGTGTGTCAGTCAATACACGGTTTTCATACGAACTGAGAGGGCAGGTTTTACCTTCAAGGAGCTAACAATCTTTGGGTCAACAGAAAAGTCCATGCAACACCCGTGTTCTCTCTTTGAGGACTGATTGGAATACTGTGGGGACAGTGAGGCAGGCTGATGTGACTGGCTCTTCCACAGGTGGGCAAAGTCACAGCACAGGGAAAATCATTCAGTCGCATCTGACTCTGCGACCCCGTGGACTATACAGTCCATGGAATTCTTCAGGCCAGAATATTGGAGTGNTGAGGACTGATTGGAATACTGTGGGGACAGTGAGGCAGGCTGATGTGACTGGCTCTTCCACAGGTGGGCAAAGTCACAGCACAGGGAAAATCATTCAGTCGCATCTGACTCTGCGACCCCGTGGACTATACAGTCCATGGAATTCTTCAGGCCAGAATATTGGAGTGGGGAGCCGTTCCCTTCTCTAGGGGATCTTCCCAACCCAGGGATCGAACCCAGGTCTCCTGCATTGCAGGCGAATTCTTTACCAGCTGAATCCAAAGGGGAGCCCGAGGTGCCTGGCAGATGCATGGATTTCACACTTCCCTCTGGGAGTGGAGGAGAGACCACATTTCTGAAGTGACTCTTCCTTCAGTCCCTCGCTTCATCCACAGATGCTTGTTAGTTCCCTCTGATTCAAGGCACAGCCCTGACCTCTGGAGACTCAGTGCTCAATGAGACAAAGCTGATCCCTGCCTTCCAGATTACCATCCATGGGGAGAGAGGTCAAAAATAGTCACAGGAAATGTGGGATCCAATATATAATTACTAATTGTGAAAAAGGCAATGAAAGAAAAGACTAGTGTGCTGTGAGAAAATAAGTGGGAAAAATGTGATATTTGTGGTAAGAACTCAAGCAAACACGAGAGATTAATTGAAGGAATACAAGAATATGTTGAGTCCCAGCGAAGGAAAATTGAAGGAACTTGAGTCAGTCTTTAATTTTTCTGTTTGTTTCAGTATGTCTTCTTATCTTGCAAACTAATAATGGTTCTCCAAATGAACAAATGTTATCAAAGAACTGAGATCATTCTCATGGTACTTTGTTTTATTGGTAATTAATGGTTTCAAAAGTATCTGCCTGCTTTGTCCCTCCACCATCCTAAAAGTTCCTCTAAGACATGGATGGAGATAGTTCCTTTTCTTTTATTTTCTTTTTGGATGATCCAAAGTGCCATGAGCAGCTAACCCTCTAATTAACTCTCAACACCCAGTTTTGACTGAGTTATGTGGGTGATAGAACCATTGATTGTTGATGGCACAGTCTGGTCCAGGACAAAGAAAAAGTCCATGCTGATGGGTGTCTTCTGTCAGCTGAGTGAGGTCTGTATCCATTGGTCAGCACAAGCAGTCCCCACTCCAGCCTGTGCCCGGAGGCACTCAGCACGCCTGGGTCTGCACCCTGTGGCCTGGACACGAGGCACCTCCGTTCTGGGGTGCGGGATTGTTACACTCTCTCCTCCTCTCCTGGGTGCCCGATCTGCAAGCCGACCAGGAGCTCCAGCAGCTCCAACGACCATCCGCCTTAGCTCCTGCATGGATGATTTCCCGGGGAACAAGGTTAGCATACCAGCAGCAGCTTGGATAGTGAAGAGTGAAGCCCATCCCACCACCCTAGAGTGGTCTATACGCTTTCCTTGGGGAAAAGCTGGGTGTAGCCAACCAAGACCTCTGTGCTTGCTGCCTCACAATTTGAAACTCTTGAGTGGAGTGTGAAGAGGCCACTGGGAGCCCACCTCATGAAATTGGAATCCACAGTTCCATGGAAGATGGATAGCAGAGAGAGGCATGGAGGCGTGTGCATCCGGAAGAATGACTCCAAGCCAGTGAAGTGTGTGCAGAGAGGGAGCTCATCCCAGCTAGAGCTTCACAGACAAAGGCCAGCCAGACATCCCGAGGGAAAGGATTACTGGGGTTTTAAATGAGGGTTCAAAAACCAATCCCCTTGGTCTCTGATGGAGCCTCAGTGGTTGATAGATTCTCTGCACAGAGCATCAGAACCTGTGCTGAACGTGCAGTCTCTAGAAACCCAGCTTACACAATCCCTCCAGCCTGAGACTGCCTTCCGCTGTCTGTCTGCCTCTGGACCAGCTCATCTCCCCTCTTAGCCTGAGTTTTCACCTCTGTAAAGGAAAAGGATGGATTCATCCAGTGGGGTTTTTCCATCATAACTTTCTTCATTACTGTTGTTTTTTTTCCTTAAATGAAATCTTGGATGGGACCCGACATGGAAGTCAGATGAAAGTGAAGCTGTCCTATTTGAAGCTGGGGTGTCTGTTAGATTTCCCTGCTGCCCTGGGGGCAGCCCCTAGGAGACCCCAGGCTTCGTCAGATCCCAGTGTGAATATCACTGGGTTAGATTATCCTCAAGTCCCTTCCAGCCCTGTAATTATGCTCCCTGGTGGGGCAGCCACAGCAGGGTTCTCTGTTCCTCTCACCTCTGTGGCTTGGTCCCTACAGGCAAAGATTTGCTAAGAAAACCCCTCGGGCCCTCCATTAGTGGGTCTCCATGGTGGCTGATTCCCCAGCCTTAGACTTCCTTGCCAGATTGATCTCTGTCTGGCTGAAAGTTCAGTCTGATAGCCTCATGGCCACCCGAGGTCCATACCCTGAGAACAAGGTTAATGGAACCCCCATGAGCTGAAAGCAACGGACTGAATGTCATCTTGCAGGGAAAACAGGGCTGTGAGGAGGACCCAGCGCTCTGTGCCCTGCCACCCCTTAGATCATTGTTATCATGTCCCCATTCTCTAGTGCCCACCATAGTTCACGTGACTCAGCATGGACACCACCAAGCCCAGCACTGGATCGCTGGCAAGGCATCTCTGAGTAGTCCACACTCCCTGTTCCCTTTGTGCTATGCTGTGTGGACAGGAATCCAAACAAGTCCCTGGCTCTAGGGGCCCTTGACATGCTCTGATTCTAATCATCCAGATAGAGCCAACATCTGTCCTTTTAAACCAGGTCACCTTATAACCAGCACTTGGACCATATCCTCCCTGTCCACCCCCCAAAGTGATAGTCAGTGCCCTCATCTCAGACTCTCTGCCCTCATTCTCCACATGTCCTGACTCTTAGGACAGTAGTCCCCAGCCTTTTTGGCACCAGGGACCAGTTTCAAAGAAGATAGTTATTCATAGACCGGGTGCAGGGGAGATGGTTTCAGGATGATTTGAGCTCATTGCGTTTATTGTGCACTTTTATTTCTAATCTAATGCCACCTACAGGTGCGCAGCCCGAAGGTAGGGGACTCCTGTCTTAGAGTGTAAATTAATAGAATGTAGCAGTTAAGAGCCTGGATCCTAACATCAGATCACCTGTGTCCAAACGCTGGCTCTGACTCTCCCCAGATAGATGACCCAGCAAGTTATTTCACCTTCTTTCTGCCACCATATCCTCATCTGTGAACTGGGGTGATAAAGCATCACTGACTCTATGAATATGAATTTGAGCAAACTCCAAGAGATACTGAAGGGCGTGCTGCAGTCCCTGGAGTCGCAAAGATTCAGACAGAATTTAGCAACTGAACAGCGACAACATCACCTTCTTGGAGGGATAAAGGAGTTCATGCACATGAAGTGTTGCAATAGTGCCTGGTGCAGAATTTGTTATTCTTTCTGTTCACTGACCTTTGGTTCCTCTGGAAAGCTGCCTGGCCAGTGAGGCAAATGGGAGCTGAAACTCAGTCCAAAGTCTGCTTGAAAAGTTAAGAAGTTCCTGGGCCTTGGAGCTGGGCAGTATCAATCCTGCATGATTTTTTGTGTATCTCCCAACTTACACACCTAACAGGCAGTTTCTTTTTTTCCAGTTCCCATGAGGAAACTGCACCAGGTTTGGCCCATGTAATTGTTCTCCTTGGGTTTTGTTCTCTGCATCTGCGTAAGGACTCTAGAATTGACTCACATTTTGGCTTACCCCTCTTGGAATTCTTCCTACGGGATAGCAGGCAGCTTGTTGGGACCCCATTTATATTCCCTTTAGCCCACAAAGGAGGGATTTAGAGGCAGCTCCAGCACAGGACAGACCTTCTACCGGTAGAGTTCTCTCTCCTCTTTTCTTACTTGAACGGAGCTTGCCACACAAATGAGCTAGTTTAATTCTCAGCACACTGTGATGCAGGTACCAACATCATCCTCACTTTACAGGGGACGCCTACCCAACATGAAAATTAGCACCACTGGGATGTGAAGGCCTATTTGACACCACAGCTGTGTTATCTTGCCTCCCATTTAGAACAACGCTCCCATCAATAAAAGTGTTACCCCACACCATCTCACTCTAAAACCGGGCTCCTATCCCATCTACCCCGTGCCTCAAGAGTTTGTTTTACAGATAACCTTAGATAGACCCTTCCAGAAGTATTTTTCTGTACATTTTCATCATTGCAGTTGTCAAATGAGACTGATTTTTACATTGATTTGGTAGCCCATATTTTTGCCATCATTCCGTGTACAAGTGAAAAATTGGAAGCTTATGGATTAAAACATGCATAGAGATTCTTGAAGCTCAAATGGAAACATAGATGAGAAAGATGGGTCCCAGAAAGAAGAAATGATTATCAGCATATCAGTAAGTTAGTGAAACAGCTGAGATTCACATGCAGGTCTCTAGACTTCATCTTTAAGGGACTTGGACCTTCATTTGGGAAACTTCTTTTCTGATGCAGTTGCTTTGTGTCGCAGCTTAATAGGTTTAACTCTGAAACCTTAAGCATTACATTACTTGCCCCAAGCTTGTGTTTAGTCATGACAACTTACTTATCCCTTGTAGTGGATTGAATAATGCCCCTCAAAAGATAGGTTGATGTTCAACCCCATTACCTGCAAATGTTACCGTATTTGGATATAGGGTCTTTGAAGATAAAATCAGGTTAATATGATGTCATGTTGGATTAGGGGAGGTCCTAGTCCAATGACTAGTGTTTCTATAAGAAAACAGAGATGTAGAATGGAGACCACCACGTGAAGACAGAGGCAGAGACTGGAATGGTGTACCTACAAGCCAAGAATGCTTAGTGTTGCTGCCAAGCGCCTGAGGCTAGGAGAAAGAACAGATTCCCTCATGGAGCCTCCAGAAGAAAGCAGCCTGGCCAGTACACCCAGAACAGGATTTCTGATTTCTAGAAGTCTGAGACAATACATTTCCATTGCCATAAGCCACCCAGTTTTTGATACTTCGTTGTGGCACCCTTCGGAAGTGAATACATCCCTCTAGAAATGAGCCCTGTTGTCCATATGCACCTTGGTCTAAAACTGTTCTCATATGAGAGAGGGTCCCGATGGCAGGGAGAGGCACAAGAACTGGTAAACGCAGGGGTCAGTCATAGAGCTCAGAATGTGGGTTCCTAGAACAGTGGGCAAGAGGGCACAGAGGAGAGAGGCTGGGAAGCCCAAGAACCCTCTGAGCTGAAGTAGGCTAGAAGCTGAGTGAGGATGCGCGGGCCTTACCCTCTGACTGCATTTGCTCACAGGCAAGGCCCTGGCGACCCACGGGGCACTGACACTTGCAGCTGGTACCCTCAAGGATGGGCTCCCCATTGTTGAAGCAGGGCCCACAGCGGCAGGCGTTGAATTCCATCAGGTACTGGTCCAGGGCCTGCCGCAGGTTCTGGCGCTTGGTCTCCAGAGACCCCAGGTTCGTGTGCTGCAGTATCTCGTGGATCGGCCTCATCTGTGGGCACAGAAAGAACAGAGGACTGCACCCTGGGCTCTGTACAGCTTCCCCAAGCCCAAGAACTGGTCATCAAGCCTCGAGAAGGCCTGCTGCACGCCAGGCACAGAGCCAGATTATCCTGTTGCATTAGATCCAAGCAGCCACTCTGTAAAGTGGGTGTTAGATTTCCCAGACCATGGATGAAGAATCAGAGTCTAAGAGTGTTTGAGTGACCAGCTCAGGCATGGTGCTACATAGCTGTGAAACCTGTGGTCCCTAGATCCCAGAGGAAGACAAGAACCCAAAAGCTAGCTGTGCCAACTCATCCGCCCCCTCCAGCATTCTTAGGAGGCAGGAAGAGTACAAAGTACTCACATGTCTATGTATATGTTTTATTGTCAGCCTTCAATGCAGGGATTAATAAAGTTCTTGATAGGCAGTTGTGTTGCCACTGCTTAGCACAACCCCCCATGGTGTGAGTGTGGGGTTTGCCTGTGTGTATGCTGGGGTTGTTTTATATTTGCAGCAACCCATTCTAGGCAGGAATGTAGTCCAGGATTCTCAGCCTCAGCACTATTGCATCTCCAGCTGAATAACTCTTAATTGGCAGGGATGGGCTGGCCTGTGCCTTGTATGATCGTTAGCACCATTGCTGGCATTTACCCACCAGATGCCAATAGCATCTTCTAGCCATGAAAATCAAAACTGTTTTCTGATATTGCTAGATATCCCCTAGTGGGGAAAGGGTGGTCAACCCCTGCTTGGAAAGTCGTAGATAGAACAGAGAGCATTGAATCTGGGGCTAGAAAATCTGGCTTCAAATCCCAGCTCTGCTTCTAGCTGTGTGATCTCTGTCCTGTTACACATGGAGCCTTCCTTCCTCATCTGTAAAGTGAGAAAAATAGTCCTACACTCCTGGTTTATCAAGAGGATTAAAGTTGAAAGACAGGGAAGGGCTGTCACACAGTCACAGCTAAATGAATGCTGCTCACTTCCCAGCTGTGTGGCCCAGAACTGCCCCTCCTAAGCCTGAGCCCCATTATCTATAAAATGGGGATAATAACTTGCTTAATATTCACATGAGGATCTAAGGAAATAATGAATGTGAGATACCATTGCAAAGAGGAAGAACAGTATAAAATAAAGCACCATTTTTATTAGATGTGATGATAGTTTGATTTTTAACTGCATATATATATATGGTTATCTTCAATATGCTTATAACACTATTTTTTAAACACATAAACATGAAAACTCTTTCCCAGGTCTCTCATTTTACAGGAGAGGAACCTGAGGAGCTGAGAGAGGAAGGATTTGCCAAGGTCACAGAGCCATTCTGAGATGGGACTGAACCCTACTGGAGCAAACTTACTTCTCAAGAATCAGAGGTCAGTAAGGGCACTCGCCATGCTTTGAGTGGGTTCCTGGAAATGTGTACAGAGAGACCTGTGGCAAACAAACCTTGTCCTGTGACCAGGGGCTGTGGCTGAGGTCACCAGGCTGGTCATATTGGTATTGGCTGGGCCCCCAGCCAAGGGGAGGAGACCATTACTGGAAGTGCAGGGAATTTGGCCCCACTGTTAGGAAACTGGTGCAGAATGGACTGCCCTGGATAAACATGACTTTTAGTTCCAGAGAAAGCCAGGACTATTGGGCAGCTTCCCTTTGACCTTCAGGGGGAGCCCAGAACGCAGACCCCCATCTCTCCTTTCTATTCCCCGAGTCCTCAAGAAGAGGGTGTGGAAGGGCTGGTGGGACTTAAAGAGGGAAGAAGATTGGGGAAATGATTCTTAAAATGTTAGAGCTTGAAAGCTATTGGCAATGGTCTTATTCCCATTTTACAAATGAAAAAAAAAATCAGAGAAGGAAAGTAGTATGATATAACACACTATAAAATAACAGATAACATATGATAATGTATACCATAACAACATCATCACATGGCGNCTATTGGCAATGGTCTTATTCCCATTTTACAAATAAAAAAAAAATCAGAGAAGGAAAGTAGTATGATATAACACACTATAAAATAACAGATAACATATGATAATGTATACCATAACAACATCATCACATGGCGCGATTCCTGTGTTCATTCAATCTAAGCACCTGCCATGAATAGACACTACTAAGCTCTGGGAATACACAAGTGAAAAAGATTCTTTCCACTCTGAGCATCAAGTTCCAAATAACTCTCTAACTGGCCTCCTCTCCATGTCTGTAGTCTGATTGCCTATCTGTCTGTCTGTCTCTGAGCATTTTCCTATAAAGCACAGCTTTAGTTGATTCAATCCCCTACTCTATGACCTGCCAACAGCCTCATGCATCGAATTCAACCTTCCAGGGGTCATCATGGGTTGTCAAGAGATCCTGAGCATTAAGAGTCAGTCAGTCTTGGCTCCAGTTGGACTGTGCCATTTTCTAGTTCTGAGATTTGGCCAGCTTCCTTAACCTCCACAAACCTGCCTCCTCGTCTGACTTCACTAAGTACTGATGTCTCTCTCCCTAACCTTGAGATGTAACATTTTACTATCCCCATGTTACATAGCAGAACCCTGAGCCTCAGAAAATGAAGTAACTCATCCAAGGTCACACACACACATCAAAAAGGTGGCTAATCCATGAGCCAAACTACATCTTTTTCACTCNCGTCTGACTTCACTAAGTACTGATGTCTCTCTCCCTAACCTTGAGATGTAACATTTTACTATCCCCATGTTACATAGCAGAACCCTGAGCCTCAGAAAATGAAGTAACTAATCCAAGGTCACACACACACATCAAAAAGGTGGCTAATCCATGAGCCAAACTACATCTTTTTCACTCCAAACCCAAGCTCTCTCTCCCAAAAGACAGTATTGAGTCATCTCCAAATCATGCACGTCAGTCTTCCCCTTGGAAGTTTCGCTCAAGGCAAACAAAGAGCTTACCTCTTGCCCATGAAAGTTAATATATTACTCCTGATATCAATTTTACAGTTTTGCCCAAATCACTAATAGCTTGATGATAGCAATTTTCAGANACCTTATGGCAGAAAGTGAAGAGGAACTAAAGAGCCTCTTGGTGAAAGTGAAAGAGGAGAGTGAAAAAGTTGACTTAAAGCTCAACATTCAGAAACAAAGATCATGGCATCTGGTCCCATCACTTCATGGCAAATAGATGGAGAAACAGTGGAAACAGTGGCAGACTTTCTTTTCTGGGACTCCAAAATCACTGCAGATGGTGACTGCAGTCATGAAATAAAAAGGCGCTTACTCCTTGGAAGAAAAGTTATGACCAACCTAAACAGAGGCTAGGTTAGTTATGATCAACCTAAACAGTAAGCAGAAGTAGAGCGTATTAAAAAGCAGAGACATTACTCTGTCAACAAAGTCCATCTAGTCAACGCTATTGTTTTTCCAGTAGTTATGTATGGATGTGAGAGTGGACTATAAAGAAAGCTGAGCACCGAAGAATGGATGCTTTTGACCTGTGATGTTGGAGAAGACTCTTGAGAGTCCCTTGGACTGCAAGAAGATTCAACCAGTCCATCCTAAAGGAAATCAGTCCTGGGTGTTCATTGGAAGGACTGATGTTGAAGCTGAAACTCCAATACTTTGGCCACCTGATGGGAAGAACTGACTCCTTGAGAAAGACTCTGATGCTGGGAAACATTGAGGGTGAGAGGAGAAGGGGACAACAGAGGATGAGATGGTTGGATAGCATCACTGACTCAATGGACATGAGTTTGGGTAAACTCTGGCAGTTGGTAATGGACAGGGAAGCCTGGTGTGCTGCAGTCCATGAGGTCACAAATAGTTGGATACAACTGAGAGACTTAACTGAACTGAACTAAAGGTGATGTGGGATGTTTATTGGAATGAGGAAGGAGAGATTTCTCTCTCAGAGAACTAGACTCAACTTCCCAGAGGGTTGTCTTAAGGAAAAGGAATGGCTTGTTGGTGGGGCTACAAGGGTAAGAACTAGGACCAAAAGGGCAGATGCTACGGAGAAAGAGTTTGAGACTCAATGTAAGGTAAATCGCTGCAGCACTCAGAGGCCAAGGAGATCATTGCTTTGTGAGGCAGTGAGCGCCCCACATCTGGAGGGTACCAAGCAGAAGCTGGCTGTGTGCTTGTGAGTAGAAGGGTTTGGAGTATTGACAAGTGGTTTTTTAAGAGCTCCTCTAAAGTCAAGATTCTGAAACTTTAAGAACATACCAGAATACTTGAGGAACATTTGGGATAGCTTCATCATGTCCTTAGTAATGTCTTATTGTGTGCCAGGCGTCTGGGAAATAAAGAAAGGTAAGGGGAGTGTTTGCTCGCAGGGCGCTTACAGCCAGGTGTGGAGACATGGACAGGTGAGCTGACAGTTCTTGTACTATGTGGTGAGGAGTTTGAAAGAAGGCAGCCAGTGCCCAAGTATAAAAGGAAGGGCACCAGAGGCAAGTGTGAAAGGATGAGTAGGGATTAACCAAATTGTGAGGAGGACGTTGAGAGCAGAGGGTGGGCATGAGGACGCCTGGGGACCCTGGCAGCAAGATTCTGCTCAGAGAGGCCAACATGGTCTAAACCCAAGAGTGGAAGAAAGGGAGATGCAGATCAGTCCAGGAAGTGCTGGGAGACCCCGGGGCCCTCCACACTCTCATCTGGTCCCTAGAGGAGCTGCTGTGCCCGCCAGGGAGGCCAGGAGCCTGGGAGACGCGTCTCCGGCCGCCGCGTCTGCTCCTTGTTGTCCACCGGGTCTGGGCCGTGTGCAGGTGCGCGAGCTCTCCTGACACCTCGCGTCTCCGTGTGGACCTACTGCATCCACACGGCCCGGAGGCGGAACCAGGCAGCCTGACTTCCGAGGCGCCAGAAGCAGCAAGTCTCTGTCATTCCTCAGGCGAAAAGCACTGAGTGGAAACAGCAGGTGTGCTGCATTATTTATCTCTATGTGGCAAACAAATGCCACTCAGGCGGCTGTGCTTTATGTGTTGTGTTCCTTTGCTACATTGGTTGCTCCCAAAGAGCCTCAGAAAGGAAAGGAAGAATCGTATGGTCTATATTTCATGCCGTAACGTTGGGAAAGATGATTGGTTAGTGTGTGGCTGGATGAGCCAGGAAGTGCTGGCTAACTTACTTGCCCCTTCTGTGTGCCCATTAAAATGCATGCTTCTTCCCAACTACTTGAGAATAAGAGTGCCAGTAACTCTGTCCTGGCACGTGCCATTCCCTGTAAAAGTCCCCTTCCTTCCTTTCCTGAGTTCCTCCCACTCAGCTCGAGGAGGCTTTCCCTTACCCCCAAAGGCCCTGTTTCTGTGTCCCCACGGCATCCCTATGTGTCCATCATGGTATCCCCATGCCTCCCTATAGCATAGTATTTAGCGCACTATGGCAATTGTCAATTTCTTGATCTGTTTTTCCAATTATTCGGCAAACTTACAATGTCATCTCTTGGGTTTTCAAGACTTAGCATGTGACAGGCCACAGAAGTGCCTAGGGATGCGCTAATTCTAACCTATATAGACAATACCTCTAAAATGTTTCTTTGAGAGTCACTGGTCTTCTTTTGGTTGATGATACAAATTGCATCTTTGTAATATCTTCTGTTGGATTGAGTTGGTATTTTATAAAGCTCTTTCATCAACATTATCTTATCAGAGCCTCAAAACAATCTTATGGGACTAGGAGGCTTTGCTCTTTTTACAGGCAAACTAGGGTTGGAAAAGGAAGTAACTGTGGGGGTTAAGCGTGTGAACTCAGGAGGCAGAGTTCTGCCTATCCCCGGGAGTGTGGCTTTGGGTGAATGGCTGAGTCTCTCTGTGCCTCATGTTGCCCATTTGAAAATGGAGATGAGAATGGATTCTATACATGAGTCTCTAAAAGCAGTGTCTGGTACAATTAAGTGTTCAACAAATTTTGTTAGTCTTTTCTGTGGTTGTTAGGTAACTTGCCTTAAGATCTATGACTAAGAAGCCCAAGAATCAGGATTTGATGCAAGGTGTACTACACCCAAACTCAGGCCCACTCCATCTCCTCAAGGCAGTCTTACTCTGCAGGAAACATTCATCACGGGGCAAGAGTAGCAGCAGCCTCACCAAGACTTTCAGTCCATGACCCCCTCATTCCACAAAGCAGCTCAGAAAAGGACCCCGTGCTTCCAATGGCTGGTCTGGGGGCTGCGATCTCTTATACTCCTCTGCCTGATGAGAGGCTATCCTCAGAAACTCTGGCCCACTAGATGACTGTGGTCATGACGAGAGGCTGGAGGATAGCTGAGGGCCAGGCACTGAAGTGGAGACTAATCGAGCTGGAATGTCCATGCACACTGACTATCTGGACCTCTCTATGTCTCAGTTATCTATAGCATGGAGATTAGAACACTCTCTGTCCCACAGTTGCCCTAAGGGTTAAATGAGTTAATCCATGCCACGTACAGTGCTTCAGATAGTTCCTGGCTTGAAAGTAGCCAAAATAGTCAAGAATTACTATTATTACTGCTGCCAGAAATGCCACACCATACACAGGCTGTGCTGTTGGTTCCTGATTCCGAACTGGAAAAATCAGAAACTAAGGGAGGCTGAAGAGTTTATGAACACCTGTTTTCTTAATCAACTTCTCTGTGGTGTTAGCTGTACTATAAACTGAGGCGGAATGAATGAAGAAGATGGAACATCCACATTATGTGCTGGGCAAAAATTTTCCAGGCATTATTTAATATGCACAGATCACTCCACAGCAGGTACACTTTTTCCCATTTTAGAGATGAGCAATTCAAGGCTTAGATGGTTTCAGCCACTTGCCCAAAATGATACAATAAATAAATAGTAGACCAGGGATTGAACCAAGATCTGTGTCCAGAGCCCATTTTCTCCTTGCCACATCACTTGGGGGAGAGGGAGCTAAGGGTGGCCCTGGGTGTAATTTTGACATCATCATCACCTTCCTTTCAGGCTGAGGCTGTTTTCAGTGATAGAGGTGGAAAGTCAAAATCAGGATAAATTCAGGAGGATCATGCTAAGGGTCTCAATTCCATGTGTATGTAAATGACTTAAGGGAGGTGGGGACAGAGCCAAGACACCAGGAGTCTGTCAGTCAATCAATACCATCCATCACTGTGAAGCCTGGTTGTCATGGTAACTGAGGATAAAGCCCGAAGCTTGTTAGAATCTAGTGCCTCTCTGTTCAGGATGATTGGCTGGTTAGCAAACACAGTGAAAGACCTTTTGGGCCAACCCAGACTACTTAGCCATAAGTACAAGACCCTTTTGCAGTCAGGTTCCCGCCCAGCTCACCATCCTCACTGTTCAATCCCACGCAGTCTCTGTAGAGATTCACCTCTGACTCTTCAGCCTATAAGAGAAGCTCCAGAGGGTGCCCAGCATCTATGGGTTTAGATTCTGAACCAGCCCTGCTAGAAAGCACTGAGTCTCTAATGTGAGTCAGCCTCAGCCTCTGGGCAAAATTCCAAGGACACATCATTCACAAGATGCACTGTGGAAGCAGGTGGTTGTAACAGTGTGATATACATAGAGCCATGTCCTGGGTGCATTGAAGTACCTAAGAGGCTCCCAACCCAGAGCCGGGGAGATGGAAAGACTGCCTGGAAAATCCTGTGTGAGCAGAGACCAAGGGTGAGTAAGCTTTAGCCAGGTGATGAAGACTGAAGGAGGGGAGGGGAACAGAGTCCCAGGTGGAAGGAACAGCACCAAGGAGAAAGTGTGATTAAGTCAAGGGACCAGCAAGTAGCTCAGAACATAGACCTGGGTGAGCTGTGGGCTGGTGGGCTGAGTGCATGCTCCCCTGTTCAGGGCAGGGACCCTCCTGTCTCAATGTTCACCTTTGCATGGCTCCAGCAGCTTGCTGTTCTATAGCTTGTCATCCTCTCTGTGGCTTCCTGGAAGCCAACACTGATCACATTTCCAGGTTACTGATACATCATCACTCCTCCTGCAATAACCTAAACACTGGATTGTTCTCTTGTATGCACTGGCCTCAGGGGCAAGCCCTCCACAGAGAGTCTCAGGGTGAATCACTCGTCTCCTGTTGCTCATTCTTACCCCTTGCTGCTTTAGCCACTCCTATGCAACTCTCTCCTCTTAGAAAGATCCAGCTACGTGATCCACCAGGCATGCTCCTACTCCATCTAACTTCAGAAGATCAGGTTTGAGTGTCTCTGGAGTCTAGAAGATGGGAGCAGAAGAAAGGGGGGGTTGCTCCCTCCTTTGTACTTTTACTAAATTTTTTTTCTATTCAAGCACTTATCACAGTATGTTATTCTTAGCCCCCAACTGACTACATGTTTCTCCAGGATGGAGATCTATGTGTTTTACCCCATATCTCTGGAAATCATGGGTTCTCTCTGAATATTTACTAGATGAGTAGATAGATTGCTGAATGGATGGAGACTGGATTATGAGAAGAGTTTCCTTGGAGATTGTTCATTGCCTCTTAAGAAGGGAAAAATGCTCTGCTCAAAACCTTCCTGAAAGGGAATTATAAGTGAAAAATAGCAATAATATATAAATTTGATGGAATATCAGAGAAGGCAATGGGACCCCACTCCAGTACTCTTGCCTGGAAAATCCCATGGGTGGAGGAGCCTAGTAGGCTGCAGCCCATGGGGTCGGGAAGAGTTGGACATGACTCAGTGGCTTCACTTTCACTTTTCACTTTCATGCATTGGAGAAGGAAATGGCAACCCACTCCAGTGTTCTTGCCTGGAGAGTCCCATTGACAGTGGAGCCTGGTGGGCTGCCGTCTATGGGGTCGCACAGAGTTGGACACGACTGAAGCGACTTAGCAGCAGCAGCAGCAGTTATGGAATATATGAAAAATTTGAGAAACTTAGATTACACATCCATCTTCCCCAATTATTCCTCATATACAGCTTAACCATCTGGGCTGCCTTTGTCCCATTCTAGTAAAGGAACAGAAAATACACAGCTCAGAGGTTCTCAGTCCCTGCTCAGACCCTTTAGGAACCCACCCCTGACTCTCNGAATATATGAAAAATTTGAGAAACTTAGATTACACATCCATCTTCCCCAATTATTCCTCATATACAGCTTAACCATCTGGGCTGCCTTTGTCCCATTCTAGTAAAGGAACAGAAAATACACAGCTCAGAGGTTCTCAGTCCCTGCTCAGACCCTTTAGGAACCCACCCCTGACTCTCCAGAGTGCAAGGAAAGCTCTGGAGGATGCCCAGGATCGGTGGGATTGGATACTGAATTACCCCAGCCAGAAAGACATTGAAGCTCTACCGTGGGACAGTCTCTAACTCTGACAGACAGCACTGATCAACCACGGTACTTTCTGGCTGAGCCCTTATCTGGTGTCACAGTCCTCGACTCAACAGTCCTAGTAGCATTTGCTATTAAAACTCCCTGCCATTGGTGGCTTAGCCATTGTATCTAAGCCATTGGTGGCTTAGATACATTTTATGGCCTACAGGTCTTTAAGACTCACTTCTTTGCGTGCCCTGGGTGCCAGCACACCATGCTTGTTCCTAGCTCTGTGAATGTACCTAAGCTTCAGAACAGACCATCAGTAGCTGATCAGTTTAACCCTTAACAATTCTCTAATTCCCAGTCAAGGTTCAAACTGACCTAATACTGCCCTTAGGAGTGAATACCAAGTATAATACAACTTTGTATGTGCATGCATGCTAAGTCGCTTCTGTTGTGTTCAACTCTTCTGTGACCCCATGGACTGGAGCCCACCAGGATCCTCTGTCCATGGGATTCTCCGGGCAAAACTACTGGAGTAGGTTTCCATGTTCTCTTCCAGGGGATCTCATCAACTCAAGGATAGAACCCATATTTCCTACATCTCCTGCATTGGCAGGCTGGTTCTTTACCACTAGTGCCACCTGGGAAGCCGATAATACTCCCTTCAGCTCAGTCGCTCAGTCGTGTCCGACTCTTTGCGACCCCATGAATCGCAGCACACCAGGCCTCCCTNTTACTTTACTAATATGTGAGATGAGTGCATTTGTGCGGTGGTTTGAGCATTCTTTGGCATTGCCTTTCTTTGAGATTGGAATGAAAACTGACCTTTTCCAGTCCTGTGGCCACTGCTAAGTTTTCCAAATTTGCTGGCATATTGAGTGCAGCACTTTCACAACATCATCATCCTTCAGGATTTGAAATAGCTCAACTGGAATTCCATCACATCCACTAGCTTGTTCTTAGTGATGCTTTCTAAGGCCATTGGGTATTTTTAAAACCTCACTTAACCACTTTCAAATCACAAGTGGTTTAATAGTTTTAAAAAAACAAGATAAGCAAAATAATATCCAGAGATATCACAAAAGNATCCTTCAGGATTTGAAATAGCTCAACTGGAATTCCATCACATCCACTAGCTTGTTCTTAGTGATGCTTTCTAAGGCCATTGGGTATTTTTAAAACCTCACTTAACCACTTTCAAATCACAAGTGGTTTAATAGTTTTAAAAAAACAAGATAAGCAAAATAATATCCAGAGATATCACAAAAGCACTGAACCTAGAATTAGAAATCCTTATTTCCTCGTTCACTTTGCTTCTAAGCGGTGGTGTCACCTTGGACGTGTCATTTATCATTCGGTACCCTGTTTTCATCATTTGTAGAATGGCTACAGCCATAAAATACAGCTCAAAGCATTGCCAGGAAGCTGAAATGCGATGAAATTCATGTAAGCAGTCAGTATGCTGCCTGCCACAGAGTTAGAACTCAATGATTGCTTGTTTTTTTCACTTTTATTTGAATAAGCTGTTTTCATTACATGAGCGTTCACACACCTGTCTCAGCAGTTAATACTAACATCTGCCTCTAGATTTCCCCTTTGACTACCTTCCTGTGATGGTTAATTGCCGGCATCAATTTGACTGGGCCAGGGTGTCCAGATATTTGGTCAAACATTATTCTGGGTGTTTCTGTGAGCTATTTTTGGATGAGATCAACATTGAAATCAGTAGCTTAAGTAAAGCAGATTGCTCTCCCTGAAGTGGATGGACCTCATTCAATTTGAAATCTTGAATAGACAAAAAGACTGACCCTTCCCTGAGTGAGAGAGGATTCTTCCTGCCTAACATTCCTGGACATAAATCACAGCAAAATCTTCTATGACCCATCTCCTAAAGTCATGGAAATAAAAGCAAAAGTAAACAAATGGGACCTAATTAAACTTAAAAGGTTTTTCACAGCGAATAAAACTATAAACTAGGTGAAAAGACAACCCTCAGAATGGGAGAAAATAATAGTAGATGAAACAACTGACAAAGAATTAATCTCCAAAATATACAAGCAGCTCATGAAGCTCAATACCCAGTCAAAAACTGGGCAGAAGATCTAAATAGGCATTTTTCCAAAGAAGACATAGAGAGATGGCTATAAACACATGAAAAGATGCTTAACATTGCTCATTATTAGATAAATGCAGATCAAAACTGCAATGAGATATTACCTCACAAGGATCAGAATGGGCATCATCAAAAAATCTACAAACAACAAATCCTGGAGGGGGTGTGGAGAAAAGAGAAACTTCTTGTACTATTGTTGGAAATGTAAATTGATACAGCTACTATGGAAAACAGTATGGATTCCTTAAAAAAAAAAACAAAAACAACTAAGACTAAAACTACCTTCAGTTCAGTTCAGTCACTCAGTCATGTCCGACTCTTTGCGACCCCATAAATGCAGCACGCCAGGCCTCCCTGTCCATCACCAACTCTCGGAGTTCACTCAGACTCATGCCCATCGAATCGGTGATGCCATCCAGCCATCTCATCCTCTGTCGTCCCCTTCTTCTCCTGCCCCTAATCCCTCCCAGCATCAGTCTTTTCCAATGAGTCAACTCTTCTCACGAGGTGGCCAAAGTACTGGAGCTTCAGCTTCAGCATCAGTCCTTCCAAAGAAATCCCAGGGCCGATCTCCTTCAGAATGGACTGGTTGGATCTCCTTGCAGTCCAGGGTACTCTCAAGAGTCTTCTGCAACACCACAGTTCAAAAGCATCGATTCTTCGGCGCTCAGCCTTCTTCACAGTCCAACTCTCACATCCATACATGAGTACTGGAAAAACCATAGCCTTGACTAGACGGACCTTAGTTGGCAAAGTAATATCTCTGCTTTTGAATATGCTATCTAGGTTGGTCATAACTTTTTTTCCAAGGAGTAAGCGTCTTTTGATTTCATGGCTCCAGTCACCATCTGCAGTGATTTTGGAGCCAAGAAAAATAAAGTCTGACACTGTTTCCACTGTTTCCCCTAAGACCCAACAATCCCACTACTGGGCATATACCCTGAGGAAACCATAACTGAAAAGACACATGTACCCCAGTGTTCATCACAGCACTATTTACAATAGCCAGGAAATGGAAGCAACCTAGATGCCCATCGACAGATGAATGGATAAGGAAGTTGTGGTACATATACACAATGCAATATTACTCATCTGTAAAAAGGAGCACATTTGAGTGAGGTAGGTGAACTGAGAGCCTATTATACAGAGTGAAGTAAATCAGAAAACAAACATTGTATATTAATGCATACATGCGGGATCTAGAAAGAGGGTATTGGTGAACCTATTCGCAGGGCAGTAAAGAAGGCACAAACATAAGGAACAGACTTGTGGATACAGCCGGGGACTGAGAGGATGGGACATTGAGAGGATGGGACGGAGAGTAGCATTGAATCATACGCACTACCATATTTAAAATAGATTGCCGGTAGGAATTTGCTGTGATGCAAGAAGCTCAAATCTCGTGCTCTGTGACAACTTAGAGGAGTGGGATGGGGTGGAGGGTGGGAGGGAAGTTCAAGAGGGACATATGTATGCCTGTGGCTGACTCATGTTGATGTATGGCAGAAAGCAACACATTATTATAAAGTAATTATCCTCCAATTAAAATTAAATAAACTTTTTTAAAAGGGGAGGATTCTTCCTGCCTAATTGCCTTGAACTGAAAATTCATTTTTTTTCTTGCCTTTGGACTCAAACTAAGACATCAGCTCTTTCTGGATTTCAAATCTCCAACCTTCAAATTGTGACTACACCATCAGCTCCCCTGATTCTTAGGCCTTTGAACTCAAACTGGAGCTAAATCACCAACTCCTCTAAGTCCACAGCTTGCCAAATATGGATCTTGGGACTTGTCAGGCTCTATCGCTGTGTGAGCCAATATTTTATAAGAACTCTTTTTACTTATATAAGGAAAGTATGTATTGGAGAACCCTAACTAAATACTTCCTAGTGCCTTTGTTATGGCTAGTGATGATTTTTCCTTTATTTAAAGTGATTACATGTGTGGCTACAACCAGCAGAGCATACTGGCTTAAGACAGTATGACTACCCCCAAAAGTAAGCAATACAGTTGACATCATGTTCCAGCCCATTCACAGCCAGCTAAAATAAGTTGCAGTTCTTAACCATACTTTCTGTGATCCTCGTGGAGGCTTTCCTTCCTACTATATTCTGTTTCATTTTATTAAATGCTAGTCATGACTCACTAAATTTCTCTTACATTCTGCTAGTGGGCTTCAGCCTGTAGTTTGAAAAACCCTAGGTAAAACATCTGTGAGGCATTATAAATGTTTATTAATATTACAGGTTCTCACACTGAACTTGGACTCCACCCATAATAACAAGGCAAACTTGACCTTGCACAAGATATTTAACATTGCTGAGCTTCAGTTCTTCATTTGTAAATTGAGTGCTATAGTATGCTCTTCCCATGTCTTTCCTGAGGATAAAATGAGATAGTGCATTTAAATGCCTAATTCAGTGTCTGCCACGTGATGAAATGCTCAGCAACTGTGAGCCATTTTCCCACTGCTACTAGAGGTTAAGCCCTTGGAATACAGTATCAGAATGAATGACAGAGTGTAAAGAAATGGAAGGAGGTGATGGGGGTAAATACATGGACAAGATATAAACTCTATATCAGAAGATCTTAATTCAATACTAATTGAATCATGTTGAGCCAGTTACTTGGGATCATTAGACCTAAGCTTTCTCTATAGAATTGGGGAGAAAAATATTAATAAATTCCATATAAGTGATTATGAAGATCATCTTCAATACCAGATATCAATGACTGTATTTTACCAACCTTAGGAGTTAATATATTTATTAGAATCAAATATTTTAAATGTATTTTGTTAGAACCAAATATTTCAGTTATTTCTAAGTACAGTGAAAACAAAAATAAATTGTTAATTCACTATAGGTGGTAACCAATCTGGTTGTCCCTATAATAAATCATCCCGGACTATAATCACATGATTATAACAGAGAAACCCTGTTACCTGCTATATGAGATAATAGGATCCATGTTGGTGCCTAGACAGTGCTAACCATATTTTGTGTGCTTAATATATGTTTGTTGAATGAAAAGCTATTGAATAAATAAAGAGAAGGAAAGGGGACAAAGGAAAAGAATGTAAAACTATAATTGACGTCAACTTTAGTGAGATTTTTGTCATGTTCCTATGGCTTTTTATACCCAGTATGTTAGGGAGTAGACCAGTTGGCCCAAGGACCCTAGTTGGAAAGTGATGATCAGTGATGGGCTGAATGTATTGCATTTTCACTGAAAGGGTCATTTCCAGGGTCACTGTTATCTGGCATCCATCAAAGGGAGGCATGATGGAACACAGGCACTGATTGGGCTTGTTAAGACTTTGAAAGATAGTGAAAAGAACTCAAACTGACCTTGATCAATGGGAGGAGCAGTCCCTCCAAAATGGGATGAAGCTCTAGGGTCAGAAATGAATGACCTTGATTTTAAAAAGTGGCCAGGTAAGGGAAGGAGGCTTGAATGCTGCCTCCAAGTCTTACAGCAGAAGTGTTGGCCACTGCAGGCTGGGCATGATGATGTTTCTTCCATTTGAGACCTATGAGATAGGTTGCCTTATTGTCACCACATTACAGATGAGAGGATAGTTGAGATTGTAGAATTAACAACTGGAAAGCTGGGAGTGATGAATGTGGTAATAGTAACACCAACATTGCTGTTGTTCAGTCGCTCAGTCATGCCTGACTCTTTGCAACCCCATGGACGGCAGCACACCAGGCTTCCCTGACCTTCACTATCTCCCTGAGTTTGCCCAAACTCATGTCCATTGAGTCAATGATGCCATCCAATTATCTCATCCTCTTTCATCCCCTTCTCCTCCTGCCCTCAATCTTTCCCAGCAGCAGGGTCTTTTCCAGTGAGTTGGCTCTTTGTATCAAGTGGCCAAAGTATTGGAGCTTCAGTATCAGTCCTTCCAATGAACATTCATTTTATTTCCTTTAGGATTGACTGGTTTGATCTCCTTACTGTCTAAGAGACTCTCAAGAGTCTTCTCCAGCACCACAGTTCACAAGCATCGATTCTTTGGTGCTCAGCATTTTTTACTGTCCAGCTCTCACATCCATACATGACTACTGGAAAAACCACAGCTTTGTGATGCCTCTGCTTTATAATATGCTGTCTAGGTTTGTCATAGCTTTTCTGCCAAGGAGTAAGAGTTTTTTAATTTCATGGCTGCAGTCACCATCTTCAGTGATTTTGTAATGCAAGAAAATAGTCTGTCACTATTTTCATTGTTTCCCATTCTATTTGCCAAGAAGTGATGGAACTGGATGGTATGATCAAAGTTTTTTGAATGTTGCGTTTTATGCCAGCTTTTTCACTCTCCTTTTCATCTTCATCCAGAGGCTCTGTAGGTCCTCTTCATTTTCTGCCATTAGGGTGGTGTCATCTGCACATCTGAAGTCATTGATATTTCCCCCCACAATCTTGATTCCAGTTTGTGCTTCATCCAGTCTGGCATTTCTCATAATGTGCCCTGCATATAAGTTAAATAAACAAGGGACAATATACAGCCTTGACGTACTCTTTTCCCAATTTGGAACCAGTCTGTTGTTCCATTTCTGTTTGTAACTGTTGCTTCTTGACCTGCATACAGGAGGCAGGTAAGATGGTCTGGTATTCCCATTTCTTTAAGAATTTTCCAGTTTGTTGTGATACACACACCCAAAGGCTTTAGTATAGTCAGTGAAGCAGAATTACATATTTTTCTGGAATTGTCTTGCTTTTCCTATGATTCAACAGATATTGGCAATTTGATCTCTGGTTCTTCTGCCTTTTCTAAATCCAACTTGTACATCTGGAAGTTCTCAGCTCATGTATTGTTGACACCTATCTTGAAGGATTTTGAGCATTATCTTACTAGCATGTGACATGAACACAATTGTGTGGTAGTTTGAATATTCTTTGGCATTGCCTTTCTTTGGGATTGGAATGAAAACTGACCTTTTCCTGACTTGTGGGCAAAATTTGCTGGCATATTGACTGTAACACTTTACAGCATCTTTCAGGATTTGAAATAACTGGCTGGAATTCCATACCTCCACTAGCTTTGCTAGTAGTATTGCTTCCTAAGACCCAGTTGATTTCACACTCCAGGATATCTGGCTCTAGATGAGTGATCACACCATTGTGGTTATTCAGGTCACTAAGACCTTTTTTGTAGAGTCCTTCTGTGTATTCTTGCCACCTCTTCTTAATATCTTCTGCTTCTTTTAAATTCATGCCATTTCTGTCTTTTATTGTGTCCATATTTGCATGAAATAGTCCCTTGATATCTCCAGTTTTCTTGAAGAGATCTCTAGTCTGTCCCATTCTATTGTTTTCCTCTATTTCTTTGCATTGTTCACTTAAGAAGACTTTATTATCTCTCCTTTCTATTCTTTGGAACTGTGCATTCAGGTAGGTATATCTTTCCCTTTCTCCTTTGCCTTTCACTTCTCTTCTTTACTCAGCTATTTTTAAGCCCTCCTCAGACAACCATTTTGCCTTATTGCATTTCTTTTTCTTGGGGATGGTTTTGGTCACTGCCTCCTGTACAATGTTATGAACCTCCGTCCATGGTTCTTCAGGCACTTTTGTCTATCAGATCTAACCCCTTAAATCTATTTGTCACTTCAACTGTGTAAGCATAAGGAATTTGTTTTAGGTCATTCCTGAATGGCCTACTGATTTTCCCTACTTTCTTCAATTAAAGTCTGAATTTTGCAATAAGGAGCTCATGATCTGAGCCACAGTCAACTCCTGGTCTTGTTTTTGCTGACTGTAAAGAGGTTCCACATCTTCAGCTGCAAAGAATATTATCAGTCTGATCTTGGTATTGACCATCTGGTGATGTCCATGTAAAGAGTCTTCTCTTATGTTGGTAGAAGAGGATGTTTGCTATGATCAGTGTGTTCTCTTGGCAAACTCTGTTAGCCTTTGCCCTGCTTCATTTTGTACTCCAAGGCCAAACTTGCCTGTTTCTCCAGATATCTCTTGACTTCCTACTTTTTGCATTTCAGTCCCCTATGATGAAAAGGACTTCTTCTTTTTTTTTTTTTTTTTTTGGTGTTCTATAAAGTCTTTTAGTCTTCATACAACTGTTTAACTTCATCTTCTTCAGCTTTAGTAGTTGGGGCATAGACTTGAATCACTGTGATGTTGAATGGTTTGCCTTGAAAACAAACCAGGTTCATTCTATCATTTTTTGAGATTGCACTCAAGCACTGCATTTCAAACTCTGTCGACCATGAGGGCTACTCCTTTTCTTCTAAGGGATTCTTGCCCATGGTAGTAGATATAACGGTCATCTGAATTAAATTCACCCATTCCCATCATAGTTTTACTACTCCAACATAGTACAGCAGTAAGTACCATTTTTAAACTCTTATTACTATATGTCAGGCCCTGGGCCACCTGATCACATCTCTTTCTCTCTCTTAGTCACTAAGTTGTGTCCAACTCTTGTGACTCCACGGACTGTAGCCTGCCAATCTCCTCTGTCCATGAGATTCTCCAGGCAAGAATACTGGAGTGGGTTGCCATGTCCTTCTCTAGGGGATCTTCCTGACCCCAGAACTGAACCCAGGTCTCCTGCATTGCAGGCAGATTCTTTACCAACTGAGCTATGAGGGAAGCTCCGATCACATAGACTGTTTCATTTCATATTCATAACAGTCCTATGAAGTGTCTTCTGTCATTGTCTCATTTAGGGGAACAGGAGCAAGGCAGGAAGAGGGGGCATTTGCCTGAGGGCATTTGTCCAAGAGTCACATGGTCAGTCAGTGGTAGAGATGAGATGTGAACTCAAGGAATCTAAATTAGAACCTTTTTCAGTAATTGATGCCTAATGAGTGCTCATTATCATTAGCATTACTCTAAATATTTTCTGTGGGTAACTTTTCTTATTCCTCACAGTTAATATGAGTTAAATGCCATTAATACCTCTGGCTGAAGGGATGAAGAAATTAAGACTTAAAATGATTAAATAATCTGCCGATAATCACACAGTAACGTGACAGAACTTATATTTTCAAACACTAAGCTATACTAACATCCTGCATTCAAGGAAAAACAAATCTCTTTAAACACTTACCATCCAAAATGTACTGATGCTTGGAATTATTCTCAAACAAGCCTTTATTATCATTCCTATTTGGGTCTTAAAAAAAACTGAGGTTCAGAGAAATTAAGTTCCCTGATCGGGAGGGAACCAAGGTCTCCACCCAGATGTGTCTGACTCCAAAGTTTAGATTCCTCACTACCATCTGCCAGCATATTTCTTCATTCCATAGACCTTGATCAAATGATTCTGCTACTTACTGACCCCACCTACAACTGTAATTTATAATAATCACTGCTTACACAGTATTTTCTTTATCATGATGGTTTTTAGAAATATCTTCATTAATTCTCATAATCGTTTTTAAAAGTAGTTTATTATACTTACATTAGTTGTGGGAAAACTGCAACTCAGAGATACAAAGTAGTAGCTTTTAAATGGCAGAACCAAAAGTAAAGATATCTTTGTAAAAAGAACCCTTTTCACTACCACATTGCCTGGTGGCTTTCATGGGGCCATAAATACTATTGGCTTCCTTCACAAGTGGAGCATCAATAGAAGTCATGCTCTGTAAGATCTTTGCAGACCTTCTCAATATTCCAAACTACAGAATCAAGAGACTTCCCTGGTGGCTCAGCAGTGAAGAATCCATCTGTAATGCAGGGGACTCAGAGACATAGTTTCAATCCCTGGGTCAGGAAGATTCCCTAGAGGAGGAAATGGCAACTCACTCTAGTAATCTTGCCTGAAAAATCGCATAAACAGAGGAGCTTAGTGGACTATTGTCCATGGTGCCACAGAAGAGTTGGACACACCTGAGTGTCTAAACAACAGCAATGGAGTCATGAACCTTTAGAGCTTTGAGGGCTATTAATTTACTTTCTATTTCATGCATAGCTTCCCTCACATCATCTCAGATGGAGGTATCTTATCTGACTTACTTAGATTCCTTAATTTATAAGAAAATCTGTTTCATGTGGCATTTGAGAGACAAAGGTCACAGAAGCTAAGCTAAATGTGTCAAGAAAGCCTGAATGCCTCAAGAGGTAAAGAATCTGCCTGCAATGCAGGAGAAATAGGAAACAAGGGTTTGATTCCTGGGCTGGGAAGATACCTTGGAGAAAGAAATGGCAACCCACTCCAATATTCTTGCCTGAAAAATTCCGTGGACAGAGGAGCCTGGTAGCTACAGTCCATAGGGTCACAAAGAGTCAGACACAACTGAGCATGCATGTGCAAGACCTACCTACATTGGCCATCAGGGGAAAGTCTAGTTCATTGTCTAGTAGAAAAGCCACATAGATGATTACAATCAGTATGGTGTATGAATTTATATATACATACATATATATTCCGGATTATTTTCCTGGCTCGAGAATCCCTGCCATATTTCCAAATGCCTAGAGGTACCTCTTTTAGGAAGTTGGCCCTCCCAGGCACACTCATCATGTTCTTCTTGTCCTATTATGTTTGTGTGTGTGTGTGTGTGTATGTGTGTGTGTGTGTGTGTGTGTGTGTGTGGTTGAAATATAATATAGAGGGAGTATTTACACTTCACAATTCACACCCAGGTGATCTGCAAATTACCCAAACTCTGTTTCAAAATATTTCTCGAATCGATCATATTATTTCATCTCCATTCTCATTCCTTACCTTGATATCAACAGGAGTCTTCTAACTGTGCTTCCTGAGTCTGCTCTCACCCCCTCTAATATATGCTCTCCAGACAGTGGAATGACCTCCTAACACAGAGATTAGACCGTGGCACTGCTGGGTAACATTTTAGTGATTTCCTTTTCACTACAGACAAAGTCTGTACTTCTTACTACGACCAGCAAGACCATCTGCAGCTACTTCCAACTTCAGCTCCCTCCATCCCCCACCTTATCTGCAGGCTTCAGCCACACATTCTTATTTCAGTTCTCAAACACTCCAGGCTGTCCATTCTGCCCAGGGCACCTTCCCTCTTGTCTTGGGAGTCTCCTTCTAAATACCTTTATGGACCTTATCCTATTTACTCAAGAGACTTTCCCAGATAATCCTAAACTGATTGTCTTCTCCCTCTCCTTCCACAGTTAGTCTCTATTTCTACAACCTGTTCATTTTTCTACGTAGCTCATATCACAATTTGCAATTGGTTCAGCTGGTAAAGAATCCACCTGCAATGAAGAAGACCTGGGTTTGATCCCTGGGTTGGGAAGATCCCCTGAAGAAGGGAAATGCTACCCACTCAAATATTCTGGCCTGGAGAATTCCATGGACTATATAGTCCATGTGGTCTCAAAAAGTCAGACACAACTGAGTGACTTTCATTTCACTTCACTTCATGTATCTATTCATTAGCTCACTCAACAGAAGCTATTAAGGCCAAACACCATTCTAGGAAATGAATATATAATAACAAACAAAACATATGAGGTCCCTGCTCTCATGGAACATGCATACTAGGAGGAAGAGGTTGGCAATAAACAAATAAACATGTGAACATGCTAATTACTGAATATGTGATAGCCTGAGAATTAAAATAGGGTGCTATACCAAAGAGGGACTTGCTACATGGTCATAAAAGGCCTTTTGGAAAGGGGGGCATTTAAGTTGAGATTTGAATGGTTAGAATACAGCTATGCAAACATCAGAGGGAAGGGTAGCCCAGACAGAGAGAACTGCTAGTACCAAGGCTGTAGGCTAAAATAAGCTTGCTATGTTAGAGTGTTTGCAGAACAGTGACAACCACAAGAATAGAAAGAAAAAGTAAAAGGAAAGAGGAGGAAAGTAAAGAAAGACAAAATAAAAGCCATCATACTCTAGCAGTGGCCAGATAAGAGATCACAGTGGTTCGGACCAGTTAGATGGTAATAGAGATGTGGTCGGATGCTATGTATGCTTTAGAAATAAAAGATGACGGATCTCACTGATGAGGGGCAGAAAGTAAAGGAGGAACCAAGAATGGCATCTGGATTTTAAGGTGTTTATTTAGTTTCTTCCACTAGATTGTAAGCTCTGCAAGAACAGGGGCCATATCAATTTTGTTGACCTGGCACGTAATAGAAACATAATTGAAGAATGCATATCTGTATGAGCAAAACTATGGAAGAACAGGCAGAGGGGTGTTAGGGCAGGTTTCGCAGAGGTGGGGACACCCATACAAGGTTCCGAAGAATAAGCTGAAATCTGTCAGGTTGGCAAGACGGGGAAGCATTTTGGAGGCTGACAGACAGCACCCACAAAAGGAGGCAGGAAACATACATGAACAGAACAGTGTCACTGAAGTACTAGGTAAATTATCAGCTCGGTGGTAGGGCCAGACTCCAGAGAGGCCAGATGGTGAATGCACTATTCTCTTTGTCATACTTCTATATAAAGACAAATAATAGGAGCTCCAAAGAAGGGATGAAGGAGAAAAAAAATTTAAATCCAGAAATTCCAGCCCAAAGCCACACTGACCCCTATAGAATGTATAAAGCTGTCAGCAGCAGCCCTTGAGGAAAGTCTAGGATCCCACTGAAGTCTAACATCACCTTCCCAACATCCAAGACGTCCCTTGATTTTTGACGCACGATTTCATGCTGTCTTTAGGGGAGACACATTTTATCTAAAGGACACATTAGAAGAAAACAGCCTCACACATCCTCTGGGATGAACCCATAGAGGATCTGAGGCAAACCCAAGGACAGATGAGTCCCCAAAGCAAACCAGCACATGTATTCATTTAAATCATTCCATTCCAAGCTCAGCTCTTTGACGGAGGGGATGTATTCCACACGGTGTGTTTCTTAGAAACAAGCACTTAATAGAATATAAATATTATTAAAGTCATATAGATCAAAGACACCCAGAGAGAAAAAAGACATTGAAAAAGAGGGGAGCGAGAGAAGGAGTGAGAGAGAAGATGAGAAAGAGACAAAGAGAAAATTAGACAAACATCAAACATGGAGTGAGAGTATGCGTGATTCTGTTTGTCAAAGGGAAAGAAGGTAGATGTTTTGTTCTTTGTAGGTTAATATGTAAATGACATTCTGATTTATTAGCGGGCTCCAGCAGATGAGGTGATGATTAGCACATTTCCATATTTATAGAAAAGCAACACTAACTTTCCGGATTTATAGAAAATCAGCTCTTCCCAAATAGCAAATTGTGCTATTATCGACATATGGCTTTCTATAAACAGAGCTGAGGTAATTATCCCTGGGACAATTCGTTGGTGGGCTCCTTTTGAATATTAACCACATTGGAAGCCCATTTCTGCCTCACAGATTTTAAAGCAGAGGGGGCTTGAGATACCCCAGGCAATTAATTAGTAATCCAGGACCAAAGACAGAGCCCAAATGAAAGGCTGTACCAGGAACACGTGGTGAAAAGACGCAGGTCCAGGGGTTTGACACCAGTTTCCTGCAGCCCTGGGCCAAATATAGGGAAGTAATTAATGTCCCTAAGGAGCCTCAGTGCTTCTGGGGCTAAAACTAGAGTAACACCAACCTCCAAATGTTGTCAAGAAGATTAAATGAGAATATACACAACAGCCCCGGAACGTAGCAAGTACTCAATAAATGTTAGCTCTTTGTCCTTCCTCATGGTTTTGAATGACTCTTAAAAAGATCCAGTTGAATTAAGTTTTTCAAACTCTTTTTTTTATACTGATCTATCCTGAACTGTTTCATTTGTCATGACTCTGTACATATATATGTCTTTAACCAAAAGAAGTTTCTTGAAGCAATAACTTATCCTCGCTGCCTACAAACCATTATGATATTTTCTCTTCTGTTCTGTGTTGTTCAAAATGTTTGTGATCCATATATTGATTTCAGGATATACTGTTGGTTTTCAACTTACAGTTTGTTAAATATTATGCTGCAGGAAGGTAGGGACTGTATTTAGATTTGCTTGCCTTTGTATCCCTAGCACAAACCTGTAGAAGATACTGAATAGATATTTGAATTATAAAAGAATGGATACAGAGATAGATAGATGAGTTTATGAATGGCCCTAGTTAGGAATCTAAGTTAACACCCTCTTCAAACTCAATGTCTTGTTTTGCTTGCTCACGGTGTTGAGCGCTAAAGAGGTGGAAAAGTGTCAAACAGGATGCTTGCTTTCAAGGATCTTGCTGTCTAGATGAAAAGAGAAATAATTAATATTTGGAAAATTGCTTTAAAAACTGAACTGTGGAATTTACATGAATGTGTTGAAGGAAGGAAAGAATTGACCAGCATGAACTGGTACAGTCAGAGAAACTTCTTGAAACTCGGAGGTTGAACTTGGGCTTGAAAAATGGATACACCTCTCACCCTTCTACTCATTCACTGGTTCTCAAACTATACTAAGCATCAGAATAACCTGGAGGGTGATTGTCGAAACACTCTGCTGGACCCACTCCAAGAGTTTCCCATTTAGCAGGTTTGGGATGAGAACCAGAGAATTTGCATTTTAACACATTCCCAGGTGATGCTGATGCTGTTGATGGGAGTCCACGTGTTTTAGAACCACTATTCTAGCAGTTTGGAGTGAGACCATGGAGACTGTTGATGTCTTGCTAAGGATTTTAGGTTTTAGTATTAGCCTTGCAGGATCTTAGGCAAGGAAGCAACATCTTAAGATCTGTGAGGCAGAAATATCCTTCTGGTAGCAGTGTTGAGAATGGACTGGAAGGGGTGAGTCTTCCTTTGAAGACCATTTAGGAGTTGCTGCAGTAATAAGTCAGAGAAGGCAATGGCACCCCACTCCAGTACTCTTGCCTGGAAAATCCCATGGATGGAGGAGCCTGGTGGGCTGCAGTCCATGATGTCACTAAGAGTCAGACACACTGAGCGACTTCACTTTCACTTTTCACTTTCCTGCATTGGAGAAGGAAATGGCAACCCACTCCAGTGTTCTTGCCTGGAGAATCCCATGGATGGAGGAGCCTGGTGGGCTGCAGTCCATGGTGTCGCTAAGAGTTGGACACGACTAAGTGACTTAGCAGCAGCAGCAGCAGCAGTAGTAAGTGAAAGATGTAAACCCAGCCTCCCATTGCAGGAGGGGATGTAGAAGAAAGGATGCAGGAGGGCTGCTCAGGAGAGAGAGCTGAAGGGCTTAGAGATCTGCAGGGATGGAGGGGAAGGAGGGTCTGGGGTGACTCTAGGTTTCTGCCATCACTGACTGCTTGGATGGCCATTCTACCCACCAAGAATCTACATTTAAAATGTTTTAACATTTTAAACAGCAGAACCCTAGAGGCCCTTTATTATTAAAGAGATAACTATGGTGCCATAGAAAAATGCATGATTTTGGACAGCCAGACAAGTCTGCATTCAAACTCTATTTGTGGTGCTTCCTAGCAAGCCACTTCACCCTGTTGAACCTCAAGTTTCTATAAAGAATAATACTAATGCTACCTTAGAGAGTTGTCATGGAGACTAAGTGAGATCACCTGTGGCTGACAGTCAGTGACTAGAAAACTGCTCACTAGTCTGGTGTACGCATTGAACACCATGTGTGTCACGCACCCATTCTACTTACCAACTGTTTCCATTTTTTCTCTGTTAAGCACCAGGATATACTCATAGACACCACCCATCGATCCAGACGTTATGTAGTGGGTGCCATAGTCATTGATGAACTTGGCGTACATGCCATAGTGGTATCGGTCCGGAAGCTCCATCAGTGACTGCTGCATGCCTTCATCCAGCATGACGTTTTCCCTCCTCATCTTAAAATGAGCAGTCTGCACCTTTGTGAAAATCCTCATAAAGGTGTATTTCTGCCAACGACAACGACCACCATTAAATGAGGGAAAAGAACACAGAGAGTATATGTTTTACCACATGAGATCACGTAAAAGGTCAGCATTTAGTACCTGTGGATGTATATACACCTACGTATAACTGTGGGAATTATATGTAAATGTATAGATATACTTACATATGTATGTATATAAATATATATAAGGGGGGATTACTACGTTTTGCAAGCATATATTAGGCACCAGTGTGTGCTGGCTTCTCCAGTGCCTTCATCTCTTTCCTACTATGCCGCCCAGGTCAAATTCTCATCAGCCCTCTCTGGGTTCATTATCACAGTGTGCTTCACCGTGTTCCTGCCTCTACCCTGCCCTCAGCCCACTCTTATCTTCACAACTTTCTCTAATTAAAGCAGTATGCAACTTCCAACATAAGTATTAGGCATCCATTAAAAATTATGCTTAGGAATATTTCGATGGCATTGTGAAATGCCAATATCATTTAATTTATTGAACAAATACCTATCAGTGCCTGTCATCACATGCTTTCTGCTAGGTGCAGGGAACATGATCTTGAATGAGACAGTCCCTGCCCTCATAGAGCTTATATTTTAGAGGTAATCTTATACCATTCAGTAATCAAGAAATGAAGGATCCTGATATAATAATGAAAAGGAAGAAGAAGAAGAAAAAAAGACAGGCGCAGGGTGAGGTTGGATTGGTTTAAGAGGAAGTGGGTTATGCATGAGCTTTCCTTGCAGTGAATGTAACCCTTGTTCCAAAGTGATAGTGAAAGTTGAAGGAAATGACCTGGTTTTTGAAAAGTCCACATTACCCTGAGAGTTGTATCTCAGAACAACACTTCCCTTCAGATCAAGAGCTTATTTGTGGCAAAGCTCCAAAACGTAATTTATATTTGTTAACAAAGTTAACTTTTATAGCTGTATTTTCATCATGTAAAATCATGTTTTGAGTCCTCTGTAAATCCCAAGTTCTGGTATCAATGTTTTGAGGCTTTGGGGTAAACTTCTGATCAATTCAATGACTATTGCTCTGGCTCCTGATGCCTCTCCATCCTTGTCACTCCCTGTTTTCCCTTCCCACCCGGGCTTCAGACAGTGGAAGTCCTTTCAGTCCACATCTGTGTGAGGCAGTTTCTCATCTCCAGGCTTTTGCACATGCTCTTTCCCAGGCTGAGAACAGCCTTCTGTTACCTTCTGCCTCACTTCATCCAGACAACAGGTACTAGTCTTTAGAAATCAGTTAAGGCAGACTCCCTGACTTCCTCAAGGAAGCATTGCCTGATAATAGACAGGATAATAGACAATTAGTAGTAAATGGTTGATGAAGAAGTGTTGATGAAGAAAGAGTCATTGAGCAGGCCAGCCATCCAATCTATGGAAAAGCCTGGAAAAGCCAGGCTTGCGTAGAATTCCTCCAAGTCTAGTTTAGAGGGCTTGGCTGTTTCTCTTTAAGACATTAGCATTCTAAGTATTTCCCTGTATGCTCCAGGTAACCATGAAAAAGGATGGGGAAATGATAAGAGTACTAGTCTTATCATGCAATGTTATTCCCTTTGTGATGATTCTGTATGTGAAAGTGTAATAAGAAAACAAACATGATTACCGCTGATCAGACATTTCCAATTATACAAGCAAATGAAGGTTCAATTACTACTGTACTTTTTAATGCAGTTAAGGTTGTACGTGTTCGGCATAGATTATGGGATACTGTGCAACATGGGCATTATGTTTTAATACCTTCTCATTATACTTGCTTAACTTTTTTAAGAAGGAAGCATCTCGTGACGTGGATACACCTGCAGTCACCATGACTGGGCTGCGTGTAGAACTCACACCAATGGTCAATCCACCTGACACAGAATTGGCATTTTTTACTTTAGTAAGAAGATCGCTTGCATCATTATATATCTCTGAAGAGATTTTAGTATCTGCCAGGGCCTGAAAGGAAACACAGTGTTAGCTTTGTACATGTAAAGTTATATTCCAATTCATAGGTAATATTTAAATCTTTTCTCTGTAAATAACCAATGTTTCAGGGTATTATAAATACTCCTTTAAAAAGGCTATTCCAAATTGATACTAAAGTGCAGAAAATTCAGCAGTGCTTAGTAATTAGTGGTACTACTAACATATTTATTTAAACATATACAGATGATTCTGATAAAATGTTATAATGTTCTGTGCATTTATTTCTTTCCAGAGGGCTTATCCTTCCTGTGTAGAAGATAGGAAGATAGATACCCTTCCTTCCTGCTTGACTCTGTAGTGGGGAAATACGGAAAGCCATATCTAGGCATGGACAAGAGGCAAAGGCAGGCAGGTGCTGACAGTTCTAAGGAGAGGTATGTTTATGGACCACCCAAAAGCGTTTGGTTATTTCATTCCAGGATTGCATTTCTCAGCCAGCTTGACCTGAGGTCTGGTCATGTGCTCTGCTTGAGCCAGGGAAGGGAGGGCTAGGAGCATGTGTTGAGATGAAGGCTCTATTAATTCGGGTCCTGACTGTGATGATGAGAGTTTCCTTTCCATGTTAGGATGAATGAATAGCAGAAGCAGGGCATTACTGTTTTAAAGCACCAAGACTGAAGAATCTTTTGCTGCCACAGCGTAGCCTAGTCTATCTTGCCTGACACATAGGACCTAACTCGTCCTCCGGTTAGGAAGACAGCATTGCCTATCTTCCAGCTTGGCTTACTTAGACCTGATGGCAGAGGTGGGAGTGGGCTGGGGAGAGCCAGTTTTTTTTTTTTTTTTTTTTTATGTAACTATAGTTGATTTACAGCATTGTGTTAGTTTCAGGTATGTAGCTTCAGATTCATTTCCATTATAGTTTATTACACGACGTTGAATATAATTCTCTGTGCTATACAGTAAATCCTCATTGTTTATTTTATATGTAGCAGTTTGCATCTGTTACTCCCATACTCCTGATTTGTCTCTCCCCTTCCCGTTTCCCCTTTGGTAGCCCTAAGTTTGTTTTATATGTATGTGAGTCTATTATTATTTTGTGTTTAAATTGGTTTGTATTAATTTCTTAGATTCCACATATAAGTGATTGTATAATGCTTACCTTTGCCTGGCTTATTTAGTGTGATACTGTCTAATGCATGTTGTTGCAAATGGCACTGTCACTCTTTGCTTATGACTGAGTAATATTCTATCGTATATATATACCACAGCTTCTTCATCCCTTCCTCTGTTGATGGACACTTGCTTCCATGTCTTAGCTACTGTGGACAGCAGGAACCAACTTCTTAAAACAGAGTCCATAAGCCTAGCCTTATCCTCTGTCGATATTTTCCTTTTGAGAAGCTTGAGGGGAGCGGTGAGGGATGTGACTGGATAGTTGTTCAGGGTCCTGGCATCCTATCATCTCTTTCTATGGATAGAATGCAGACAGAATATATATGATACAGAGAGAATTTGCACCATCTAGCCTCCCTTCCGGAGAAGGCAGTGGCACCCCACTCCAGTACTCTTGCTTGGAAAATCCCATGGTCAGAGGAGCCTGATAGGCTGCAGTCCATGGGGTTGCTAAGGGTCGGGCACGACTGAGCTACTTTCACTTTCACTTTTCACTCTCATGCATGGAAGAAGGAAATGGCACCCCACTCCAGTGTTCTTGCCTGGAGAATCCCAGGGACGGAGGAGCCTGATAGGCTGCCGTCTACGGGGTCGCACAGAGTCGGACATGACTGAAGCGACTTAGCAGCAGCAGCAGCAGTCTCCCTTCTAAATGCTGTATAGCCAGGTTTAGTTCAGATAGATCCGGATTTAAATCTTGTCTCTGCTACCTATTGGGCCTGACATTTATCCTTCTAAGTCTCTGGGATTTTTAATATCCAAAATGGGTCAATGGTAATATCTGTTCCATTGTCTTATAATGAGGATTCAGTGGGAGAATTTGTGTGAAAGTAGGAGGGGACACTTGGTAAGCCTGCAGTGAGGTGTGCTGTGTAGATGGCTCACCCACAGGGTGTGGGGTAGAGAAATGAATGGTTAGGAGCAGCCCCTGGAGCTGACTGTGAGCTCCATGGTGACCAGAGGCTGCAGAATTTTAACAATGTGGAGAATCTTAGGGAACCTTAGCAGTTTTCAAGCACTTTTCGATAGCAGAACCTTTTCTTCCAACAAAATCATGTACAGAAAGCCAAGAGATGAAGGTCATCAGTGAAGACCTGCCCTTGGGAAGGCAGGGGCACAGGTCTCAGGACCCCCAGCCACCTCCTGTCTTGCCCCCACTTTACATCTTAGGAACCTGAGCCTGGGGAAGGACAGTGAGCTGCTCAAGGTCTGATATACATCTGTTCTAATATTGTCAAAACCTAGAAATAGGGCTTCTGACTAGCAGCCCAGAAAATAGGGCCCCGGTCTATTTCACTGCTTTAGGACCGGAACCAAGACCTAGGGAGGTGGTCCCATTTACAGTACAGTCCAATGTACAGAGGCTCCCTGGCCCTGACCTTGACTCTTCAGCCCTGAGCATGTGTGGGAGCAGGTGAATTGGGAGCTTCAGCCACCAGCAAGCCCTACAGGAAGTAAAATCTTCCAAAGCAAGTCATCCTATCTTCACCAGTAGACTTCCCCTCCATGCCTCCCTGCCACATTGGCCTGTGAGCACCCCATTCAGACTTACTTCAAAGTGATATTTCAGGAAATTGTAGGGTTTCCGGAAGTACTTATCATCATCTCCATAGTAGAGACGCTCACAGGTGGGGTCATACTGAAGCTCCCTCCATTCCCCATTGTATACAGTCTCACACTGGCCTCCGTAGTACCTGGCATCATACACATTCTGAGTTTCTTCCTGGGTCAGGATATTATACCTAAATTGAAAAGGAAAGCAGTTTCTAAGAGAGAGCACTGGAAAAGCAAAAGGTAGTCGCTCAGTCATGTCTGACTGTTTCTGACCCCATGGACTGTAGCCGACCAGGCTCCTCCATCCGTGGGATTTCCAGGCAAGAGTACTGGAGTGGGTTGCCATTTCCTTCTCCAGGGGGAAAAGCAAAGAATAACACAAAAATCTCCTCTGCACGTTGATGTAACTGGTAGGCTGAGCAGTGTTTCTCCAACTGAGTTATGTGAGGTACTAGGTTTTCTTGAAGTACCTTATGGGCCATTTTGGGTAAAGGTGGGAAACCGAGTGGGCTGGGCATGAGCCCCCACCTTCCCTTAAACCAGACCAGCCAGACAACGTCATTCAGCATCTAGGATAGAGCTCCCCCATAGGAGGCCCTCCTAAATATTTGTTGAGTAAACTGAAGAAGAATATGCATGACTATCAAAATTCTGAGCCCAGGAACTAGACAGTCCAGACCTGTTTCCTGTCTCTGCCACATCTAGTTGTGTGATTGACCTTGGACAGATCATTTAATCTCTCTGTGTTTCAGTTTAGTCATTTGTAAAAAAAAATAGC
This sequence comes from Neotragus moschatus, assembly GCA_006410615.1. Taxonomy (NCBI): domain Eukaryota; kingdom Metazoa; phylum Chordata; class Mammalia; order Artiodactyla; family Bovidae; genus Neotragus; species Neotragus moschatus. The sequence goes on along the minus strand of SJYA01000596.1, from coordinate 1,411,052 downwards.
TAATACTACTGCCCTCGCAGAGTTAAGCATGAGTTAAAACAAGTAAAGGAATCATAATAGTACTCATATGAAATATTAAGGAAATGTTGCTGTTGCTGGTTTTTGTTAATATTATTTCAGAAGTTCTGCTGCTAAAAACTAACTTTGAAATATTAGTATAGCTCATAGTGGTAAGCTGATGATCTAATCCTCAGAAAGGCTGTAGTCTTCTAGGCAGCATGGAGGAACACAGTGTGAAGTCAGGGGGCTGAGTCACTAAGTCATGTCTGACTCTTTGCGACCCCATGGACTGTAGTGCCCACTAGGCTCCTCTGTCCATGGGATTCTTCAAGCAAGAATGCTGGAGTAGGTTGCCATTTCCTTCTCCGGAAGTCAGGGAGACACCTAGTTAATTTTTGGCTCTGTCATTTACTAGCTGTGTGACTTTGTAGAAAGTTTCTACAAACTTCCTGAAGATCATTTTCCTCATTTGAAGAACAGAATAGTAAAAGTGTCATTTAGTGAAGTCTAAATGAGAGCATTAGGGTAAACCGAAATCCACTTGTTAGTGATTCTTCTTTTCCCCTGGCCCAATACCTTTCCAGAAATATTTTCTGATACTTCCCTCTCTGAGGGTGTTTCACGTCTATCTGCCTAAGTCCTCTGTTTTAGGTCATGGATGGTTTAACCATATTTAGGTAAAAATAATGTGAAACAGGTGAAAGACAGCTTTAACTTCTTAAAAAGAGAAAGTTAACTGAACAAAAGCATGAAACTTGACTAAGAGTTCAAAGACCTTACAATCTAAGCCTCTTATATTGTAGAAAATAAAATGATTGCTTTTCTTTTTCTTTTCTTTTCTTTTTGATTGCTTTTCTTTTCATCTCAGACTTCTGTTCACCCTTAAGACCCAACTCAGATGTTGCCTCCTCTGTATCACCTTTGATTATCCTGGACAGATAATTGTCCCTCCTCTGTGTTCCCATGGCATTCGGTGATTGCCTCTGGCACAGCATACGTCATGTTTGTTTATTTCCTTTGTGAAAAAGCACAAAGGCAAATTAGCAGAGGAAGGATTATGAATAAAACCTGCTTCAAAAGAATAAATGGATAATTATAGAGCACTTGGCGTATAGAGTAAACTTCCTTCTTCTCTTCCTTTCTCTATCTCTTTCTTCCTATTAGTGCAAGTGATGTAATAATAGCTGTGATGAATTGAATACACATTTTACCAGACATTTAGTATACATTAGCTTTCAACCTCATAACAATTTTGCTAATGTGAAAACTGAAGCTCAGAAAAATTAAATAACTTGCTTATAGTCAGAACTGGGATTTTTTTCCTAGATTTTTTTGGACACTACAATCTAGGTTCTTACTCTTTACCCTACAATTTCTATCTTTCTACCTATGGGACATGTTGCTGCCTATAGCTGATAAATACAGTCTCTCTAATGGACCAAAGAAAAACTCAAAAGAACCATAAGCTCCAAGATTGTACTGCAATCTCTAACCATAAGTAAAGCCTATGTATATTTGCAAAATCTGATTGCAGAAGCCCTGGTGGAAATAAAAAGAGAGAAATTTCACTTTTTGGAAACTTCTTCTGCAAAAATGTTCACACATGNAGAAAAACTCAAAAGAACCATAAGCTCCAAGATTGTACTGCAATCTCTAACCATAAGTAAAGCCTCTGTATATTTGCAAAATCTGATTGCAGAAGCCCTGGTGGAAATAAAAAGAGAGAAATTTCACTTTTTGGAAACTTCTTCTGCAAAAATATTCACACATGTGTACAAAATTATATATATGAAAATGTTCATTGTAGCACTGTTTATGAAAGGGCAAAGGGGGAAATAATCTACTTATATTTCAGTTCCATAGGAGGTGATTTAATTATCATATAGTTACACTATAGAAGAATTGTGAAATTGTTCTGTTTTTCTTTTCTTTTTTTTTTTTTTACAAAGGTCCATATAGTAAATAATTTAGGCCTTGCAGGTTGTTNTGTGTACAAAATTATATATATGAAAATGTTCATTGTAGCACTGTTTATGAAAGGGCAAAGGGGGAAATAATTTACTTATCTTTCAGTTCCATAGGAGGTGATTTAATTATCATATAGTTACACTATATAAGAATTGTGAAATTGTTTTGTTTTTCTTTTCTTTCTTTTTTTTTTTTTTTTTTACAAAGGTCCATCTAGTAAATAATTTAGGCCTTGCAGGTTGTGTAGATTTCTGCTGCAACTACTCAACTCTTCCACTGTAGGGCAAAAGCTGTGTTTCAATAAAACTTTATTTAAAAACAGACTGCAGGCTGAATTTTGCACCTCGGCCATGGTTTGCTGATCCTTGTTATGGAACACTACATTGTTGCTTAGAAAAAGACAATAGATAATATGGTAGGAAATCTTCAAAATATTAAATGAAAACAAGTTGTGGGCAGTATGTATAGTCTAATCATATTTATATAAAATATACTTATGCCTATAATGCACAGTACGTTTAATTGGATTCTTTCCATACAGTGTATGTTGGTAGTGCATTTTTACATGATTGGGAAGTCCCAACTTAACAGGGGTCAGCTCCAGGGAAGGAAGAGAGAGAGGGTAAATGGGTGGGACAAGGTTAAGGACAGTGAAGGAAAAAGTTCAGTTTTTACCTCAAATAGTTATTACTTTTGTAACAATAAATAAAAATTAAAAACTGGGAAATGCCTAAATAAGAAAAAAATAAAATATCAGGAAAGGCCTCTAAGATCTTATAGATGAATGGAAAAAACCACCATAATGTCAGCTGTTGGGAGTGGAGGTGGCCCCTTTCTGCTGTTTTCAGGGTTCAGTGTGAGCAAAGTACTCAACCCCACAAGTATTAATATATCTGAAATTCTCCTGATCGAATCACACGAGATCAGGGTCATGGTCTGAGATCTTTTTGTCAATAAGGAGGTAGTCATTTTCCAAGTCAGCACCTCAGTATTTCATGCCCACTCTTTGCATCCATAGTCACTTTCAAAATCAAAGATTTTCATGGTAGAGCCTGAAATATGCCCTCCCAATTTTCAGATGTTGAAGTCCTGACTCCCCAAACCTCAAAATTTTACAGTATTTTGGTGATAGGATCCTTAACCTGGCAACTGAGGTAGCATGCGCTTGTTAGAGAAGGCCCTAATCCAATATGACTGGTGTCCTTACAAGAAGAGGAAGCTAGGGCACAGCCATGGGCAGAGGGAAGACACTGTGAGGACCCGGAAGAAGACCATTCAGCAGCCACAGAGGGAGGCCTCAGGAAAAGCAATCCTACCTTCATCCCAGGTTTCTAGCCTCCTGAGAAGAAAGTTTCTATTGCTTTAAGCCACCTAGTTTGTGGCACTTTGTTATGGCAGTCCCAGAACATTCATATTATTGGTCCCAAAGAAACAAATACTTGCTCATCTTTTCGTGTGTGTGTGGCCACATGCACTTACAGGATTCTGCCCTCTCTGGTAGGTGGGCTGTGATCTGAAGGTGATTAAAGCACAGTGAATGAGTGCTGCACGTCACAGAACCCACACGTGACTGGGAGTGGGCTGCCGCATGGCCCAGCTGCTGTGTGATGACTACTACCTCTCTCTGTCTCCTCATCTGTAAAGATTCAGCTGCTCCTATTGATTTATTTCACTGCAATCAATACTCTGCGACAGACTGTTCTAGGAAAAGCTCTGATATAGAGGCTGAGGAGATGAAAAACATGAATCAGAGCAGCCTCTGCCCTCAAAGAGTTTATGTTCAAGTTAGGGGACAAGGCCCAAAGCAAAGACTAGCAATACCAGGTGTCACTACAAGCTCAGCCCCGTGATGGGTGCTGGAGAAGCGTAGATGATGAGGGATCCCTTAGCCTGGGAAGCAGATGTCTCTGCCCTGTTGGATAAGTGCTGGGAGAAGAGGGATGCTAGGAGCAGGGGGAGGGGACTAAGTCAGCCTAAATAGCATTGAGAGGAGGAGAGGGGCTGTCAAAAAGACCAGCTAGAGGAGATGATGCCTGGGTGTCTTAACTGGGCTGTCATAGCAAAACACACCCAATACAATACCCAAATCTGGGCGACTCAAAGAATTTTGACAAATTTATGTTCTTTCAGTTCTGGAAGCTGGAAGTCTAGGAAAAAGGCACCATCAGGGTTGGTTTCTGATAAGGCCTCTCTTCCTGGGTTTCAGATAGCCACCTTCTCACCATGTCCTCACATGGTGCCTTCTCTGTGCATGTGGTGAGGGAGAGCTCTCTGCTGTCTTTTCTTCCTCATATAAGTGTACCAGTCCTATTGGATTAGGGCCCCACCCTTATGACCTCATTTGATCCTAATTACCTCTGTAAAGGCCCTATCTCTAAATATAATCACACAGGTGTTAGGGCTTCCACATATGAATTTTAGGGGGATGCAATTCAGTGCATAACACTAGGTAAAAAGGTAACCAGATAGGAATATAGGGAAGGATATTCTAGAAAGAAGGAACTAACTTTATGAAATCTCAGAAGAAAAGTGAATGTTGTATGTGTGGGTTTGAACCTAAACATAAGGTATACAATGAAGTAAAGTTAGAATCAAGGCTGATTGGATCTCAACAGATTAAAACAAAAACAAAACAAAAAAAAATGTGTCCTGAGAGGTGTAAGTCAGCAGTCGCAAAGTGGAGATTCAAGCTCCACTGTGTCTCACCTTAAGGTCCAATTTCTTGCAGTGTGTCACTGTGTTGGCCTTGGTTGTATCAGCAACTGCAGTGCAAAGCAGAGTATGAATAAGGCTACTGAAAAGTGCACTTAGACAGAGAAGAGTTATTTGGGGGAATATTGGAAGCCTTTGTGATAAATGGGCCTTGGAAATGGAATTGGGGCAAGAGGAATGAGCAGTAGAGTGAAAAAGGGTGAAATAAGGATATACGGATAGAGACACAGAGGGGAAAGCAGGAGCTATGTCATGTAAACCGGACTGAGCAAGTCACCTGTTATGGACTGAATTTTGTGCCCCCCAGTTCATATGCTGAAACTCTACCCCCATGTGGTGGTATATAGACGGAGGCCTTTGGGAGGTGCTTTGAGCATCAGGGTGGACCCCTCATGAATGGAGCTACTGCTCTTACAGAGGAAGCCCACAGGGCACCCTGATCCCTCCCACCACGAGAGGATGCAGCAAGAAGACTGCCAACTGAAAGAACACCCTCACCTGGCCAGGCTGGCCCCCTGACCTCAGACTTCCAGCCGCAGAAGTCTGAGAAATAAATTTCTGTTGTTTATAGGCCACGCAGTGTGTGGTATCTTGTTAGAGCAGCCTGAATGGACTAAGACACTAGGGGGACAGTGGCCTCTCAGGATGCACTCTAGAGGAATTCCTCCCAAAGACCCTCTTGTTTCCCTGAAACCAATGCTCATGACTGATGAGAGATCATGCCTGGGACTCAGAGCCAGCGGGCGGTGACTCACCCCAAGGCCGCCCTCTCTGATCCTGGAATTGGATCATACTGGCTGCAGTCATTTTCTGAGATCCTGACGTCTTCACAATCGTCCTCATCAGAGCCATCCAGGCAGTCCTTGTCTCCATTACACACCAGGTGGCGTTTCAGGCAGCGATCTGAGCAAGGAGAGGCAGTGGATGTTCTAGAGCCTCCAGGACTCCTCCCCCTCCCTCATGACCCGTATCAGTTCAGTTCAGTTTAGTCACTCAGTCGTGTCCAACTCTTTGCGACCCCATGGACTGCAGCATGCCAGGCCTCCCTGTCCATCACCAACTCCCTAAGCTTACTCAAACTCCTGTCCATTGAGTCAGTGATGCCATCCAACCATCGCATCCTCTGTCATCCCCTTCTCCTCCCACCTTCAATCTTTCCCAGGGTCTTTTCAAAGTCAGCTCTTCTCATCAGGTGGCCAAAGTATTGGAGTTTCAGCTTCAACATTAGCCCTTCCAATGAGTATTCAGGGCTGATTTCCTTTAGGATTGACTGGTTGGATTTCCTTGCAGTCCAAGGGACTCTCAAGAGTCTTCTCCAACATGATAATTCAAAAGCATCAATTCCTTAGTGCTCAGATTTCTTTATAGTCCAATTCTGACATCCATACACGACCACTGGATCTGTTCCATCTCTGAAACAGCCCTTCAGTCCTCAGTGCTGTCCCCAGTCCTCCTTTAATCCTCACTGTCTCCACCCTCCTCCCAGCCTCACTGTCTCCCACCTGAAGGCCCTCAGCTCAGACCCTGCCCCAGGCTCCTCCTCTCTATTCAGTCTCCACATCACAGCCTCAGGGGTCTAAAATGCTCTGCGCCCTCCAGAGTCTCCCCATTCCTCTGTCTCCAAATGCCACCATGTGGTCCCCAGTTAAAAACCTGGCCCATCCCCTGCCTCTCTTCCCAAAGCATTCATTTTGGGCTGATTGCAAGTCCCTAAACCCTTGTGCTTTTGCACATTTTGTCTCTTAGCAAGCTTGTTCATTTTCTAAGTTTCAGTTCAAGTACTGTGTTGAATCCTGCCCTGACTCTCCAAAGCAGATTTAGGCACCCCCTGCCAGAGAATCTGTACATTGGACCCTATACGTACGCTCATTACCCTGGCTATCACAGGATATTGTCATTGATGGCTTACTGGTCTATCTCCCAAAGAGTCTAGGAGTACTGAGGATCAAGCACATGAATTTTGTTTTTATCTCTGCATCACTAGCAGGTAGCACATTACTTGGTCATCATATGCACTCAATTAATATTTATTCAATGAATGGATGAATGTGTGAATTGTACCTTTTTAAAATCAACATATGTTCCCAAAAACTTGCATCAAGATTACTTGGATTGCTGGCTTGGCTTCAAATTCAGCTTCCTAGGTCCCATCCAAAACTTCCAGAATGATAACTTCCAGGGCTCTGGAGTTCTGCATTCTAACAAGCTCCTGGAGAATTGTTTTGTACATTAAGTTTGACAGGCACAGCTGTTATCTTGCTGAGATGCTACTCACCTGTCTCCTTACACTGGAAATCCTGTCCACACTGTGCTTGACTCAGACAAGCTGTGGGACTGTGACAGCTGGCTTGGTCCCAGACATTCCCACTGCAGATGGTTCCCCCAAACTTGTTTGGCTGCAAGAGGCTCCGGTATCTGTACTAAATCAGATTTGGGAACAGACACATTCATTGTCTTATCAATCAACCGAGACTGGTGCAGGCAGGTCTCAGCTCAACATAAGGAATGACTGTCTTAATGACTGAGAGCTCTCTGCAAAGCTATCTTTTGAGGGGATGAGTAATCTTAAATGGTGATGTTCAACCAGAGGTTGTCATCAGCTGGAATATTGAATTAGGGCCTCCAAACATCAAATGAAAAGTTTGGACTAGGTATTTCTAGGGTCTTCCTCTTTGTCAGGAAGGACATCCATCTTCCCTTTCTGAAAGTACTAGTTAGTACCTATTCATCAACTCATGGTTTACCTTCTTGGGAAAAAAACTTCTATAACTCAGTGATATATTCTCAGTTACCTATGAACCCTCTCTCCTAGCACTTGTCATACAAGGTTGTTATTGTCTACTTCTTACTTTACCTATCTCCTTATTTTAGGAACAATTTTCTTATGGGGTTAGGGCTGCCAAAGGGAGGACCTACTTTTTACTTTACTTGTACTACTTTACTTCTTACTGTCTTCTTTGGCTTCATATACTTAGCATTTGATCTATGATGCATTGCATGGGAGGCACTTTTAGAAGATGTTTATTGCTTCTCCTTTGTAAAATTTTTTCTGGTCATGGCATCTCCTCTTTCCTTGCGACATAGTTCATTGATTCAGGTAGGGGTGATGTCACTCCCTTAGTCACAGGGTTGTGTGGATAAGTATGAGGCAGGGAAACCAGGGCCCCATATCTGCCAAGTCTCAATGATTCATGACTCAGCCTTATGGCAACCATAGTCCTCTCTGGAGTTTCCTTTCAGAACTTTTGGAAAAGACAGTTCGTTTTTAGCTGAAGCTGCCTGGTATCAAGTGATCATGTTGCCTACGAGGTAGAAAGAGCCCATGCAAGAGGTCGAGAGACAAAGAGAGCTCTGGAGACACCATCTGAGCCTCTGTGTCCAACTTTGATGACAGATGAATAAATACTTACTGAAGGAGGAATAGAAAGAATAAAATGCATACCAATCTTGGGCTTGATGTTTTTATGTTACTGTTTCCTATAGGGTGTACAGTATGAGGTACTAGTGTATAAGGAGGAAGCTGAACAGTAAGCTATTCCAAGAAATTGGAGTTCCATCCCTGTCTTTGAGAAGCTCAGAGTCTAGTTGATGAGATGAAAAAATAAAACAACACAGAACATGGGAGTATAGAGAGCTTCACACAGAGTGTCAGTCAGCACCATATTTTCTGCTGCCTCTTATACTGGCTCAGCCCACAGGTCCTGCCTTCAAGACTGTGAGTAGGTAAATGCCAGGAGCCAGCACGAGGAGTCCTGCCCATGGCAAAGGTCATGAGGTTAAGGGGCCCGACAGGCAAAGGCGAGTCGGGCCTTAAGGGAGCCTTGCTGGATCTGCTCGTGCATCTGCCCCAAAACCAGAGTCTGCCTGCTTTACTGTGTTATGCTTTCCACCTACTCTTCTGACATTAACAGGGGGCTATCCCCTACCACCTTTTTCTGGAAAAAGTTAATTTAGAGCTTTTTGATAATAAGTCTCCTCGGCATAATAAGAGTGTTTCAATCCAAAAACCCCTCTGATGGCTTTCTAGCCTGCCTGCCGGACTCTTACAGCTGTGCATGTGATTGTTTGCAGCCTCCCAACCGTGAGAGGCACAGGAAGCTTAAAACATCCTAGGAATGTAGGGGCTTCCGAGGAGTCAAAATCATTAGAAAAGGACTGATTAGGGGTTTCATTTGTTGAGCCAATACTTGCTGCCAAAATTGCATATATTTTATTTGTTGATATAGTTGGTATATAGAAAAAACAAGTAGCAACATAGATCTTTGAATTAAGTACCTTCTTTGTTATAACCCACTGCACCTTTGTTCTACAGGGAAGTAACTTTATTTAGTGCTTTAAGGGTGATGCAGATTAAAGAAAAACACTTCAGAGGAAATGAAATTAACATTCATTAAGAAAGAAAGCCATAAAGTGTTAACAGGCCTTTTGTCCAAAAGATAATGTAAATCACCTGAGACCTTTTGTATACAAAAAGATATACAGAAAGAAAGCCTGATATTGATAAGGGTCAGGACTGCTGTTCCTGCATGACTCTGTATCTTCCATTATGTAAAACTTAGGGTATACAAGCACCTTTTGAAAATAAAGTTATGCGGTTTTTGCACAAGCTTGGCCTCCCCCATGTCGACTTTTTCTCCCTCTCCCTCCCTCTCCTTTTCAGGCTGATCCCTTGGAACACAGAGGCTCTCCATGTCTACTTATTTGACTGGGCTTCTAAGACCCACGCAAGTGGGAGCCCAAGGTGGGGCACCCTCTGCTATTCAAGCGGGCACCTGTGGCTTAACGTAGATGGTGCAAGTTTCTTGTCTTGAGACTTTATTAGCTTTCCATGTAAACCAAGGAATATCTTTTCTCCTCTATTTTTTCACTACATTATTCTTCTCTCATCTCTCTTTAAATTTCTAATTAATCTCTCTTTAATCGCCGACTCTGTCCCTGCTTCGAATTACCCTGGATCCACCGGGGCTGGACCCCGGCAAGTAAATAGAAAGGCAATGACTTGAAAAGCAAGAGAATTGAGTTCCTGACTTGAATCTATCTCTGACTCACTGTGTACAGTATCAGTGCCTGGTAATTTCTGCCTCAGTTTCCAAATCTGTAAAATGAGGTGGTTGACCTAGTTGACTTCACTAATCATAACTACTAATGATTCCTCCACCTGTGTCCTATAGCTGGAAGAGCACAGGCATGAAATTAGCCCAAAATTAGACCCACTTGGGTTCAAACCCCAGATTCACTTACCAGCTGCCCATGAGCAAGCCACTTATCTCTTCTGAGCATCTGTTGTCTAATATGTAAAGTGGTTGTGATGATACTTTAGCTCAAAAGGGTTTTGTGAGAGCTAAGCGAGAGGTCTGAGACCATGTAGCCTTGTGCCTGGCGTATCATTGGTACTTAATAAGCAGAAATGTTTTCTACATCATTACCATTATCAGTGCAGCCTTTTCCAGATGCTTCCAGGGATGAGTGCAAAGCAATGTGATTTTCCCTCTCTTTCATCCTGCTCACTTCTGCCTATGCGACTGTTCCCTAGCAAAGAGGCAGTTGTAGCAAAAAGAAGTGAGACTCAACCAGTCCATCTGCCTTTTGTGCCTGTCACTTAATAACAGTGATGGCAGATCTGTAAACTTGGTGGGAAGAGATTATAATTAATGGTCAATGTGGGAATATGAAGATATTTTCAGTGTCTACCCACATTCTTGTTCCACAATGCAGTAAATACAAGAGAGCTTGTCATACCAATATAAAGCCAGTTCTCTTCTCTTTCTTACCCTTAAAAAACATTCATCAGTTTTGAGACCTGCAGTTACCAATGTGTTGATGATGATGATGGTGGCTACCAGTTATTGAGTGCTTACTACTGGCTAAACACTTTACATTCTTTTAAAAAATATTAGTATTTATTTATTTGGCTGTGCCTGGTCTCAGTAGCAGCATATGGGATATTTAGTTGAGGCATGCAAGCTCTCAGTTTGTGGCATGTGGGATCTAGTTTCCTGTGTGCATGCGTGAGGGCTAAGTCACTAGTCATGACTGACTCTGCTGTCCATAGGATTCTCCAGGCAAGAATACTGGAGTGTGTTGTCATGCCTCCTCCAGGGGATCTTCCCCACCCAGGGACTGAACCTATGTCTCTTATGTCTCCTATATTGGCAGGCAGGTTCTAGCACCACCTGGGAAGCCCTCTCATTCCCTGACCAGGAATAAAACTTGGGTCCTGTGCACTGGGAGTGTGGAATCTGAGCCACTGGACCACCACGGAAGTCCCTCTATGTTGTTTATCTCACTTAATTCTCACAAGTCTAGGAGGTTACAGTCTATTAATGATCCCATCTTAAACTGGGTTAGAATTCCAGTTCTGCAACTCACAGTGTATGGGTCACTGGATAAATTCCTTAATCCCTCTGCCCCTCGGTGTTCTCATTTATAACATGAGAGAGATCTGAGAGTGTTCTGAAGATTAGTGATCACACAGGTAAAGACATCAGCTCTCTGTTCCATTCTGGTGTGTACCTAGTAATAAGAGCTGTCAACTTTGTCATCATCCTTGTAGCTGTTGGACTACTCTGGAACAATTATGACCGAGAAGGTATTGGATTAGGTAACCACTAATATCACTCACTACTCTCCATATAGCTCCAGGAGAGGCATACAGTTCAGATTCATGGGCATTTTGGAATCAGACTGGCCAGATTTTAAACTGAGGCTCTGCTGCATTCTTAATGGGCAACCTAAGCAAAGGGTAGGACGGAGTCTATCTGTCTATCACACACTACTGGCTGCCAAAGTCAAGTAAGAAGATGATTTATTTAAAGCATTAGCACAGTCCTTGGTCTACAGAAATTATTTAATAAATGGCCACTATTATTGTCATTAACATCCTTCCTGTGGTTTCTATACTTGGAATGATGGTGCAGGCATCAGGTTCTTTCCCACCCACTCCCTAGTTTCTAGGTTGTTATCAAATAATAAAGACATTGTATTGCAGACAGGTTGATAAGGATACTCCCCCAGGGACTCTCAGTGCCATTGCCCATGGTTGGTATCATTAAGATATAATTTTATTTTCTACCTAGTAGACAATGTTTCTTTTCAGAAATGCACATCTTTGGGAGATTTTGAGAGGAAGAAACATATTAATAAAAAGAAACTCAGATGGCCTTTCCATAAAATAGTTAACAGAATCATTTTAAGAATTACCTTAAATACACGACTTTTTGAAACACAGAAAGTAATCAAAGCAGATGTAAACTGTAAGTCATTCACCTGTGCTATCTGCTAGCTAAACTGTAACACAAGAGAAAAATATAGATTTAGGATGTTATTTCAATGTATAATAGGTTGAATAATGGCCACACAAAGAAATCAAGTCCTAATCCTTGAAAGTAGTAAATGTTCCCTTATTTGGGGAAAGGATCTTTGCAGACATCATTAATTTGGAGAAATTACTCTGGATTATCCAGGCAGACTCTGAATGCCATCACAATATCCTTGTAAGAGGAAGGCAGAGGGGGATTTCACTTATACACGTAAGGGAAACACACAGAGGGGAGGGAGTGATGCAGACAGAGGAGCAGAGATTGGAGCAAGCAGCGCCCAGAAACTTGAAGAAGCAAAGAATAGCTTCTTCTCTAGAGGTTCCAGGGAGAGCCTGACACTACTAACACCTCGACTGCAGACTTCTGGCCTCCAGAACTGTGTGAGAATACATTTCTGCTATTCTAAGCCACCCAGTTTGTGGCATTTATCACAGCAGATTCAGAAAATTAATCCAGAATGTCAAAGCAGAATGAGAATTGGGGGACAGATATTTTTAAACTGGAATGCCTAAAATTCTTTGGCATATCCCAGAGGTGGGAGAGGCAAGATCATAAATTTTAGACTTCAGAATCGAATCAACTAGGTGATGTTTCCACCACTGTCATCAGATCTTCCCAGAGCACTTTCCTGTCTCACTGAGGAGGGGGCTGGAGGCAGAAGAACCATCCACAGAGTCTGTAAGAGGTCAAAGGAAAAAAGAGCAGGCTTGATTTGAGGCAGAGGGAGTAGGGGTAGAGAGGAGGACACAGAAAGGAAGTAAAACCATTCACATTTATTGAACACTGGCTATGTGACCTGGTGACTCAGCCAGTAAAGAATCCTTCTGCAATGTGGGAGACCTGGGTTCAATCCCTGGATGGGAAGATCCTCTGGAGAAGAAAACACTACTCACTCCAGTATTCAGGCCTGGAGAATTTCATGGACTGTATAGTCCTTGGGGTCACAAAGTGTCAGACACAACTGAGCGACTTTCACTTTCACTGGGTGCCAGATGCCGTGAAAAATGCTTTTGTATGCATTATTCATTTGATGTTCTCAAAAACTCTATGACGTACATACTGTTTCTACTTTCACTTATAGACTGGGAATCAGAGGCACAGAGAAGGTAAAAGATATGTCCAAAGTAACACAGCAAATAAGGTGCAAACCAGAATCTAAGCTGTTCAATCAAGGCTGAAACACAGGCTTGACAGCAACAGGCTAGTAGACAAGGCTGAGGCAGTGGTGTACCACGTAAGGGGCTGTACACCCACCCCTGTATCCAAGGAAGGTGCGTGTTATCTGCAGAGATTTAAAAATACTAAGAAAACAGAGTAGAAGTTAGTCTTTTTACTCTCATGATAGGCCAGTGATTCTGAACAAAGACAGAGCTGTAATACTTCTCCCTGCCAGAGCAGAGTGCACCCAACATCCCCCTTATGCTACTGAGTTTAGCAATCATTTTGGACCAATTAAAACCACTTATGTGGGCAAGATAGATACACATCTGTTCATTGGACATGTGAGCCTTTTTCAGGGCATGAAAGTGAAACCCTCAGAAACACCCTGTGTGGCGTGCTTTGGTTTATCTCAGTTTTCCACAGGTCATGGATAGCTTGGCATTTTGTACCCAAGTCATTGGTCCCTCCAGATGACTCTCACTAGAGGGCAGTAGGTTGGCCAGGACCCAGAGGGGCCATTGGGGATCAGTGTGCCCATGTCTGGAAGGCTACTTTTTTCCATCTAAGCCATAACATACATGTCTGTGTAGCCTCATCCAAATGCCTTTCAGACAAAATCAGAAGAAGCAGAAATATGTTCCACCATCATGTGTGTATGGCTTCTGAATACCTATTTCTAGATCCATTTTCTCCCCAGACTTCTAGATTTATAGTGCCAACTGCTTATCCCCATTTGAATGCATACTACACAATTCAAATGCTAAATGCTCCAAAATTGGTTATTAATGTCTCACCTTTTTGTCCTGGCATGGAAAGCAGTCTGTCCACTCTGCCCAGTTGTCCAGCTGGCAGGAGACAGCTGTCGGGGTGAAACTCTCAACGGCTCGATTGACTCTCCTAAAGAGACGGAGAACCTCGATTCAGTTTTTAATATTTTTATCATGATCATTTTAATGTCTGTAATTATAAATGTGAAAAGGTGTTTTAATATGATGGCATCTTAATAATATGTAAACAGATGCTGAATTTTTCCTCAGCTTTATTGAGGCATAATTGATAAAAATTGTATGGTATATTTATGATGATAGGTGTGATAGGTTGATATGCATATACATTGTGACACGATTATCACAATCAAGGGAAACATATACCTCACCTCCCATAATGACATTTTTTCCTTTTTTGGTGTGCTAAGACATTTCAGACTTACTCTCTTAGCAAATTCCAAGTGTACAGTATGCTATTACTAACTCTAATCACCATGCCGCATGCTAGAAACCCAGAACTTTTCATCCTGGGAATTGAGAGAGTCAATTCCCAGGCAAGCTGATAAGAAGTCCGGGGTCCCTGAAGAAGAGAAAGTGGTCTGGGGCTCTTGAAGTGGAGATAGGGGTCTGGAATTCTCAAGGAGGAGGAAGGGACAAACATCTTTCTTTTTTCCTCTCTACATTCCTTAGTCACATAGTTTTTTTCTGATGATTATACAACAAGTACAATCTCAGTTTAAACTCTGTACTAAGGATTATATAACAACAGTGTATTCTGCTTGAGGACAGTTTCTCCTTCCTGAAAGCCTTCTGGCTAATCTTGTTATCTTAAAATGTAAATTATGGGAGTGGGTCTAGCAAGATCTTTACAACCTTGGGACTTTCTTTTGATTTATAGTAATAACTAATTTAAAATGTATATCACTCCCTTGCTTAGACAAGTGAGGGGGACACTGTCTGCCCCCCTTCTGATGTCTATGTCAGAAGCTTTTGCTGTCTCTTTTTCACTTTAATAAAACTCTGCTACACAAATGCTCTTGAGTGATCAAGCCTGGTCCCTTATCCCAAAGCTAAATCTTCTGCAGAGATCATGAATCCGACATCATTCACCATAAGCTATCACTATGACAGAAAGTTTATATCCTGTGACCAACCTCTGCCCATGTTGTTCTTGCCCCAAGCCCCTCTATTCTATCTCTGGTTTAATGAGTTAGACTTTTCTTTAGATTCCCACATATACCTGAGATCCTGAGATCATGCAGTATTGCCTTCTTTCTGCCTGGCTTATTTCACTTAGGATAATGTACTCCAGGTTCATTTATATTGTCACAAATGGCAGAATGTTCCCCTTTTTTATGACTGAACAGATGCATAATTTTTTTTTAATTTGTACAGGTTGCCCATTGATTTACGCATCTGGGTACTTGTAGCCACAGAACATGAAACAATATCCAATATATATTCCCTTAACCTTCAAATTATCCAGAAGTAGGAGTGGGGATAGAGCAAGGAAATGAGAGGAACATTCATAAAGGCAAGTTTTTACTTGGAACCCTGGGCTGCAGGAGTATTTCCAATATTTGATTAATTCTATCATCCTTCTTAAAAATTGTATGTGCTGTCTTTAAAACAAAAGACATATGGCCTATTGCTCTTTCTACCCCAATATTTTATTGTGGCAAAATACACATAACATAAAACTTATACTTTACCATAATAATTTTTAAGTGTATAGTTCAGTGGCATTGAGTACATTCATATTGTTGTACAACCATCACCAGCTTCCATCCCCAGAACTCTTTTCATTTCCATGCATCAATTTGGAGATGTAAAATTTAAGCCAAAAAAAAAATAAATAAATAACTGTGCATGTTTTCCCTTCAGTCAATCACAGTTTTAAGAAATAAAGAATAAAAATATATTGTGTCTCTACTATATGCAAGGATGATGCTATAGTGCTTCAAAAGTCAGTCTGATTATGCCATGAGCTGGTCCTCATAATGAATGATGCCCCCCTAGGCTGCAACCCAAGACAGGAAGCCCTAGGATCCTCAGGAAAGTGGTGTGCACATTTATCATTGGGTTCTCAAACTTTGGTCCTAGGAACCCTTTATACACTAACATACTATGAGGACTCTGAAGAGCTTTTACTTAAGGGGGCTAGACCTATTGATAGTCACAGAATTAAAAATCAAAACAGAAATTTTGAAGTGTTTATTTTCCCATTTAAAATCACTGTGAAATTGTTACATGTCACCATGTTATATTTGTTTAAAAATACATTTCCAAGAAAATAATTATTGAAAAGTGTTATGTTTTATGTTTTTGCAAATCTCTTTGATGCCTGGTTTATAGGAAGCATCCAGACTCTCACCTCTGCTTCTTCATTGAATATGTTGCTTTATGTTGCTTTAATTGAAATCTATGAAGAAACTCCAGCATCATACAATTATGTAGCTGAAAAAGTAATGTAGTTGAGGAGTGTTTTAATAGTCTTCTCAGATAATTGTGGATGTTCTTTGATGTTACACCAACGCTTTAAAAGCAGTAATTTCTTTAATGTTAGTCGTAATCTGAAAGCCTATCAGTGAATTTTTAACTTCTCTGTTACATTAAAACTCATTGGTCTGTGCACGCCTTAAATGGATCCAGTACCCGTGCATGGGCCTCCCTGGTGGCTCAGTGGTAAGGAATTCTCCTGCCAGTGCAGGAAATATGTGCTCAGCCCCTGGGTGGGGAAGACCCCCTGGAGAAGGAAATGGCAACCCACTCCAGTGTTCTTGCCTGGGAAATCCCATGGACAGGGGACCCTGGTGGGCTACAGTCCATGGAGTCTGAGAGTCGGACATGACTTAGCAAGTAAACAACAACATCCATACATAATTTTTATAACAGCAAACATTGGAAACTGAGAAAATAATGGCTCCCAGAGTGCATGCATCTTAAAAATATTCACATATTTCAATATAAAATATTTTAAAGTCAAATTTATTAATATTAACAGTGATCTCAAGCTCATAGTAGTGACTATGTTTTCCAAAATTTTAGTTTTCACAAATAATGCTATCTGTTTTCCTGGGAGTAATAGGCCCTCTGCTCATTTTTGAGAAAATATCTACCAATTATCTTAGCCTGAATAACAGTAGTTTGTCTAGCGGTCATTTTGTCAAGTTAAAACAGTGTTCCAGGCAAAAGACATCAACACTGACTTAGCTCAAACAGTTGCTTTTTCTCAAGACAGTCATCATACTCAGGAACAGTAGAAGTTCTATATGCATTCTTTTCATTTGGCCACAAATAACATTTAAATAACATGTTTTCAAAGATTGTGTTTTAATAAAATTAACAGTTTTGACTGTTTTAAGGAATTTTCTAAGTAAAACAACTTCTTTCCTATAAGTTTGACGTCACTGCCTTGATTTGTGTCAAGGCCACAGTAGCTTTATTCGACATTAATTTTATACCATCAAGGCAAACATAAACACAGTGAAAAGAGAAAATAATATCTTAGTATGATTGTGAAATTGTTTTGAATTCCCAGATACTGCCCTCGTAAGATCTTGGGGGCTGCCTACAGTCTGCAGACCACGCTTTGAGAAGCTCTGATTTATAAAATGATGTTAATATAGAACACCAGTTCTATCATCCCTTTAAAGAAAACTTTAGTGTTCAGCTTATCATCGTCCTCTCTACTCCAGTTCCTCGCGTCACCCTGGGAGACCTCAGCATCGCTATGTATGAACCACTCAATGCTCTCTGCTCTCAGTTGTTCCTGTGCTTCCTCTTGAGTAACTCTTTTCTTTGTTCCATTACCTTCCATGATTTCATCCTGGACGTTTGCTCTCTGCAACAGCTTCCCTTCCAAATGACTGATTCATGGGTCACCTATGAAGTTATTTGGGGTTCCACAGCCTCTTTTCCTTCTATTTCTATATACTCAAGGACTCCTGCGAACTTTTCTTGGACTTTGTTGGGGCCTCCATTGACTCCTAAGCTTTATCTGTAGCAATAAGACCTCCTCTGTTTCCATTTTCCTTCACAATCAGTTATTATTTCATGACCCATCATTTTAAAATTGTAATTATGTCCCGAATTCCTGGACCTCACTGTTCTGTTGATCACACCTACCAATGAAACCCAGTCTTGAAAGAATCCAAGTATCTTTCTCCTGGTTAATTCCTAGGTGTCTTCAGCCTCATCATAAACATCAGTTCCTTAGGAAAACATTCCTCAGTGCTCTGACTGATGAGATATCTCTCCTCACATGATTTGGTCAATCTCTGCACATCTTTGTCTCAAAACTTAGCACACTTATAATATTTGTATAGTTTCTGCCATCTCCACCAGGTCATAAGCTGTATGAGTGTGGGTACTTGTACTGTTCACGTGTTTGCTACTGAACTCCCAACATTTATCATGGTGCCAGACCCGGGGAAGGTGCTCAGCAAATATTTAGGAAAGTAAAGCAAACAAGAAAGGGAGAAAGAGAGGAGAGGGAAGGAGAGGAGAAGGAAGGGAGGGAGGGAAGGAGGGAGAATTAAAGGGGATGGAAAGAATGAAACCAGTTTGTGGAAAATAGGACATTGTTTAGAAATTTATTTGAACTTAATTTCCAGCTAGAATCTAATTAAATAATCCTGGTGTCTAGACATTCAGATGGCTCAAGGTTTGGTCCATATGTTATTTTTCTAATCGATTGTCCTAATGTTAAAAGTTTGAAGCACAGAAACACGGAGAAAAGCAAGGGTTCTAATCACCAGAAGATGGGAGAGAAGTCAGAAGGGCGGAGGTTTGGGAGCAGAAAATGACTACAGCATTAGTTCTGCGTCTCACTGTAGAGCTGTCAAGATAATGTCATTGTGAGCCCACAGAGACTGCATTATGATGTCAAAATGGAAGGAAACAGTATTAATGGATTGAAACAAAAGTTTAGACAGAGTGGTGGTGTGTTGCTATAGTTTTAAAAGCTTTGTGACATGATGTCTAGACAGAGGCACACACAGTCATGCTATCACTGAAGCAAGGCTACAGACGGTACACAAGGACCATTCATTAAGTCGTTACAGGGCTCCAGCCTTTTAGCCAATATCAATATGACTGGCATTTTCTCTTATCATGCCAATGAATTTTCTAATGTAGTTTATTTTTTATAGACTTTGAAAGTCATGCATTCTCCTTAAAAGAACATAGAAAAGATTATAAAAGAAAAAAATTATCCCAACTTTCCACCACCATTAATTCTGTTTCCTTCCCTTCTTTATTTCCATAAAAGAGTTGAGGTCATTCTATTACATTTGTATATGTTTGTCTTTCCATTTAATATTATCAGAGAAATATAAATTTTTATAATGACTACACATTGTTCCATTCCACTAACATTAAACAATTAGAGTATTGCATACCCAGTTTTTCTGTATTCTAAGTTATTTACTGAAGATACATCCTGTAGAATAAGATGGCTAAATTGAAGGATACAAATGGTTTTAAAGTTTATGACAGATAGAGCCAAATGGCTTTCCAAAAGAACTGTATCAATTTTTCAGTTACTGAAGGGACATTTTTTTTCTGTTTATTTATTTTACTTTACAATATTGTATTGGTTTTGCCATACATTGGCTTGAATCTACCATAGGTATACATGTGTTCCCCCTCCTGAACCCCCTTCCCGCTTCCCTCCTCATCCCATCCCATCCCTCTGGGTCATCCCAGTACAACAGCCCTGAGCACCCTGTATCATGCATCGAACCTGGACTGGCAATTCGTTTCACATATGATAATTTACATGTTTCAGTGCCATTCTCCCATATCATCCCACCCTCACCTCCTCCCACAGAGTTCAAAAGACTGTTCTATACTTCTGTGTCTCTTTTGCTGTCTCACCTACAGGGTTATCATTATCATTTTTCTAAATTCAGTATATATGCATTAGTATACTGTATTGGTGTTTTCTTTCTGGCTTACTTCACTAATAAATCTGTGGCCTAGTAAATCTTGGCAAATAGTTTGAAAGCATCTCCAAGCTACTGAAAATTTACTCCAACAGTAAGATCCTAGAGTCTTTGATACTAGTCTTTAGTTGACGTCTACCTTGTTGTGCCACCCTGAGCAGAACCCAGAGAGGCTTTTAAGTTTTCATCTGTAGAATCAACACAAGGAAACATAGTGGTCTGTGCAGGGCTCCTTCTACTCTGCACAATGTGCTCTGTGGAGTACTGCTTCCTGAATTATGCACGAGAGAAGGAAAAGGAAAAGAAGCAAAGTTACCTGGTCAAATAGATTTGGGATAAGTTGCATACAACATACTGTTCTTGGAGATTTAAATGTCCAGTAATACTTTAAAGGCACTGAGAAGTTCTGCATTTTAATTTACTTAATCCAGCAGTTACCTAATTTTTGACCATAGGTCATTTTTTTTTTCATCTAATAAGACCATACAGCAAAGTTGAAGAAACACTGATGTAATAGAAAGGGGTTTAGAGTATACCAAAGATGTATATAATCCAGATTCTGCTATTTAAAGATAAAAATCAGAGATGGTAAAAACTTGTGAGACTGTTTTGAATATGGGAATAAGATTACATATGCAAAACCCTAAGCATCAGACTAACATACATGCTAATTTCTTCTCTATAACCTTCTCAACTCCAGACATGCTCACCAACCTCTTCATCTTCATCAAAAACATATTGAATGCCCACTCTGTGGAGTGCCNTGGTAAAAACTTGTGAGACTGTTTTGAATATGGGAATAAGATTACATATGCAAAACCCTAAGCATCAGACTAACATACATGCTAATTTCTTCTCTATAACCTTCTCAACTCCAGACATGCTCACCAACCTCTTCATCTTCATCAAAAACATATTGAATGCCCACTCTGTGGAGTGCCAGAGACTAGTGATATGCTTCCTACCTGCCTTTTTAGATAGGGTGACATATTGGGCAAAAGGCCTAAAATCTGGAATTGAATGTGGCCATCTTAACAATGTAGATCACAGAATAATTAATTAGCTACCCATCCCAGATGAGATCAGAAAGCCCAACCCCAATTACTTCCAGTGGGTCATCCTAATAATTTGGCTATGCTTATATTCAAGGTGTCTTTTAATTTCATGGCTGCAGTCACCATCTGCAGTGATTTTGAAGCCCAGAAAAATAAAGTCTGANCTTTATTACACAAAAGCTCTGAGCAATCAAGCTTGTCACTGGCCCTGGATTGAATTCCTCTCCTCTGGAGGTCAAGAATCCCAGCATCTTTCATGGCTCAGCAACAACCTTTCTCTCTGATAGCCTCTATTAAAGGACTCTTTTTGTTTCCTTCATAGTATTTACCACAATTTTACTGAAATGTTCAGTTTACATGTTTATTGACTGATTCCATCATGACACTGTAAATTCCATGAGAGTAAGGACATCTGTTTTGTTTGCTATGTACCATACCTGTTTTTTGTTTGTTTGTCTAGTCACTAAGTCGTGTTAGACTCTTGCGACCCCAAGGATTATAGCCAATGAGGCTCCTCTGTCCATGGGATTTTTCAGGCAAGAGTACTGGAGAGGGTTGCCATTTCCTTCTCCAGAGGATCTTCCCAATCCAGGGATCAAACCCAGATCTCCCTCATTGTGGGCAGGTTCTTTACCACTGAGCCACCTGGGAAGACCATAAGCATACCTGGAATACGTATTAAATGAATGAATGAAAAGAAATGAATGAAAGAATGAGCAGTATCTACTGTGTTCCAGGGACACATAGAATTCCACACAGAACTTCTAGTTCTGACACTTTTCCAGGCTCTCCTACAATATGCGTAATACTCTTCCTTCCACATGGAGTAATCACAGCCCATCCATCTGCCCAGACTGCCCCAGTTCAGTTAGGTCTCATTCCCTCCAGATGGTTTTTTGCATCCCTCAGTGCATATTAAGTCTCATCAGTCATGTCTGACTCTTTGCAACCCTGTGGACTGTAGCCCACCAGGCTCCTCTGTCCATGGGGATTCTCTAGGCAAGAATACTGAAGTGAGTTTTCACGTCCTCTTCCAGGGGATCTTCCCAACTCAGGGATCGAACTTGGGTCTCCTGTCGCTCCTGTAGTTCTAGTGGACTCTTTACTGCTGAGCCACCAGAAAAGCCCACCTACCCTCTGCTAACATAATCCCACATGTGTAGAACCTCCCGCACTCTATGTACACCCCTATACTGCAAATTCTGCAAGGTAGGGGAGCCTGACTCTGTTGATCACTGTGGTCCCCTAGTGCTGAGCACAGTACCGGGCATACAGTGGGAATTCAATAAAAACTTTTGTATGAATACATCATCTCATTCAATCTTATATAATTTAAATTTTATCAGACTCCTGTGGAATATTATATCTATTTTATAGATAAGTCAAATAGATTCAGAGGAAGATGAAATAATGTGCCTAAAGTTATAATATATTGATAGTAAGTGGTGAAGCAAGAATTCACACCAAGATTTTTTTTTTGACTCCTTTGAACAAAAATAAATGAATGAATAAATGAACAAATGAATTTTTAAAAAAAGTATCTACTGTGTTCCAGGTACACATAATATCCCACACTGAACTATCCATATTTAGAAAACATTCCAATATATACTAGAATAAATTCCATATTGGAAAGCATTCCAACACATATTCCAAAATGTATTGGAAGATTTTTAGAAAACATTTCAATTTATACTGTGAAGGATTGCTGACAAAAGGGAAATAAAGTAATAAAAATAGTTTTCTAAAAACTTACCATGTGCCAGCTTCTATGATCAGCGCTTTATGTGAACTCTTTTAACTCTTGACAAGCACTCATGAAATATGTATTATCTCTATAGATAAGAAAGTTAGCCTTGAAGGGTTTAAGCAACTTACCCAAGTTCTATAGCCACTAAGAGGTGAAGCCAGGATTTAAAAACAGGTTGATCACACATCAAAGCCCACACCCAATGCTGCTTGAAGTACAGCTAAAGATTAGTTACCCCAAAAGAAAAAAGTGTCCACAGTAATGAGACTCATTTTGAGTCACATCGACTATTGCAGTTGTTTATATTATCTGAAATTTCATGTAGCCTGAATACATATTGATTTCCAGTCATCTGGACAACTACAGAAAATATCCATGTGGCCCTGGTCCAGGATACTTTGGTGAATACTCTGAGGTCCATGAAATAAAATAAAAAAGAGGAGAGTGATTTAAATTTCATTAGGCTCCACTGCCTATTTCATCTATTTAGAGAAACAAACAGACCCATGTAATTATTCTGTATGTTTGAGATCTTCCCTTGTATTTGTTTAACCCCCCCACCCCAAGGGACTAATGTTCATTCTTCATCGGTGGAAATGTTGGATTGGAAGTGGTATAAAAAGCCTTTGGGTATCTTAGTTCCAAATTAAATTTTTTTTTTTTTTTNTTGCAGTTGTTTATATTATCTGAAATTTCATGTAGCCTGAATACATATTGATTTCCAGTCATCTGGACAACTACAGAAAATATCCATGTGGCCCTGGTCCAGGATACTTTGGTGAATACTCTGAGGTCCATGAAATAAAATAAAAAAGAGGAGAGTGATTTAAATTTCATTAGGCTCCACTGCCTATTTCATCTATTTAGAGAAACAAACAGACCCATGTAATTATTCTGTATGTTTGAGATCTTCCCTTGTATTTGTTTAACCCCCCCACCCCAAGGGACTAATGTTCATTCTTCATCGGTGGAAATGTTGGATTGGAAGTGGTATAAAAAGCCTTTGGGTATCTTAGTTCCAAATTAAATTTTTTTTTTTTTTAACTTTTTAAATAATTTGTTGGAGTATATTTGGTTATATAATATTATGTTAGTTTCTGGTATACAGCAAATTAAGTCAGTTATATACATACATATATCCACTCTCTTTTAGATTCTTTTCTCAATAGATCATTACAGAGTATTGAGTAGATTTCCCTGTGCTATACTACAGATCCGTATTAGTTATCATCTATTGTATATTAGTGTGTATATGTCAATTCCAATCTTTCAGTTTATNTATACAGCAAATTAAGTCAGTTATATACATACATATATCCACTCTCTTTTAGATTCTTTTCTCAATAGATCATTACAGAGTATTGAGTAGATTTCCCTGTGCTATACTACAGATCCGTATTAGTTATCATCTATTGTATATTAGTGTGTATATGTCAATTCCAATCTTTCAGTTTATCCTCCCCCATTTATCCCCTCTGATAACTGTTAAGTTTGTTTTCTTACATCTGTGACTCTATTTCTGTTTTGTAAATAAGTTCATTTGTGCTATTTGCTTTAAATTTGGGTACTGTTGCTTTACCATATTGTATCAGTTTCTGCTATACAACAAAGTGAACCCGCTATAAGTATATATGTTCCCTCCTTCTTGGATCCGCCTCCCACCCACACCCCGTCTCACCCATCTAGGTAAATGGTATAATATGATGTTTATATTTCTCTCTCTGGTTTATTTCACTCAGTATAGCAATCTCTAGGTCCCTCCGTGTTGCTGCAAATGCCATTATTTCATTCTTTTTATGTCTGAGTAGTGCTCCGTTGTATATATGTACCATGTCTTCTTTAGCCATTCCTCTGCTGATGGACATTTAGATTGCTTCCATGTCCCAGGTGCTGTAAACAGTGCTTATCAAAATGGGTGCTCAGTTTTGGAAAGATTTTTTTTCTGATGGGTGATGGTAGCGATAATGGTGTAATAACAGCGATCTAGGAATTAGAAGGCCTGATTGTGCCACTAGGAAGCTGTGTGACTTACATATGAAATTGCTTTGTTTCCTCTCTGGCCCTCAACTGCTGGGGATAATAATTACAACAATATCAGAGGAAAATAATAAGGATTGAATTTGTCATAATTCATAAAATGCCTAGAGAAAACAGTCTGGTTGTTATTTAATATTCCACTTCTCTTTCTGAGACTCAGTTTCCTTATCTGTAACATGAGTGGATACAGTTTGATGTCAAAGTCCTTCCTAATTCTAAAGACCCATGAAGTAAAAGTGATAGAAGTCACAAACTGATTTTAAGAGAGTTATTTTAAGTATATCAAAGGGAATCATAAACATTATGAGAAATGAAAGATGTCAAAAAAGTACCAAATGAAACTTTTAAAGCTGAAAAATTATAATAATCAAAATGAAAGATTCATTGGATAGGCTAAAAATAGAGATTAAATATTGCAGAAGAAAAGATCAGTAAGCTTGAAGATATAATATTATTTCCAAAATNTTAAGAGAGTTATTTTAAGTATATCAAAGGGAATCATAAACATTATGAGAAATGAAAGATGTCAAAAAAGTGCCAAATGAAACTTTTAAAGCTGAAAAATTATAATAATCAAAATGAAAGATTCATTGGATAGGCTAAAAAAAGAGATTAAATATTGCAGAAGAAAAGATCAGTAAACTTGAAGATATAATATTATTTCCAAAATGAAACAGAGAAAAGATACTGCCAGAAACAATTTTTTAAAAAAGAAGAGAGCCTCAGGGCCCTGTAAGATAATATGAAGTAGCAGACTGAATCTACAGTCAGGAGAGGAGAGGGTATGGGGCAGAAAACATATTTGAATTAATAAAGGCAAATATCCCCCAAAATTTGATGTGAACTATAAATCCACAGAATCACACCAAGGCACATCATAATCAAACTGCTGGAAATCAACGATGAAATATTTGAGTCCACTTTTTAAAAAAGTTTGACACACAAAGAATAACAAAGTAGACTTTTCCTCAAAGACTGTACAAGCCAAAGATAATGGGCTGGTATCTTCAAAGTCATGTGGCAGGGAAAGACGGAACTTTTCATGTAGAATTTCATATTCATCAAAGATATCCTTCAAAAAAGGCAAAATAAAGAGCTCTTCTGACTAATAAAAATGGATCATTCTTTCACCAAAATTCATTCTGACCATAAGAAAGGTCAAAAGTTTTCAGGAAAAATAATAATGGTATTAGAAGTGATATGATATTATTTGAAGGTAGGCTGTGATAAGTTAATGATGACTGTTGCAAAGCTTAGAGTAACAGCCAAAATAAATAAATAAAATAGATTCTGAAGGAGATCAGCCCTGGAATTTCTTTGCAAGCAATGTCAGACTTTATTTTTGGGGGCTCCAAAATCACTGCAGATGGTGACTGCAGCCATGAAATCAAAAGACACTTACTCCTTGAAAGAAAAGTTATGACCAACCTAGATAGCATATTCAAAAGCAGAGATATTCCTTTGCCGACTAAGGTCCGTTTAGTCAAGGCTATGGTTTTTCCAGCAGTCATGTATGGATGTGAGAGTTGGACTGTAAAGAAGGCTGAGTGCCGAAGAACTGGTGCTTTTGAACTGTGGTGTTGGAGAAGACTCTTGAGAGTCCCTTGGACTGCAAGGAGATCCAACCAGTCCATTCTGAAGAAGATCAGCCCTGGGATTTCTTTGGAGGGAATGATGCTAAAGCTGTAACTCCAGTACTTAGGCCACCTCATGCGAAGAGTTGACTCATTGGAAACGACCTTGATGCTGGGAGGGATTGGGGGCAGGAGGAGAAGGGGACGACAGAGGATGAGATGGCTGGATGGCATCACTGACTCAATGGGCGTGAGTCTGAGTGAACTCTGGGAGTTGGTGATGGACAGGGAGGCCTGGCGTGCTGCGATTCATGGGGTCGCAAAGGGTTGGGCACGACTGAGCGACTGAACTGAACTGAACTGAATAAGTGATTTGGAATTATCAAAAAACATAATAAATCCAAAAGAAGACAAAAAAGGAGAAAAACAGAAACAAAGAACAGATGGGACAAGTGGAAAACAAATAGAAAATTGGTAAACCCAAACCCCTGAGTATCAGTAATTACATCTTATATAAGTGGTATAAATACTATGATTAAAAGACAGAGAGTGTTAGACTAGATAATAAAGTAAGACCTACCTATATGTTATCTGCATGAGTCATACTGCAAAGTATAAAGAGTCAGATAAGTTAAAACAGAATTTGGGGGGAAAAAATCACCATGTAAAACCCAGGAATATGAAAGCCTTTTGTAATGATAAAGGGACAAATCATGTATAAACCTGTATATAGATAGATAATAAGAGAGCTTCAAAATACATGAAGCAAACAACTAAAAGGTGAAACAGATAAATGCAAAATATAGTTGAGGATTGCAACATCTTTCCCTCAGTAATTGTTAGACAAAGAGGTGAAACTTGAGCAGCTTTAACAACCAACTTAATGACTTAAAACTGCACCCAACAACAGATGAGAGCACACTTTGAAGTACTCGTGAAATATTCACTAAGAGTATATTTTTTGTCGTAAAACAAATCTCAATAAATTAAAAGGATGGAAAAAATCTTTTAACTTTTTAAAGCAACACGCATGCTGAAATGTATTCTTTGTATAAAACACATAAAAGAGAGTCATGATTTTTGAGCTGAATATTATAATGTCTTTTCATCAACATTATCTTAAAATATTTTTTCTCAAGCAATTCCATTTTTCTAAGAATTTATAGTAATGGTGTAATAACACACAGGCAGTATAGTTTATAATAATGGTAAATATGAGCTTATAAAAGTAAATGTATGCCATTAAAAATGTAAATATATACCATCTGTTTTCAATGTTAGTGTTTATATAAGATTTTATTTGAGAAAAATAGTTATTTATTTTGCCATTGTTAAATTTTCTTAAAGTTTGAAATCACAGACTAATCCAAAAGATACATACTAATGGGCACATTACAAATTTATTCTCATTTTTATCAACCATTGGAGAGAAGAAAATACCCCCCAAAAATGACAATAACAGTCACGTAGCACCACTGGTAACAGCTGTCATTGAATGCTTATTAAGTACCAAGTGTCATTTTAAGCACTTTTATGCACTTAATTGTTCCTGTTACTTCCCTCCCACTTTACAGTCCAGAAAACCAATAACTTGCCTAAGATCACACAAATAGTACATGCTGGTGCCAGAATTTGAACCCAGTCAAGTTATTTCACCATGTAATTTTGCATTTGCAAAGCCAGGGTCAGACACCCTGGCATTAGACACAAGACCCTGTGATTTCCTACTTCAGCACTTTGCAACATATTTAATTGGTTCTCTTTTGCCTTGACTTCAAATTTGCCTCTTCACTGGTCTGTCTTATTTGATAAGTTCATCAAACATCAAGACTCTTTGTTCATTTTCAAAAAGGATTACAATGATAAGCTTTTATAATTAAGGGTATCTCAGCAGAGATTTCCTTTACCACAGTTCTCTGGCCTTTTATCTTCTAATTATTAGAGATGAATTTTCTGATTTTTCAAAATGGTGTTGGCTTGAAATACAAGTTGCAAATTAACTGCTTGTAAAAATGCCTTTCCCCCTTCTGAACTGTTGTTAGTTAAAGGAAATCTCTCGCTTAGCATTTAAAAGCAATAATGATTCAAAATTGAATCATCCAACAAGAATTTTAATAAAATAGCTCTACTTGAAATTTTCAGTGTTTAGGAGACAGGGACTCCTTTAAAACTATTCCACAGGCAAAATAAGAGGCTATTTAAGCACTACAAAATACTTGATGTTAAGATTAAAAAAAAAAAAATGAAGCCAGTTTGTGATATTCAAGAAAAAGGAAAGCATAAAATGCAGTACATAGATAAATATCTCTTCCATTCATTCCTCTATAGCAAAAGGTTGACTTTCTGGAATGAAATGACTCTAACTTTATAGTCTCTTGTGTTTCCCAAGATAATTTTATATACTTTATCTAATTTTATCCTCCCCCAAACACTAGGAGATGTGTATTCTTATAATTCACAAATGGACAAGCAGAGGTTAAATTGTCCAATATCATGCAAGATAATTATCATTTATTAAGCTGAATATATTTTATATCCAGGATCTTATTTCATGTTCATTAAGGCTATCCAGGTGGTGCTCGTGGTAGAAGCAACCTGACAATGTAGGAGACATAAGAGATTCAGGTTCGACCCCTGGGTTGGGAAGACCCCCTGGAGAAGGAAATGGCAACCCACACCAGTATTCTTGCCTGGAGAATTCCATGGACAGTAGAGTTTGGTGGGCTACAGTCCATGGGGTCGCAAAGACTCGGACACGACTGAAGCAACTTAGCACAGAACAACTGTGCTAAGCAACTCTTACAGAAGAGGTATTATCATTTTCACTTGACCAATCGAGAAACAAGTGAAAAGAGATTAGGCGATTTAGTCCAGATGACCCAGGTCCTAAGTCTTGGATTTGCACACAGGCCTATCTGACACCAAGTGAATGCTCTTTTTACTGACCCGGAGTCCTTCACTGAATTAGTTAGTAATAGTGTGGAAAAAAGTCACATTCCATCTTATAACAGCCTGTTGCAAAAATGACAGCAGCTCATTTCCCGGCTAAGTAACCCTTTAAACTGCAAGTTTTGCAGAAGCTTTTGGCCAACTCACCAGTTCACCTTCTCCTGTATGGTTATTCCAGGCTGATAACTCATCAAAAATAAGAGGAAAAAAGTAGCAGCAAACATCTCATCCAGGAGCTACCAACCTGTATTACCTAGAGAGCAATAAAACTACTCAGGGAGTTGGAATAAAAGACGTCTACAGTCTGAGATCTATGTAATGTTTGAAACAAACAAACAAAAAAAAAACACCTCACTTGATTCTCATTCAAATATAGTTAATTACTTACTAGGGTATTGATTAGCCAAATGCCCTAAAATCCTACACACCAAAGGCCACTGCCCCTCAGATCTTTGGAAAAACAATATACATATGGTTGAGGAAAGGAGGATATTTATAATAACCAATATCAGCTGAGCAGAGGGATCTTATTTTCAGAATGAGGCAAAAACCAAACTAAAATATAGCTCCAGAATTCATGATCTTTTCAAGTAGCTACTGGAATTTCTGAGGTCAGATCAATTTGCTTTGTAAGACTGAAATAAGGCTAATACTGGCATTTCAACCCAGCCATAAACAAGAAACTCAGCCAGCAAAATACAGGAAATGCTACTGGTTACATGGGGAAGTTCTCCAATGTGTTGCTAAACATCTGGGGTCTGAGAAATGTGGATAATTGAATGGGCTTTCCACCTCTCATCCAGAAATTGGGTATCATTACCATCTTGTTTTTATTTTTACCTTTTTTTAAAATACTGGAGTATAGCCAGTTAACAATGTTGTGATAGTTTCAGGTAGACAGCAAAGGGATTCAGCCATATATATACATGTATCCATTCTTCCCCAAACTCTCCTCCCATACAGGTTGCCACGTAACATTGAGCAGAGTTCCCCTTGCTATACAGTAGGTCTTTGTTGGTTATCCATTTTACATATAGCAGTGTGTGCATATTCATCCTAAACTCTCTAATTCTCCCTTCTCCCTATTCCTCCCCCTTGGCAACCATTTATTCTCTAAGTCTGTGAGTCTGTTTCTGTTTTGTAAATAAGTTTATTTGAATCATTTCTCTTTTAGGGTCCACATATAAGAGCCATACAATTTTTCTAGCATATTTGTGTCTTCAGGGAACCAGATACCTTAAATGGACATCTCCAGAAGCATCCTCTAGAATTTTAACAACAACCACACACTGGACTGATGACGCCATGTCTACATACCTTCTCTTACTCATCCAGACATAGTCATAAATTAATTGCACAGAGATGGTTAGATAAAAAGATGATAATTGAACATGTGTCAGTCATTTCATTTGTCTTATTTTACTTAATCCTCACACTAAGTTTATGAGATGGAAATGATTCATTTCATTTTGCAGTTGAAGAAATGAAGATCCAGAGAAGTTAAGCTGCTCAGGAATAGACAACTGTCTTGATATCCTCAGCAATCATTAGATTCTATCATTAGCAGGATTGGCCAGTGCTCTCATTATTCATCTCAAAATTATTTTTTTTAATGTACTGAATAGCTTGCATGCCTAAGAAATCTGTTCCTGGTTTAATTGTGGAGATTTAAACAAGGTCCTCAGTTGTTATCATCTCTATTTCTTCAGAGATTAAGGTGCATTTTGGCAGAGGCGAACACCAATTATTCCAGGCACTAGAAACCGCGCCCCCTCCCCCACCTGCCCCGTCTCTGATTTCTGTGTCTCTCTTCCTCCCTGTTTTTGTTTTGACTCCTGGGTCTTCTTGGCTGTAATTTTACAATCCTTCTGACCTATTTGGAAAACTCTGTTCTTTTACTTTTTCCTCAAGTAATCTAGCCATGACTAATACTTCATAATGCTTTTACTGACGTGGGTGTGATGGGAGGTGTTATATCTGGACACCCTAGCGGCAGCTCTGGGAGGCACATCTGGAACCCACTTCTTTCCACCAACTCCCTCGGTGCTTCTGTCTTCCCTCCAGGTCCATGCAAAGTCCAGAGTCTGAACCGGCTCATCAGCCCCCTGGGGCACGTGGCTCAAATTTTCCTTCCGCACTTCGGCAGCAGTTCTCACGGGGAGCAGACCTCTCCCTATGATAGGCGTCTCAGTGGCAATGACTTGGCCTCTCGGGGAATATTTGGAAATTTCCAGGGACTTTTATGGTTGTCACAACTTTGGAGATTGTGTGGCTGGCATCTAGTGGGTGCTAAATACCCTACAGTGCAGAGGGCAGGTCCCCCAGCAAAGAATTCTCCAGCCCCAGATGTCAATAGTGCCAAGGTTGGGAAACACCACCAAAAGAGTGTTCTGTCCTTCCCTGCCCCCTGGAATCCTGGTGAATGAAGTTTCTTCTTTTTGCATGCAGGTAATATTGTCTTGTTTGTTAGATCAGTTCCTTCTTGGCATTTCCCTGTGCAAGTCCCCTCAACCAGGACTTCAGTGGCACTCAGGATTCCTCCTTAACTTCATTCAGGTAACCTCTCTCACCTTCCACACCTCCAACCGGCTTCCTTAAATCCTATAATATTTTCCCTCCAAGCTTCTCTCTTTCACTTTCCCTATCCATTTCAGGGCCTTGGCTCTCTCCTAAACTTGTCTAATAGAGTCCTAGGGTGCCCCTGTCTCACCTCACTCCAACCCTCCCTATGCATTACAGCTGGATTCACCTTCAGGAAAGCTGGATCTGAAAACATCGCTGTCCTGCTCAAAGACCTTCTGTGGATCCTCCATTTTCTGTGAGGTTAGAAGTCCAAATTCCTCCATAAAAGCCCAATCCATCTTTGCAACCTTATCAGCCACAGCCCTCTAATATCCTGCACATTATGGCCTAGGTTCCCCTCACCTTTCTCACTGCCGTGATCATGCTCATGCTGGATCTGGACGACTTTTATCCATTATCTGCTTCACTTCAGCCAAGTGTTTTCTCAAATAGCAGGTCCATCATAGAGCCCTGGCTGATGGCTCCATCTGGAAGGTGTTTCCTTGTTATCTATGAACCTTACAAATACATCACCAGCACTTTTCATTTTTGCCATATGTTATGTTCTTCCAACAGAGTGCTGTATATCTTGAGAATGAAAGTTTCTTAAGGGTAAATTCTGTCTGATTCTCCTTTGTTGTCACCCTTATCACTGACCACTGAACATTTCCTGAGAAATATTGAGTGATTGAACAAAGGACTAAAAATATTTTATAATTTCATGGTAGTTTCAGTTTTCTCATTTAATCCTCAATATAATGTTGCAGATAAATGTCATTATTCTGAAGAGAATCCTGAGAGTCAATGATACAGTGATTAAGGTAGAAAACAGAACTAAGAGATACAGAGTACCACTTTTTGTGTTTTTTATAAATCTCCTTTAATGTATTTAATCTTTACATGATCTTGCAAGACCAGCAATAACAGTGTTGTTTTGCAAATGAAGATATTGAATTTCAGAGTAGTTAAGTACTTTGCCTGCAGTTGCACAGCTGGTGAGTCTCAGCAGTGGGTTTATTTGTCCAGCTTTAAAAACTCAGATAGTTTTTGGTCTGGTCACACAATGACTAAAGCAATGTGTCAGGGCTAACACCTGGGTCTTCTAGCTCCAAGTCCAGTTCTCTGTTTATTATGTCTTAGCTCAAAGAATGAATTCCATTTTCAAAGGCAAACAAGCAAAATAAAGTGAATGGAGAAAGGCTCCCAGGATAGTCTCAAGAGAGAAGCTAAATCAGATGGGATCATTCCCTGCCTCTGTGACTAAGTATATGAGTGCAAGTGTGTGTGTGTGTGTGTGTGTGTTGGAACGGGGGCAGGGCACTCATCTGTTTTCAGCCAAAATCTTCTAAGATGAATGGGAAATGCCAAAAAATTGTTAACTTTGCGTATGCAGATTTCACCTTAATCGTAGCATTCTGTTATCAGAGATAGTTATAAAGTATCATATGCAGAGTAGACAGCAAGATGGCAGCTCATTTTGAAAACACATAACTTGTCTCATGGAAATACTTTCCACTAANTCTTCTAAGATGAATGGGAAATGCCAAAAAATTGTTAACTTTGCGTATGCAGATTTCACCTTAATCGTAGCATTCTGTTATCAGAGATAGTTATAAAGTATCATATGCAGAGTAGACAGCAAGATGGCAGCTCATTTTGAAAACACATAACTTGTCTCATGGAAATACTTTCCACTAACTAACTCAGCTTGTGAATTATGGCCTCAGAATGGAACATGTCCTGTGTCAGCCCAGACTCTCACTGCAGGGTGACAGCCAGGCCTGTGCTCTTTGAAAAGCTGCAGAAGCCCTAGGTCCGTTCCCCTGTGCTGGGCCTGCTGGATGCTCAATGCAGACACATCAAAGTTCTGCAAAATGAATGCAGATAGAGGCAATTTGCTAGAATGGAAAGAGTGCAGCTGTAGGTCAGAAGACAACAGTAACCCGTAATTGTTTCCTAACCTCAGTTTCTTTGTCTGTAAGATGGGCAAAATATTAACTATCGGATAGGATTGAAGAATTGTAGAGGAAACTAGAAAATATATCAACTGGGGATTCTGAACATTAGTAATTTGTTTATTAAAACAATCCTTCCCCTTCTTTTTGCTCCTTCTTCCCAATACCAGTTTATCTCTTTCGTAGTGTGGAAGCTTTCATTTAAGAACAAAGGAAGGGGGGAAGTGGAAGAAAGGTGAGGCCTGGCAAAGAGAATGATGAAGGAGGATGAAATAAATGTGGGAGGTTCATGTCTCCAGATATCCTGGGCTTGTTGCAGGAAAATGAAGCATAAGAGAGTGGTCATGCCTCAGGTCTTGGGTGAGTCCCTGGGACAGGCTGCCAATGAGGGTTTTTCACTTCTCGCAGGAAATAATTCAAGAATGGGTCATGGGAAACTGAAAGCAGGTTTACTGAGATACACGTTCCATAGGCAGAATGAGGTCTGTCTCAGAAGGCTTAGAGTCATCTTGGAAAGTGATAGTGGCCTGAAATATTGGGAAGTTAATGTTCATGGTCTCAGTAATTTTACAGGTTAATGAATGGGAGGATTTTCCAAACTATTTTCAGGAAGGGGCAGGGATTTCCAAAAGTTGAGCCACCATCCACTTTTTGACCTGTTAAGACAAAGGAGAAGCCCCAACAAGATGGCAGGAGGGGCACAATCACGTTTAAAATCAAATATCATATCCGCCAGAGATGCTCAGAGGGCACAAATGAAACTTCGTGCACACCAGGACCCAGGGAGAGGGCCAGTGACCTCCACAAGAGACTGGGCCAAACTTGCCTGTGAGCGTTTGCGTGTCTCCAGTGGAGGCATGGGTCAGCAGTGGCCCACCTTGGGGACAGGGGCTCTGGCTGCAGCAGACCTGGGAGGCACAGTGTGTGGCATAACTCCTCTTAGAGGAGGTCGCCATTAGCCCCACCAGAGAACCGCCGAGCAGACGACCCACAAACCAGAGAACAGCTGCACCAAGGTTCTCATACTGTTGCAAAAGTGCTAGGGCCCACAACAGACTTCCCAACCTGGGGATCTGGCAAAGGCACTGAGAACCCACAGGGAATCTGACTTTGAAGGCCAGAGGGATTTGATAACAGAAGTTCCACTGCACTGAGGAAACAGACTCTTGGAGGGCACAAACAAAACCTTTAGCACACCAGGACCCCAGAGAAAGGAGCAGTGGCCCTACAGGAGACGGAGCCAGACTTGCCTGTGAGTGTCCGCATCTCCCACAGAGACGTGGTCAACAGCGTCCTGCTGCAGAGTCAGGGCATGGACTACAACAGTCCTGGGAGCCTCAGTAGGCTGGCATGAGTCCTTTTTGGCCTCAAACCAAACTTCAGGGAGGGAGCACAGCCTCACTCATCAGCAGAAAATTGGATTAAAGATTTACTAAACACCGCCTTGCCCACCAGAACAAGACCCAGTTTTCCCCACAGCCTGCCCTTCCCATCAGGAAGCTTCCACCAGGCTCTTGTCCTTATCCATCAGAAGGCAGACAGAATGAAAACCATAATCACAGAAAACTAACCAAACTGACCACATGGACCACAGCCTTGTTTAATTCAGTGAAACTATGAACTATGCCATGTAGGGCCTCCCAAGATGGAAGGGTCATGGTGGAGAGTTCTGACAAAACATGGTTCACTGGAGTAGGGAATGGCAAAGCACTTCAGCATNCTTTCCCTATCAAGAGAGGATTCCATGTCACTCCCCTTGAATCTGGACTCTAGGTCGGCTTGGCTAACAGAATATGTCAGAGGTAGCCCTGTGACAGTGCCAGGTCCAAGACGTAATAAATTGACAGCTTTCACTTCCTGCCTCTTGGGACACCTACTCTTCAAACCTCCCCATTGCACTGTGAGGAGACCCACGCCATGCTGTGGAGAGACTCGGGCAAGAGGCACCCCCAATAGCTTTGCTGGCCACAGGGGTAAGCCGTCCTGGAGGAGGATCCCGCAGAGCCACCCCAGTCCGTGATGCGTGGAGCAGGGACGAGGTGTCTCTACGGAGCCCTGACCCCATTGCGCATTCACAGGCGAAATAGAAGATTGTTGTAGTTTGGGAGTGGTAAGTTACAAAGCAGGCTTCCCAGGTGGCACAGTGATAAAGAATCTGCCTGCCAGTGCAGGAGACATGAGAGACGTGGGTTCTATCCCTGGGTCAGGAAGATCCCCTGGAGAAGGAAATGGCAACCCACTCCAGTATTCCTGCCTGGAGAATCCCATGGACAAAGGAGCCTGGAGGGCCACAGTCCACGGGCTCACTGTGTCAGACACTGAGTGACTGAGCACACACACAGTTGCAGAGCAAGAGTTAACGGGATGGCAGGTAAGTGACTTCACACAGCATTTGTGTCTTAGTCACAGTTGTGTCTGACTCTGTGTTATCCCATGGACTGTAACCCGCCAGGCTCCTCTGTCCACTGGATTTCACAGGCAAGNTGAGTGACTGAGCACACACACAGTTGCAGAGCAAGAGTTAACGGGATGGCAGGTAAGTGACTTCACACAGCATTTGTGTCTTAGTCACAGTTGTGTCTGACTCTGTGTTATCCCATGGACTGTAACCCGCCAGGCTCCTCTGTCCACTGGATTTCACAGGCAAGAATACTGGAGTGAGTTGCCATGCCCTCCTCCAGGGGATATTCCCCACCCAGGGATCGAACCCACGTCCCCTGCATTGCGGGCAGACACAGTACCCTGCTGCAAAGAAACATTCAATACATCGAGTATCCCTGACCTTGAGAATTCCAAGTCAGAAGAGTTTTCTTCCCTCATCCCTCCTGACCCAGGGACGGACTCCCTAGGGTCACCATGAGACATGCATCCCACCCCTGAGCATCATTTATTTTCACCTCAAAGACTGAGCCCTTTATGCCTGCACTCCTGCAGCCCCTCTGGACAAGAAGGAAGCACAAGTCACAGCCAGTGAGCTTTGCTCACAAATTCCTCCTTCACGACTGACTGAGCCCCGATACCGGAAAGAAACATTCTGTTGAAACATGTAAATCCCCACTCATCTCCAAACTGGGTGCTGGAGTGCCTCGGGGAAGTGATTTTACAAGCTCACTGACTCCAGCCAAGGTAGATGCCAGTTGCTCTTGCAAGATAATTCAGCCTGGCCTCCACTCCCCCCCACCCCTCACCCCCCGCCCCAGAAATGAGATTGAGGGGGCCCCTCCCTTCTCACTAGAGGAATGGCCCCCTGAACTGCTAGGGAACAGCCCCTTCTCCCAGGAGGCAGGAGGAGAGAGGCCATAAGCCGCCAGCTTCTAGCCGCTCTCCCCAGACAGCACAGGGGGAGCTCAGTGACTCCCAGCTTGCACTGTCACTTGAACAAAGGACTTCTGATACTAGTAGGGAGGGCTGTCTTGAGAGAAGGCGTCTGGACTACAAGGACAAGCTTGCCTGTGCTTTCTCTTATAGCCTCCTGGATTCCAGAGGCAGGGGATGCTATAGTGGACCCAGCCACCATTGGAACTCCGTGCAAGAAAATGCTTTCTAGCGTGCTGTGCCTCTAGGGAGAACTGTTATCTTTTCTTGTACTGCTGCCTTTTTAAAAGATGTATTTCCAGAGCTCAGTTTCACCAATATTCAACTCATAGCCAAGTGGGCTGCATGAAGTGCCCAGCCAGCCCTATGTAACTCAAGATGCTGTCTCTGCCTCATCATCAATTGCAAGACTACCT
Organism: Neotragus moschatus; assembly: GCA_006410615.1. Taxonomy (NCBI): domain Eukaryota; kingdom Metazoa; phylum Chordata; class Mammalia; order Artiodactyla; family Bovidae; genus Neotragus; species Neotragus moschatus. Next base: position 1,373,564 of record SJYA01000596.1, on the reverse strand, counting down.
ACGTTAGTTGGAAAGATTATTTCCCTCCTAAGTCTTTGGGAGCCCAAGTCCAGTCTAATATTTGGGAGCAAATATTAGAAAGTTGGTCAGCAGTTCCACTAATACTCATAATCATAAAAATTACTATCCAATTCTGAGAGCTCAGTCTCCAAGGACTTAATAACCACTCTATCATGGGCTTTTTGCTTCCACTCCAAAAGGTAGATCTTATTGCTTGCATTTTATACATGCAGAAACGGGTTCAATAATCAAGTAATTTGTTCAAGGTCACACGGCTCATATGTAGCAGTGCTGGGATTTCCATTCTGCCATCGTTGACACTGCTGAACCCTGTGGGGTGAGTTCTCCTCTGACGGCTGTGCACAGGAAAGAGGACCTCCTCATCCAGGCTGGCTAAGGGACAGCGCTTGACTGCCCCAGGCTCAGCTGGAGCCCTCTGGGATCTCCATCCACAGCTCACCTTCTCCAGGTCCTGAGTCAGTTTGGAACTGGCTCTGTCCTCGTGAGCAGATGGTGTCTGGGAATTCTCTTGCAGTCTCTAGGTCACTGTCTGGTATGTTGGGAACCAATGACCTCACCAAACCGCAGTGCCTGCTTTTTTGGTCCAGGTAATGTTCCCTCTGCTGTATGCATCCTGCTCTTGAGGCTGGAGTAGATCAGCATAAAAGTCCTTACAGAGGATGGAGCCATAGCAGAGACTCCCAGGGGCCTGGGGCTGCCAGAATCAACAGATGTTTGCAAATCATTCATAGTCTCTTTATGACAAGCACAGATGATTGACAGCGTTGCCCTTGTCCACAGCTCTGCCCCCACACACCCAGCCCCTGAGCTGCCCTGTTCAGCATGCGATGCCCCGGGAGCCTGTGACCGCACTAAGAGCAGACACCTGACCCGAGGCTGGCTCTGATGTAGCCAAACATGGAAAGCTCCACCCAGAGAGAAGTGAGCTGACCAATCAGATTTTTACTCTAGGGAAGCCGAATTAAAAGATGTAAGGAAAATCCAATTATGAGTAGCAGAAACTAAGACAGGTGGAAGCCAAGAGAAAGGCTGTCAGGTAGAACAGAGACCCTGGAAAGCTGATATGACGTGCAGACAAAAGTCACGACGATGTGGAAGTCTGGGCAAGCAGAAGCTGCAAGGAAGACCGTAGACAAGGGAGAGAGCGGACTGCTGGCAGAAAGAGAAGCAGAGAGAATCCAGTCTTTGGACACAACTTAGCTGTGCTAGCGACAGAGCATAGTATGGACGCCAACCATTCCTTCCAGAAGGTTCTGCAGGGGTCCTGGATCCCAGCCATGACTGGGGGGCCCAGCCACACTGTGGTTCCTGCTCCTAGATTCCTAGGATATCACCCTCTCTCTCACTGTCAAGCCCATCCTTACAGTGACACTCTGCCTGCTTCCTTCCCTTTCTGACGTTGTCTGCACAATCCTCTTTTCATTACAGCTAAGAGAATGCTGTTAAAACCTCTATCTCTACACACTTTTGTGTGTGCAGGGTAATTGGCTTATTTGTATTTTATAGACTTGGGTCTTAATAGATGTGAGAATCTGTGGGCATTTGGAAACCAAGGGGCTGCATGTGAGCCCTTGCTTGATCAAGGGGAGAGATTATTATGCATGCGGTTGTCTTAGTTTTATCTTTAATTCCAGCGCATGCCCTGGTACGTGCTTAGTTGCTCAGTCGTGTCCCACTCTTTGTGACCCCATGGACGGTAGCCTGCCAGTCCCATCTGTGCCCATGGGATTCTCCAGGCAAGAATACTAGAGTGGGTAGCCATTCCCTTCTCCAGGGCGATCTTCACCATCCAGAGATGGAACCTGGCCCTCCTGCATTGGAGGCGGATCCTTTACCGTCTGAACCACCAGGGAAGCACATGCCCTGGCACCCGTGATTTTTAATTCCACTTTTAACTATGGTGATTTCATATGGTATATATCCTGATAAGCTCCTTTATAAAACAAGATAATGTATAAATAAATCTTCACAAAGGGATGATGTAGACATCAGGGCCCCTGTAGAAGCCAGGATTCAGCTCAGGCCATTCAAAAACAAGATCCGAATGACAGGGCCTCTCAGGGAGGGGTGGACAGAGTTGAGGGAACTGACAAGGGGCAGTGAGGCACCTGGAGAGTTGCAAGCGCAGGAAGCCCTGCCTCCCAGATGACTGGAGGAAAGGTGAACGCAGAGGGTATGGGGCCAGGAGGAAGGTGGTGGAGCGCAGTGGTGCTCCAAGCAGGCAGTGGGTCAGGGGGGGAAATGCCCAAGCCCCTTCTCATCCCGCCTTTGGCGTTCCCACTGGCGCTTCACAACCTGAGGACTCAGTCTGTGGGTCAGCCTCCGGCGGCCCAGAAAAACACTGAGCGAGGTGGAAGAGGGGAGGGCGCCTGAGTCTGGGCAGCTGTGATGAACATGAGTTCACAAGCAGGAATCAGACCAGGAGGAGTGGGAGGGAACAGAGCTGAGTGTTCGGGACCAGTTCTGAGGATGGGGAGCTGGCTCTGGGCTCTCTGCATGGTTTGCTGGCGGTCCCTGCAGCATGGGGACCTTCCTTCTTAGGATCATCGGTTTTCTCTCAGGACTGGGATGCTGACCTGACTCCACCCACCCCACCCCCAGAGTCCGGTGATTGCAGGATGCCTGCAGTGCTCTCTGCNTGCATGGTTTGCTGGCGGTCCCTGCAGCATGGGGACCTTCCTTCTTAGGATCATCGGTTTTCTCTCAGGACTGGGATGCTGACCTGACTCCACCCACCCCACCCCCAGAGTCCGGTGATTGCAGGATGCCTGCAGTGCTCTCTGCCTGCAAGCCTGCACTCGGTGCACCCCAGTTCCCTAGATGCTAGGCGAGGCTCTCAGCTTCACCAGGGCCTGTTGTGCTTCTCACACAATGAGGAAAGGGTGTCTAAGTGACCGTGGCAGCTGGTGGGGAACATGGGCTTTACCTGTTCTCATTCCCACGCTCTCCTTCTTTGGTCCCTGTGCTTGAGAAAACCTACTCAGCTCAGTTACGTGCCTGGGTGCCCTGGAGACTGCACTCCCCAACAAATACGCTGCGTGGTCTAGAGCTGAGGCATTCAGGGAGAGAACTCCCACTGTGCCTTCTAACTAAGTTCTCCTGTATCCAGGTCCACAGACTCAGAATTTGTGGAAGTGTAGAACCAGGCTCTGTTCAGACTTATTTGTTGCCATCCTTAGGAAAACAAGGGGGCTTATCAGAGTAGAAAGCTCATATTCACTGACCACTCATGATGTGATAGGTACTTACGTATCCCATTTCATTTCATCTTTATGGTTACTCTGTGAGATGGGCTTTGCAGAAACTGCAGATCATAAAGGTTAAGTAATTTGCCCATAATCTCACTTTTGCTGGCCCACAGATTCAGGCTGTCTCTCTGGAGCCAGGGACCATGGTTGTCTCATTAACACAGGCTGCTGCTTAGCCAGAGTGCTGCTCAGGGGATTGACTGGAGAGGGCAGAAGGGCCTGTCTTCATACAACAACCTGGTCTATGAAATGGGATCTTCTGAGCTCCGTTACTTGGTATGAAAATAATAAAACCATACTTCCTAAAATAATTCTATAATCTTCATTATTTAGTTGTTTGGATGAGATTATTCTACCCTACCTCCCCTGTGCTAGGGAAGAGTAAGTCAAATTCACTGTAGGCATACATGTGCACACACACACAACCACACATACACACACACACACTTCCAGCTACCTCCCCTAAGCCCATCAAACTCCACTGCCTTCAGGGCAAATATCTCATGTCCACCAGGGCCAGAATTCACATCCTCTGATTTGAATTTTGAATACAGAGATTTACACAGAATTACAATCTTTTTTTTTTTTTTTTATTGTGGTTGCTTCCGATTTCTATTGTCTGAATCATAGCCGTGGAAATAATTGAATCTTTTTGTAGCATAGAATATATTACTCTTGAAATAGTAGGAAATGTTGGTAATTGCATTTTATTGGACTCACAAATAATTTATAAGTTGGTCCGATTTGAAAAAAAAAATCAGTCTTTTATTTCTGTGGCTTCTTCCTTGAGGCTAGAAGCAGCCTCCAAAAATAGCTGCCTGTGCAGACATGGGTCTAGTGCTCCCCCTTGTGGCCACTATGTGGGATTGCGGACCCAGTAAATGGACCCAAAACTGCAGACACTGGCATTTGAATAATTCTTTCTCCCCTAAGTACACAGAGAAGTCTGACCTATTCTTCACAGTCATGTCTGCATTACAGAGCACTTCTCTTTATAAAGTCCATCTGCTTTGAGGATAAGTAAATGATCAATCCCTCATATACATTATCATGCAGTGAGCACTTCTCTGAGGTAGTAACAGCTTCTGTGGTTTTACCAAATGTCAGGGAAGCTGAGAGTTTCTTCTTTCCTTAAGAAGATACTGAAAAGAAATACAAATTGACCTTTATGTAACTGCTTACTGACGGAATTAACAACGCGAAAGTGTATGAGAGGGTGTTAGCATATGTAAAGGGATGTTAGAGGAAAAAGAAGAAATTGGAGAAATAGAAGGCCGTGGAAATGCATTGGTTAGCTTAGAATCCAGGCTCTGCTAAATGGCAACCCACTCCAGTATTCTTGCCTGGGAAATCCCATGGTCAGAGAAACCTAATGGGCTACAGTCACAAAAGAGTCGGACACGACCGAGCGAAAGCTCAGAATCCCGCCTCTGCTTACAAAACTGTGGCAGCCCTCCACTGGGTAACAGACAGACCAGACGGAGGAAGACTATTTCCTAGCTCACCTTACAACTGGAAGCCACCCACTGAGTTCTGGCCAATAGAATGCAGGCAAAATGACAAGCCCATTTAGACCTTACTCCTGATTTTTGACACTGTCTCTGTATCCACACCATCGGAACAGAACATTCCGGGATGTCAGGGTTAGGGAAGTAAGCCAGAACCATGAGTCATCACTTAAGGACACTCACTTAGGAAAAGCACTTGACTGCCTTCAAACTGTGACGTGAACAAGGAAGTAAATTTACATATGCTAAGCAACCGCAATTTGAGAGTTGTTACAACAACCAGTGTTAATTATCCTTCTGAAGCAAGTCACCTCTTTCAGCACAGTTTTGTCAACTAAAAATAAAGATAATGCGTGAATATTCAATGAAACAATGTACGTGAAAACATTTGGCACAGACTTGGGGCTCAATAAATGCTGGTTAAAAAGCAGTTGTTTCTCACATAACCAATATTTTCATTCTACAAAAGAATTTTTATTGTTATTACACAGATTTCTATCACAGGAAAAAGACGACCCAACTCCAACTGGCAAGCCAAATGTGGATTTTATTGGCTCCCAGAGCTAGAAATTTCAAGTGTAGATTAAGCCTTAGTGCTGATTTAATCTATCCAACAACTCCAAGAACCTGTGTTCTTTCTTCTGCCTGGTAAGCTTAATTTTTTGTTATTGAATTACAATTGATTTACAATGCTGTATTAGTCTCAGGTGTTCTAAACCCGACTCTCCTGATGGTCAAAGATGGCTGTCAGTAGTCCCCAATACAACATCCTCCTAGTGTACTTTGAGAGCAAGAAGAAGACTCATTCCAGTATTCTGAGAATCATCTGACTCCTCTGTTTGGACTGGTTTAGATCACATTATCACCACTGAACCAATTGTTGAAGTTAAGGGTGTGAACTGTTGACCTGTCAATCAAGACTCATACCTGGAACTAGAGGTGGAATCACCTCTACTTTTCCCTACATCACTTGGGTTTATGGGGGAAGAATAAGTGCATACATTTTTTTGAAGGTATATTTTCAAGCACACAAAAAAAGAGGAAGCAGGGGGAAATGAATGCTGGCTACAAAAATCACGTGCTAAAATTGGTATGTTTATTTTCCTTGAAGCGAAAAAAAAAAGACAAGTTGTAGGAGTAAATGTTATTTTATGATCACTCTAAGTGATCACCTAACCTTTCAGAAATCTGTAAGTTAACTGGATGTTATGATTTTCAAATTCCAAACCTCTTACAATGAGTTCCCTAAAATATCCTCAGATATTGACTTTTTGAAATATACTTGGATATTGACTTCCTGTCTCTCTTGACAGTCCAGTGTTAAAAAAAAAAAGTCTCTTAAGAATAATTTATGTCTTTGCACTTTCTTTTGATCTTGTGCAAGTGTTTTAAAAAGCCTAAGATGCTATACCAGTGGGAGGGGCTGTCCTTTTCATCTGCTCCTCATGCCTAAACTAAATCATATGATGCTCAACCACAAAATAATGAGACTGACTTTTAAACAGACTCCTTAGATGTAAGAATGAGTACTGCACTTCTGAGCAGTCACCTAGAGAAGTGATCTTCACATTCCAGTGATGCAACCATAGCTCAAATTGCGTTAATTACACCTCAGTTTTGGCCACAAAAAGCACAGCGACGTGTCTAACCATACTCTTCCTCTGATTGGATTCCCAATCCCCTGCGAGTTTTCAAAAAGGTGAATCTCTTGAGAGTCCCTTAGGCAGCAAGGAGATCAAACCACTCAATCCTAAAGAAAATCAACCCTGAATATTCACTGGAAGGACTGATGCTGAAGCTGAAGCTCCTATACTTTGGCCACCTGATGCAAAGAGCTGACTCATTGGAAAAGACCGTGGTGCTGGGGAAGATTGAGGGCAAGAGGAGAAGGGGACGACAGAGGATGAGGGGGGTGGATGGCATCACCGACTCAGTGGACATGAGTTTGAGCCAGCTTCTGGAGATGGTGAAGGACAGGGAAGCCTGTTGTGCTGCCGTCCATGGGGTCACAAAGGGTGGGACAGGGTTGTGACTGGACAACCACAATCCTCCAAAGCAGAGGTGTGCCTTCTCAAATATAGAATCTTGAGCTCAGAAGACAATCACCAGGCCAGAGAATTCCAACCTTATTTTGAATAAATGGAAAATATGAGCACCCAGGAGGACACTGGAGTTCCCCACTGGCTTAGCAGGAGGAGAGAGGGTCTTGGGATATTAGACTCTCCCTCTACAGTGGAGATCATCTGACTGCCACCCTCTTTCAGTCAGCCTACAGCTGAATTCCCCAGGCCTCCAGGCTGCTCTGAGCTCAGCAGACCCTTCAGGCCTCGAGCTGCCCCTGTGTTCCACTGTGGCCCCCTCTGGTCTGCTTCTCTGCCCACCCTCTTAGATTCTCTCTGCTCCCTGGGAACACTGGTCGCTCTCCTAAAGCTGAGGTCCTGTGCCTGACATCGCCTCTCCTGAATGTCCTTTCCCTGCTTTCACTTCATTCTCTCAAGGGTCACTCAAGACCTGGCTCATCTGTCATCCCCTCCAAGAAGTTTTCTAACCCCTTCCGTTCACAAGAAAAGGTACTTTGTTGCTCTTTCTCTCTTTTTTTGATCTTGAGGAAAACATTTGGCCAGTAGGCGGCCTAACCGGAGATAGGATGTGTGAAAGGGAGAAACCTGGCCAACTGCCTCTTTCCTGTAGAAGCCCTAGGAGGTTAACGTGCCAGTGGCCATTTCCCTCTCATCTCCTCTGCCCGATCCAGCCCTGAGCCCTGATCCTGCCACCTCCTCTTTCTTACGTCAGCCTAGTGGCTCCCAGCTTTTGAGAATCTCTGGGTTTCCTTGTGGTCCTCATTTTGGTCCTAGTTCTTCCATCTCTGGTGTAACCAGTTCTTTCTGTCAAATCCCTTCTGTTTCAAACATTTAGGGTGATTTCCTTTTTCCTAACTGGGTCCTGACTGAGACTGGTCGGTGAAGTGGGTGGCATCAGTGAAGGGATGAGCAGATGGCCATGTTTCCCTGTCATATACAATGTTTATGTTTCTACTTTCTGAGACACCGTCATGACTCTTCCTGTCACTCTCTCTTTCCTCCTGCCACCCCTAATATTTGTTTCCGAGCCCTATCCACTTTTCCTAGCTGGATTCCCCCACCCTAACCCCTTGTTCAAGTTTACCCACACTCAGCCCTGCTCGGCCTCTGGTCGCTGACAGATGGGGAAGACATCGGGTGTAGAGTGTCATCAGGGTGAGAACAGCTGCAGAATCCAGCTAGCCCAGAATCCGGCAAGCCCAGAATCCAGCTAGCCCAGAATCCGGCAAGCCCAGGCTGTTGGCTGGGCCCCACAGGGCGACGGTGGAGGATTTATAATCCCTCCGCTCTTCAGGTCTGTGTGTGACTTCAGCCAGAGCCAGGCCAATTTACAGTGATTCCCAGAGCCCAGTGCAATTTGCAGATAAAACGGAAGATGCACATTTGTGGCCAAAGTGGAAGATTCAAGTATTAGCCTGGCTGCTAAAATGCTCCCCTGTGCGTGAGACCAGCACACAGCCGGATGGTCTCCTCAGCGCTGTCCAGACCATCATTTTATTGCCATGGTCTGGAGGCCAAGTGAATACTACAAACCAGGCATTTGGAAGGGATCTGGGAGTGGGGCAGGTTAATGCTTCTGCTCCAGGAAGCGGGGAGGGTGTCACCCAACTTCTCGCCCCTTCCTGCCCCACACAGCATCTCTCAAATCACTTTGGCCCCACGTGACCTGGCTGTAAATGAAGCTGACTGGCTGTTGGGAAGAAGCTTAGCACTCAAGGGAGAAAAGGAAAATAATACAATTTCATGACATCTCCCCTGAAAGATAACACAGTTCAGCTCAGTTCAGTCACTCAGTCGTGTCCAACTCTTTGTGACCCCATGAATCGCAGCACGCCAGGCCTCCCTAAAGGTAACACATTTATGGAGGAAACATGTATTGTGGACTCAGCATTCAGTTGGATACAGAGGATAAAAGTGAATAAGAAACAATCTCTTCCCTTGAAGGTGCTCCTGTCTACTCAGTGGAGACAGACCTGGGGAGAAGGGGCCAAAGACAGTTCATGGGCNCCTAAAGGTAACACATTTATGGAGGAAACATGTATTGTGGACTCAGCATTCAGTTGGATACAGAGGATAAAAGTGAATAAGAAACAATCTCTTCCCTTGAAGGTGCTCCTGTCTACTCAGTGGAGACAGACCTGGGGAGAAGGGGCCAAAGACAGTTCATGGGCTGAGCTGGAGCCCCGATGGTCTATGTGGGTCCACGCTCAGCACAGAGGAATACGTGCCCTGGGTGAGGAGACTGGGCTAATCCCAGCTCACACACTTCCCAGCCTGGTGACCTTGATCTGTGACTAACTTCACTGAGTCTCAGCTTCCTCATCATTTTACAATAAAGTTAGTGTAGTTGGGAGAATGGGTTTACACGTGGAAACCCATTGGTTTACAGATGGAAACCCATCTTTCCACCTTGTCTAATTCAAGGTCAGCCTCAGGACACTGGTGTCCTCCTGGGTGGTCACCCTGGGTGGTGGTTCCTCTACCCATTTTATAGGCCCTGGACCTTGCCAGGAGGAGCCAGGGCTGGAAAGGGAGCCCTCAGTGAATGCCACGTGGTGACTGCAGCTGACTCCATCCTGTTTAGTGGATACTGAAGAAGCCTTTTTTGAAGATTCTCAGACATCCCAGAGGGGTAGGGAGTTTGTAGTGGACTCAGAGGTGTTATCCCATGTTTCTACAGGACCAGCTCTGTAGTTACAGCTGGGTTGTAAAGTAAATAATGAGGGAAATGTGGGAACAGAGGGTTGAGTATATCACCGTGCCTGAAGTTATCAGGAATGGCTAGATGTACCAACTCTGGAAGGCTAAAGTGGGAGGGGTGCCCAGGTGAATGGCAGGGATGCCAAGGATGGCATTCCAGGTAAAGGAAACAGAATAGGCAAACATCCAGAAGCAAGAAATAGCACGGTGGGCCCAGGAATAAACTCTGTATGGCAGTGTGTGGAGTCAAGTGACGGGGCTGGAGAAGCTCCATGAGGCCAATTCTGAAGCCTGTGTGTCCCGGGAGAGCGTCTGTGGTATCAGAATCAGAGGAGGTTTTTGATGGTGGAGTCATACCTAGTCAGAGGGGCTTCTCTGGTGGCTCAGATGATAAAGAATCTGTCTGCAGTACAGGAGACCTGGGTTCGATCCCTAAGTGGGGAAGATCCCCTGGAGAAGGGAATGGCTCTCTACTCCAGTATTCTTGCCTGGAGAATTCCATGGACAGAGGAGCGTGGCAGGCTACAGTCCATGGGGTCACAAAGAGTCGGACACGACTGAGTGAGTAACACTTTCACTTTCACTATATGGTCAGATTTGTGATGGGGAAGACCACTCAGGTGCCACTAAGAAAGCTTATCTGATGGGAAGTGGGATGTTAGAGGCAGCGTCCATTAGATTCACAGTCCAGCTTGTTGCTCACTACTTACAAAATCAATAGAGTAAGTCCCCTACATACAAATGAGTTCTGTTCTAAGAGTGCCTTCATAAGTCCAGTTTGTTATAAATCCAACAAAGTTAGCCTAGGAACCCAGATAACACAATTGGCTATATAAAACTGTACTGTAGTAGGTTTATAATACTTTTCACACAAATAACACATAAAAAAGTAAGCGCAAAAAGTAAAACATTTTTAATGTTATGGTACAGTAAACCTACAGGCCAACTAACTTATATGATTGGACATGCAAACACATCTTTGAAAGTTCACAGCATCTTTTAAAGCTCACTTGAAGTTTTGTTTGTAGGGGACTTGCTGTACTCACAAAAGTTTGTAGCAAAGAAAAAGTGCCTTTAATCACAATGCTGGCAATGTAGGGAGATGGCAGACCCAGTGTCCCCCCAAAACTACCTCCAGGATTCTGCTTGATCATGAAACTTTTATAGGGAAAGAGAAACTTTTTATAGGGAAAGAGATGCTTAATCTCGGTTAAGCACTGAGATAGGGGGTCAGACTTACCACCACCCCCATCTGCATGCAGGCTCGTTGACTCCTTGTGATCTTTCTTTAGATGCTGTCTTGTTCACAGTTTGTTTGGGAGAAGATCCAACCAGTCCATCCTAAAGGAGATCAGTCCTGGGTGTTCACTGGAAGGACTGATGCTGAAGNAAGTAAATCGGAGCCAGACACTGCAAGCATCAGTATCTGGATAGCATCACCGACTCAATGGACGTGAGTCTGAGCAAACGCTGGGAGGTAGTGAAGAACGGGGAAGCTTGGCGTCACAGTCCATGGGAGTCGGACATGACTTAGTGACGGAACAACAGCTGAAGCCCTTGAACACAGATGTACTTCATGCCGGAGACCAAGGGAGCCACTGAGGGCCAGCGCCTCCAGGATGGGACTAAACACACCCCTCTAGTCTTGTCATGCTCTGACGTCATAGGACTGTCTTAAGGTCATAGCTAGCTTATTTTTGACAGTTCTGTCTAGAACCCAGGTTCTGAATGCTGAGTGAGACCACTTAGCAAGCCCTCAAGAACGATTTCAGGGGTTTTACCTGAATATTCTGATTCTTAATAAATAGGTCGTGAGGCAGGGTAATGCCTGGAAAGGGATGGGCCCACTGAGAAAGATATTGCTGTGAAGACGATCTGTTGTTAATGAGCTTGTCCTTGGACAAGTGGAGCGCACAGGGATTCGGATCAGATGGTTGGGTGAAGCTTCTTGGGAATTCCAAGAGGTGGCCTTAAGACTGGTCACCTCCCTTCTATCTTTGCAGAGAAGCTGTGCTGCAGAGGCCTCTTGAACAGTATTGCTTAGTCCTTGATCATGAAACATGAAGCGACCTGCATAGTTGCAGGGCTGATGTTCAGTCTTAACCAGCAGCTTGTACCCTGGAGTTACCCTCAGTTACCTTGACACTGAGTCAAGATTTCTCCTCCCCACACTAGGCATCCACATTTCTCCACTGGAGAAGTGGTTCTAACCGGCGAGTTTGATTATGTCACACCCCTGCCAGATCCCCTCATATTGTCCTCCATTGCCTGTGCAGCAGAGCCCAGGGGCTTCTGGACAAGGCCAAGTTACTCCCACTTCAGCCTCCTGGCCCTGCATCCCTTATGCTCCAGCCTGTTCCGCACCATGCCCATTCCTCTCGCTAGAATCTTGTCACTTCATTAATACTCAGCTCAGCTGTCACCTTCCTGAGAAGCCTTCTCTTGCTCCTGGGTGGTCATGATTGGTTTTTCTCCAGCTTGCAAGTTCCCAGCCCTTTGACCAGCCCCAGGTCTGGACTGTGAGATCCCAAAGGTAGCACAGCCTAAGGCTTAAAGGCACGGACTCTGGGGCAGCCCAAATGGTTTCAGTTTCTTGCTCCACAATTTCCAAGCTGTTTGTCTTTGAGCAAGTTACTTATCTCTCTGTGCCCAGTTACCCCATCTGTAAAGGGGAGAATGGCATCTACCTCTCGGCAGTCAGCTGAGTTTTATATAAAGAGCTTAGGTCAGCTCACTGAGGTCACAGGGCAGGTAATTCTACAAGCTAAAATAGTGATGTGGTACAGTAAAAGAATCTGCCTGCAATGCAGGAGACCTGGGTTTGATCCCTGGGTTGGAAAGATTCCCTGGAGAAGGGAAAGGCTACTCACTCCAGTATTCTGGCCTGGAGAATTACATGGACTGTATACTCCATCGGGTCTCAAAGAGTTGGGCATAACTTAGTGACTTTCACTTCACTTCCCAGTAATAATACAAAGACCATTATGAACTGAACTCTGTTCCTTCCCCTAGTCCTGTATGTTGAAGTCTTAATCCCCACTGCCTCAGAAATTGACCTTATTTGGAGATAGTCTTTATAGAAGTCACCAAGATAAAGTGAGGTCACTGGGGGCAGGCCAAATCCAATATGACTGATGTCCTTATGAAAAGGAGGGATGGACATGGAGATACACACAAAGGGAGGACAGTGTGAAGATAAAGTGAGAACATCTTGTGAACATGGAGATGGCCATCCACAGGCCAAGGAGAAGGGAACAGACCCTTCCCTTGTAGCCCTCAGAAGGCACCAAACCGATGACCCTTGGTCTTTGATTTCCAGCCTCCAGAACCATGGGGCAACACATTTCTGTTGTTTGAGTCACACAATCAGGGCTACCTTTTCAGAGCAGGCCTAGCAAGCTCTTACATGGACCTGACTGGGAAGTTAAGAGAGTTCACTTGAATACTCAATACAGTGCCCTTCCCCCATCAACCTGGGAAGGATTTGGGGCCAGGTTGTTGTTCTAATGACCAAAAAAGACAGCTGTGCTTAGCTCTTGAAAGAAGAAATCTGAGAAGTATTTATCAGCACCTGGCTTGGGAAATGGAGTGAAATGATCTCAGGATCATGGTCTGTTTTCCTTTCTGATCACTGAGCCTGGATTTGGTTTTTCTCATCTGTAAAACTCTAAAATACCGAAGTCTTGGGGCGATTTTTCAAAACGAATACTCATATTTTGTTAGGACATACTAAATACAGGCAAGTTAACAAATTATGTGCTTCAGAAAGAATAAGCAGCTTTTGTTTGCTTTTAATTATTTTTTTAAATTGCTAGAACTTCACTACTGTGCTCGGGCTTTCTCTAGTTGCAGAGAGCAGGGGCTACTCTTTGTCATTGTAGACGGGCTTCTCCTTGTGGTAGCTTCTCTTGCTGTGGGGCATGGGCTCTCGAGTGCATGGACTTCAGTGATCTATGGCACAGGGGCTCAGTAACTGTAGTATACAACCTTAGTTGCTCAGAGGCATGTGGAATCTTCTCAGACCAGGAATTGGACCCATGTCCCCTGCATTGTCAGGGAGATTATTATCCACTGCACCACCAGGGGAGTCCAGAATAAGCAGTTTTGGGTTATAATATTGAAAAAGTTAGTTTTGATTTCTTATTGTTCACTCTTACTGTTTTCATCTTCTCCATTTTACAGATAAGGCAGACTCAAGATTCAAACTCAGATATAGTTGACTCAGAGTCATCTTGACCTTTGGTTTGGTTCAAGTATGGTCATATTGAATGGTTTTTTGGACAAAGATATTTCGAAATTTTTAAAACAGAACACCTGACCAATTCATGTTGATGTTTAACAGAAACCAACAAAATTCTGTAAAGCAATAAAAAAAAGTGCACCTGAATTAGAGTCTAGGTCTCTCATCCCAGTCACTCTGCTTCTCTGAGGCCCAGTGTTCTTATCTCTGTGTCTAATAATTCCTATCTGATATTTTGTCCATGAGGATTATATAGGATAATGTCTGTAAAGTACTATTGTAAATAATAGAATGCCATAAAAATATTCAGAGTTGTTGATATCACAATTCCCCATTCCAAAATTTGAGCAGAGAAGACAATAGAGTTCAAAGCACCCTCTACTTTGTGTGAGCCAGTCAAGAGCTCACCTTAAAGATCAGTGTGTGATCTTTGGTAGGAATAAGGAAGTCATACTTGGGAACAATGTTTAACAATTCAAAGTTGATATACAAGAACAAACCAGCATTTTCCCCTAAGCACTTACAGGATCAGGATAGAGGCCCATCTTCCACATCCTTAATAATATCGCCCCAAAGTCTCCTGTGTTTAATTTTTTACCCAATGCTGTTTCTGTGTACATGCCTAGGAACGTTCCCCCAAGCTGTGGTACCCAGGAAAGGGCACTGAATTGGGAGTCTGAATATCATGATCTGAATTTAATCTCTGCCACTCCTGCCTGTGTGCATTGAGGCTGCGGTCTACCCAGGGGGATGGGGAGGGGCCCTCAGCTTTTATTTTTTTAAATTATAAAAATATATTTTTATTCAGTTCAGTCACTCAGTCATGTCCAACTTTTTGTGGCCCCATGGACTGCAGCACACCAGGCCTCCCTGTCCATCACCAACTCCCGGAGTTTACTCAAACTCATGTCCATTGAGTCGGTGATACCATCCAACCATCTCATCCTCTGTCATCCCCTTCTCCTTCCACATTCAATCATTCCTGGCATCAGGGTCTTTTCCAATGAGTCAGCTCTTTTCGTCAGGTGGCCCAAATACTGGAGTTTCAGTTTCAGCCTCAGTCCTTCCAATGAATATTCAGGACTGATTTCCTTCAGGATGGACTGATTAGATCTTCTTGCAGTCCAAGGGACTCTCAAGAGTCTTCTCCAACACCACAGTTCAAACGCATCAGTTCTTTGGCACTCAGCTTTCTTTATAGTCCAACTTTCTGTCCATATATGACACTGGAAGAACCATAACTTTGACTAGACGGACCTTTGTTGGCAAAGTAATGTCTCCACTTTTTAATATTCTGTGTAGATTGGTCATAACTTTCCTTCCAGGGAGCAAGCATCTTTTAATTTCATGGCTGCAGTCACCGTCCTCACTTATTAAACAGGATTAAATGAATGAGATGACATATTAAAAAAGCATCAAATATATCCATGTGAAAAGTGAAAGTGTTAGCTGCTCAGTCATGCCCAACTCTTTGTGACCCCATGGACTATAGCCCACCAGGTTCCTCTGTCCACAGAATTCTCCAGGCAGAAATACTGGAGTGGGTTGCCATTTCCTACTCCAGGGGATCTTCCCAACCCAGGGATCAGATCTGGGTCTCCCACATTGCAAGGAGATTCTTTACCATCTAAGTCACCAGGGAAGCCCAATATCCATATACTCTTAGTCTAGCCTGCTGTTCACTTTTAAGCTGGGTGGTGGAGACCCTAGGAAGAACTTAAAAGATACTTCTGTTTCATTCTGGTGTACATGTCATGGACAAGGACTCTAATGTCTGGATCTATAGTTCTCAGAAACAAAGGAATTACCAGTTCTGCACTAACCAGCTCTGAGCTCTTAATTCCCTCTTAGTGCCCACTCCCATCCCTTGCTTAGTGACTGTTTTGTTGACCTATATTCCAGGAAGGAAGATAATACTGGCGGAGCACTCACTCTGTGCCACCCCTTGCATCTAGACGCACTGTTTTGTTCAAACCTCACAAATCATCTGTGAGAAATATTATCCCCATTTTACAGATGAGAGAACAGAAGTTCTCTGGGGTTACGTGCTTTCACTCTTGTCATGATTAACGAGAGTGGCTAACATTGACACTTAGATACATCAGCCATGACTCTCAGCGTTCGTTATGTACTACCTCTCAGCCACTCTAGGATAGGCACTGTCATTAGGCAGGTAGGCACTCCCTGGAGGTCTCCAGTATTATGAGAGACCCAGAGAGGGTGGACAGTTTGCTGAAAGCCCCACAGCCAGTTGTGGTGGCACTGGGAGTCAAACCCAGAAGCTGAAGCTTTGAATAACACATTCTGTAAGAGTTCGTCTGTCTCAGAAAGTCTATAGAGTAGTGGTGTCAGGGTGTTAAAAGGACAGAGCTGGCTGAAAATGGGAAGGCATCCCAATACCAATACCAGGAAACCCTAGGACACAACTAGCCACCTTCTCTGCTTAGAAAAACAAAAGCATTTTTGGCAGTATACAACCCCTAGGGAAAATGGCATCGTCGAAATGTTCTTACCATTCCTCGCCTCTCTTTCAGGCAGGACATCTCTTCATAGCACCCATTCACAGTGAAAACCAGTAAGAAATCTCCTAGCAGAAAAATAGATCCTGGCTACACCCTTCATCTGAAAAGTTGTTTCTGAATATGTTGTTCTGAGTGCTTTCCAGTTAACTCCTTAAAATATCAACTGGTGAAGGCATTCATCTTTGCTTCATGGCGTTTAAATCTCCGATATCTTTACTAGTGCCAAAGACAAATTTATATCGACTTTTGGCTTCACAAGTTTGATTTAGGAGAGAATATTCAACTTTTAGACTGTTGGGAACATTTCCTGTGTTTTCCTCCAATCCAGGAATGCAGTATGAAACTGGGGACTGTAAAGGATAAGGAATTCCATTATTGCCTTTCCATGCCACCAGCACTGATGAAAAGAGGGCTGCATCCTCCCAGAGGAGATGGCGTAGTATAGGTTAGGAACCTGGGCAGGGTTCCAGAGGCTCAAAGTTAAGCTCTGCTCCTTGGGACATTAACTCCATGGACCTGTTTTTCTTCAGTCTGAACAGTTGGCATACTATCTGAACATATCACATCCTCCACTCAGTTTGGGCATCCCTGGTGGCTCAGACAGTAAAGCATCTGCCGGCAATGTGGGAGATTTGGGTTTGATCCCTGGGTTGGGAAGATCCCCTAGAGAAGGAAATGGCAACCCGCTCCAGCACTCTTGCCTAGAAAATCCCATGGAGGGAGGAACCTGGTAGGCTACAGTCCATGGGGTTGCAGAGTAGGACATGACTGAGTGACGTCACTTTCTTTTTCTTTCTATATCTTATGAAAATGATTCACAGATGTACATGAAATGTCTTTCTCTGCTTCAGTTCTCCCACTCAAAATGTTAGGAAACATGTTGTTTTGAGAAACAGCATGGCCTTGGGAGGAAATCTATGTGACTTTGGATAAGTCTTCAGTATCTTCATCTGTAAAACGATGGGTGGAGTCAGAGTCTTCAGTTACCACTTTGAGACATGTGAAGAATTTCTGGTTCATGGGGGAGGTTAAGAGGATTAGTGATGTCTTTCTTCTTCTTTATTGGTAAACTCACTGTTTTGCCCCAAGTAGAATCTGAAGCAACTTAACGTTTTTACGTATCTTTACGCTTTTGCATATGCTGTATGCATTTCTTTATGCTTCTCTGGCTAATGAACTCCAAATATAGGATTGTAGTTAATACTGAGCATCTAACAGCTTCCAGTCAAACATTTGGTTCAGATTCTGGCTCTCTGACTTCCAAGTCATGTGTTGAGAGGGTGACATCACCAGTGGTGGGTCCCTCAGTGAGTATTACCAGCTCATGTCGACATGCAGTGTGTGTGTGTATGTGTATGTATGAGTGAGAGACCGACCCTGACCTTTAGGTTAAGCCACTGAGATGGAGGAGTTGCTTGGTTACAGTAAAACCTAATCTCTCCTAAGTACTGTATACCCCACCAGTCTTCTTTCAGAGCATGTCTGTGAGTTTCCAGTTGATGATGTTTTGGGAGATAAGCATGAACACGACTGAGTGGCTGACACAGCCATGCTGTGTCTGGCTCTTCTTTTGAATGTGCTGGGCTAAGTCGCTTTAGTCGTGTCCAGCTCTTTGCAGCGCTATGGACTGAGCCTGCCATGCTCCTCTGCCTGTGGGGTTTCGCAGCTTAGAATCCTGGGGTGGGCTGCCACGCCCTTCTGCAGAGGATCTTCCCATCCCCAGCATTGAACCCAGCTCTCCTACATTGTAGGTGGATTCTTTACTGTCTGAGGCACCAGGGGAGCCCACCCTTTGCATAATATAGTCTAATCTGCACAGCAGTCTGGCAAAGATGAGTACCGTTGCTGTTTCTGTCTTCAGTTGGTGAGACTGGGCTTCAGTGAGTTTACGTAACTAGCCTCCAAAACCACAAAACTGTTAAGCTGATCCCAGCTTTGAATCCATCTGATCCCAGAGATCTTTAATTTAACAGACAAGATACTGAGGGACCAAAAAGAAAGTCACTCAGTTGTATACGACTCTTTGTGAGCCCAAGGACTATACAGTCCATAGAATTCTCCAGGCCAAAATACTGGAGTAGGTAGCCTTTCCTTTCTGCAGGGGATCTTCCCAACTGAGGGACTGAACCCAGGTCTCCTGGATTGCAGGCAGATTCTTTACCAGCTGAGCCACCAGGGAAGCCCAAGAATACTGGAGTGGGTAGCCTATCGCTTCTCCAGGGGATCTTCCCAACCCAGTAGTCAAACTGGGGTCTGCTGCCTTGCAGGCGGATCCTTTACCAACTGAGCTATGAGGGAAACCTGAGGGACCAAAAGACACAATTTAGACCTTCTTCAAATTGCTCTGAGTTTAGTAGAGAAGATCTATAAAAATAGCATGTTTTTAATACAGTGTGACAGTTATAATATGAACAATGACATTATGTTCAAATAACTAAGGGGAAAGAGAGAGAATCTTTTAACCTGACTTGGATGAGGCAGAAAAGCCTCTCCAAAGGGAGGTAACTACTGATTTGGGTTTTAAAAGATGAAAAGCATTCACTGGGCAGTGGGTTATGGGAGAGGAAAAGGCATTCCAGGCATGTCCACGTGCTCAGTCATGTCTGACTGTGCAACCCCATGGACTGTAGGCCACCAGGCTCCTCTATCCATAGAACTTTCCAGGCGAGAATATTAGAGTGGGTTGCCATCTCCTACTCCAGGGGATCTTCCGACCCATTGATTGGACCTACATCTCCTGCGTTGGCAGGTGGATTCTTGGCCACTGGGAAGCCCCGTTCCAGGCATGGGGAATAGCATATATGAAGGAACAGAGGGAGAAAAGTGGTGTATTTGGGAACATAGAGACATGAGGCAAAGGAAAAGAGGGGACTTGTGTGCCTCTGTTGAAGACTGCATCCTCCGCACAGCACTGGATAAATACTGGGTGAAGAGTAGGGTGGGGCGTGGGCAGCAGGAAGAATAGGGCAGATGCTGAATTAATTGAGTCCTTCTCCCCTTCCTCAAGTTGCTTATGACCCCGTGGATATGTGGCTGGAGAACTGCTTGTTTCAAGGTTTCAGATAGACCTTCAGAGAATCACTATAATGAGTCCTGCTTTAAGCCATTCCCCTTTTTTACCCCATCCCCCCAACCATGAGATTTATTCATCTGTTCATTAATTTAGTATCTAGTTTTGAGTATCCATCATGTGGCAGGTGCTGTGTTGAACACTGGAATCCCAAGCTAATTGCTTCTTCTCTTTGGTAAGCCCGTTCCAAGGGTTGACTGCTCTTTCTATGTGGAAAATCCTTTTGTGTCAGATCTGTGGCATTTATATATATTTAATGTCTTAAATCTGTGTTGCATTCCATTTATTTTTTGCTTCATTCAAAGTGTCCTTATAATTCATTTTATATGATATTTATAAGAACTTCACAGGGTAGATAGGATAAACAGAATTATTTATATTTCAAGTATCACCCAAAAAGGATGTGATTTTATATCTTTAATTGGTCAATAAGTATATTGAATAATAATTGAGTTATTATATAATTATTATATTGAATAATATACTTATTTAATATATATATAATATGTATATACTTATACAATAAGTATATTGAATAACTAACTTCCTCAAGCCATGATAAGTACTTGTGAGAAACAGTTTCTATATGGTTGAATAAGAATTATGATTAACAAAGTTCATGTATGCATATTCCTTTAGTCAATATAAATTTATTAACTGCTTGCTGGGTGATCAGCATCAAATGTTAGAATCAAGGATTTCTAACCCTTACAATAGACTTTCAAAATCAAGGATCCCATTCTGTAGATGAACCAATTGAAACTCTGAGAAACTAAGGGACTTCTCAAAAATCACAGAGTGACATATTTAGTCCTGGGCTGATTCAGATATTATTTTTCTATTCATTTTGACTTCAGCAAGTCAAAAGCTCACACATTCTTCATAAGGATCCAGGGTATTACACCTGAAAAATCAGCTAGACCTCTTCTATTTATCATATTTCTTCTCTTGAAGTTAAGCAATTGTCAATGATTATTTTTTGTTTGCCAGCATCACTTGTTATTAAAACCTTATTATGTTTTCTTGTCAATAATCCAAAGAAAAATCTCAGTTAAAATTCCATTAAGTGCTACATTCCCATCATTCTGCCTTGCAGTTATTCTGCCTGTTTCTCAAGATAGTATCCCTGAGCTAAGTGACAGTCTGAATCATGAGATCAGTACAAGGCCATCTCTGTCTAGTTGCCTGGTCATTTTTTCCCTCACCAAGTGGCACTAGTGGTAAAGAACCTGCATGCCAATGCAAGAGACTTAAGAGATGCAGATTCCATCCCTGGGTTGGGAAGATCCCCTGGTGGAGGGCATGGCAACACACTCCAGTATTCTCCAGTGCCTAGAAAATCCCATGGATGGACAGAGGAGCCTGGCAGGCTACAGTCTGTGGAGTTGCAGAGAGATGGATAGAACTGACCACACACCTACTTACTAGAGAAACCTTCAGGACAGAGTGCAAATGTGGGCTGAACATAAGTAAAGCCAAGCTGAATGTTTGAAGGGTGAGTCCTGTGTTGTCCGTTGTTCTGAACTCATTTCGCTGGCTGGGCTGGAGCACAGATGAAGAGTTGTGAAGGATAAGGAGATTTGGAGGATCTTTGGACAGGGCAGCCTGGAGGGCTGTGGTCCATAGGGTTGCAAAGAGTTGGATAAAATTGAAGTAACTTAGCACACACACACATGGAGATTTCACAGAATGAGGAGAACTAGAACCGAGGGGTTAAATCCATGGATACTTCAGGTCAGTGAATGCAGAAGAGGAGGAAGGTCAAAATGGAAGCACTGGAAATTAGAATACTACCTATCAGAAATAATGCAATTTTTCATCTGAAACCAGCAAGCTGATTAATTCTGTACATATTTCTTAAGCAGGTGCTTTTTGCCACAGATATTCATTTCATCGTAAAAATCACCGCAATAATCATAGTCATCAACATCAGTGTCCTCTTCCTCCTCCTCCTCATTCTCTTTATTCACATCACAACCCTTCTCATCACAATGTCATTACTGAAGGCCTCCTTTGTGTCAGGCCCTGGGCCAGTCTTGATGTCCATGGCAGTTCTATGATGTGTATCTTCAACTTACTCATCCAGAAATAGGGAACAGAGAACTGAGATAGCCTTGTCAAAGTGACAGAGCCATAATTCATAGAAATGGGGTTTTAAGTTAAGACTCTCCACCCCAAGGCCCAGGTGCTTATCCCTACTGCTGCATTTAAGGTAGGTCTTAGTCTAGGAAGGAAAGGGGACATGTAGAAGACAGTAATTGTGATAAACACTGCAATTGAGAGAAGTACAGGGTTTCTTGGAGCAGAGAGGAGTGAGCACTCTTACTGCATACTTGTTAGAAGGCTTCCTCCTGAAGTTGCAAGCGATCTGAGTCAAGCAATACCTATGTTCCAGACAAGGAAAGGGGAGAAGAGAATTCCAGGCGGAGGATGAAATGTGTGCAAAAGCATGGATGCCTTCATTCTTTCAACAAATTTTTACTGCCTTCTCTGCTTCAGGTTCTGTTAGGAAACCCAAGGGTGAATTTAAACAGAGAGAAATGTTTCCAGTGCAATGAATGCACTGGAGAAGATAAGTCTGGAAGCTTCAAGGACAGTAAGAATTTACAGGAGAAAATGAGAAGAAAACAAGCTGTTGATAATATCTTGTATTATGAGGCCTACGACACTACCTAGTGCATAATACGCACTTGACTAGTGAATGACCGAATGACCTCTGTTGACCTTGACCACAGTCCAGTTCCTTATAATAAGTCCTATGAGGACAGAGAACATTTGTTCACCACGATCACCACTTGTATCTGCAGTGGAGCCACCAAGTTGCACGTCTCCAGGGGACTCTGTCCACAGGGTAGCCTTTGTGAATGGTCTGTGCGATCGTAACGTGACGATGCCTCTGGGAGTGTGCAGCTTGGCAGACTGCGTTCACTTCTGCTCCAGGGTATTCATAATTATTGACTGAATTAGCTAACAAATGAAAAAGGCAGGTTCAACCGAGAGTAGTGTTCTTCAGCCTCTTAGTCATGTGGAAGGCATTAGTTAACTCTCACACTGTAAATCAACATGTCTTATTCACAGGTGGGGAAGAGACACAGAAAGCCTGTCTCTAAAGGCACACTTAGGGAGTGTAAGAGCCGAAAGAGGAACCCAGGCTTCCCTTAGCCAGTGTTTTTCTCCTACAGCGTGCAGTTTCTCTGTAAGTCCATCAGTTCATGGTTTCCTCCAAGGGTTTCCTCCAAGGTTGCCTCTTTCTGGGAAACAACTGGGTTACAGAGAGCATCCTTGGCCCCCTCCCAAGGTAAAGGAACTTGGGAGCTGTGTCAGGGATCAGTGTGTAACCAGTTGCTGCTGTACACCTCTCACAAGAGGCTGTGACTTCACTAGCTCTTTGAGTAAAGATAATCCTGAGGTTTAGTGAGCAGATTAGTAGAATACATATTTAGAAAGCATAAAGACTGCTGAGCACCAGTTTGGATGAAGAAATTCTGCCCCAGATGAACGGCCTTGCATATACTCTTCGGTTGCATTTATCTTAACAGTTTTCAGACAGAAATTGAGGCTGCAGTAGTATGCTAGAAAGAACTAGGGATTGAGGTCTGAAGGTCTCAATCAGTTTTTCATTAATCTTTGATCTACTTAGCTCCTCCAGTTTAGTTTCTTCATCTGTAAAATGAGGTTAACCATTTCTCCACTGCAGTATTGTGGGAAACTAAACAAAATAATGTAAGAAGAGGGTCTAACCCAATGTGGTAGAGTGAAAAAGAACTTGAATTTGGGAATCAGACTTGATTTTTAAATCCAAATGTACCTCTTAATAATGATGGAAACTGCAACAACATCAGTAATAGTAATAGCAATCATGATAATAGCTAGCATTTATAGGAAACATGCTAGGCACCAGGCACTGTGATAACCTCTTAACAAGGATGGTCTAACTTAATAGGCAACAATAAAGTAAGCTCTATTATTGTCTCCATTTTACTGATGAGAACTCAGGGGATAAAGTTGGACATGGCCTCACTGAGAGTAAAAGGGCACAATCCAAAACAGATTGCCTGATGCTAAAGTCCACAATGTGGCTTTTTATTGAAGTGTACTTGATTTACAATAAATATTACATTAGCTTCAGGTATACAGTATAGCGATTCTTTTGCAAATTTATTCCATTATAGGTTATTATAAGATGTTGGGTATAATTATCTGTGTTATACAGTAAATCCTTGTTGCTTATATATTTTATGTGCAGTAGTTTGTATCTATTAATCCCATACTCCTAATTGATCTGTCATCCCTCTCTCTCCCCTTTGGTAACCATATTTTCTATGTCTGTGAGTTTATGTTTTGTGTTTGAATTCATTTGTATTATTTTTTAGACTACATATAAGTGAGTTCAGTTCAGCCAATCAGGCATGTCCAACTCTTTGTGTCCCCATGGACTGCAGCACACCAGCCTTCCCTGTCCATCACCAACTTCCAGAGCCTGTTCAAACTCATGTCTATCATGTCAGTGATGCCATCCAATCATCTCATCCACTGTCGTCCCCTTCTCCTCCTGCCCCCAATCCCTCCCAGCATCAGAGTCTTTTCCAATTAGTCAACTCTTCACATGAGGTGGCCAAAGTATTGGAGTTTCAGCCTCAACATCAGTCCTTCCAATGAATATTCAGGATTTATTTCCTTTAGGATTGACTGGTTTGCTCTCCTTGCTGTCCAAAGGACTCTCAAAGAGTCTTCTCCAACGCTACAGTTCAAAAGCATCTATTCTTTGGCACTCTGCCTTCTTTATGGTCCAATGCTCACATCCATACATGACTACTGGAAAAACCATAACTTTGACTATATGGACCTTTTTCAGCAAGGTAATGTCTCTGCTTTTTAATATGCTGTCTAGGATGTTCATAGCTTTTCTTCCAAGGAGGAAACGTCTTTTAATTTCATGACTGCAGTCACCATCTGCAGTGATTTTGGAGCACCCCAAAATAAAGTCTGTCACTGTTTCCATTGTTTCCCATCTATTTGCCATGAAGTGATGGTACCAGACGCAATGATCTTAGTTTTTTGATTGTTGAGGTTTAAGCCAACTTTTTCACTCTCCTCTTTCACTTTCATCAAGAGGCTCTTTAGTTCTGCATATCTGAGGTTATTGATATTTCTCCCCACAATCTTGATTCCAGCTTGTGCTTCATCCAGCCTAGTATTTTGCATGATGTACTCTGCATATAAATTAAATAAGCAAGGTGACAATATACAACCCTGACATTCTCCTTTCCCAATTTTGAACCAGTCCGTTGTTCCATGTCTGGTCCTAACTGCTACTTCTTGACCTGAATAGAGGTTTCACAGGAGGCAGGTAAGGTGGTCTGGTATTCCCATCTCTTTAAGAATTTTCCAGTTTCTTGTGATCCATGTAGTCAAAGGCTTTAGCATAGTCAAGAAAGCAGAAGTAGATGTTTTTCTGGAATTCTCTTGCTTTTTCCATGACCCCACAGATGTTGGCAATTTGATCTCTGGTTCCTCTGTCTTTTCTAAATCCAGCTTGAACATCTGGAAGTTCTCAGTCACATACTGTTGAAGCTTGTCTTGGAGAATTTTGAGCATTACTTCGCTAGGATGTGAGATGAGTACAATTGTGTGGTAGTTTGAACATTCTTTGGCATTGCTCTTCTTTGGGACTGAATTGAAAACTGACTTATAAGTGATACCATATACTATTTGTCATTCTCTGTCTGCCTTACTTTACTTAGAATGATCATCTCTAGGTCCATCCTCCTCTGGGAGATCTCCCCGATGCAAGGATTGAACCCAGGTCTCCTGCACTGTAGGCAGACGCTTTACTACACGTCTGAGACACAGGGGAAGTCCTAGGTCCATCCCTGTTGCTGAAGATGACAATATCGCATTCTTTTTATGGCTGAGTAATATTCCATTGTATATACATATCTTCTTAAGCCAATTGTATGTTGATGGACACTTAGATTGTTTCCATGTCTTGGCTACTATAAATAGTGCTGTTATAAAAACTGGGGTGCATGTACATTTTCAAATTCGAGTTTTCATCTGTTCTGGATATATGCCCAGGAGTGGGATTGCAGGATCATATGGGAACTCTCATTTCTCAAGGAACCTCCATACTATTCTCCATAGTGGCTGCATGATTTTACATTCCCACCAACAGTGTGAGAGGGTTCCCTTTTCTTCACACCTTCTCCAGTGTTTGTTATTTGTAGACTTTTTGATGATGGCTGTTTTACCTGATATGAGGTGATACTTCACTGTGGTTTTGATTTTCATCTCTCTAATACTTAGTGATCACAGCATGGTTTTTAATCTCTAAACCATTCTCTCTCTCCAAACCTCAGCTTTCTTTTCCATAAAATGGGGATAGTAACACCTGCCCAGCCTGGTTAGTAGAAGGTGATATCTGGAAAGCACATGTTGCAGGGGTCCAAGTAGCTTAACATGTGGTATGGTGATGGGGCCATGGTAGAGGGGATTGGTGATACCTCTGAGGATTATTGGTGCTGCACATCTTCCAAGTGACTTCTGTGGCTGTTATTGGAAAGCGAAGATACTGCATAGACAGAAAACCAGATAGGAGCTGCTATCTCGTCTTTAAAAAACAAAACAAAATCGCTGAACACCTGTAAAATTGCTCCCTGCACCGCCCCCCTCTCCGTTGCATATAGAATGCTGTCTTTGAAATATATATATATATATATATTTTTTTTTTACTATTTCTTTGTGCAGGTGAGACTCTAATATGAAAAAGCAAACCTAGGAACTAAAAATGGCTGCATTGGCTAAGAAGTTTACATCTCATGCTGCAGGGTGAAAGCTTATAAAGTGACTCAAAGAAGTTATTCAGCCCTTCTCTTCTCAGTGTTCAGTAAACTGCTCCTTAAGTCAAACCATCACAACCCAAAGGACACTGAATGACTGTTCTGCCTGGGGCACGAGAGGGCAGCACGGAGAGCAGGCGGTGCTCTCAAATAAGGACCCTCTGTGGTCGGTTTTTCCAACCTGCTGGCAGTCAGTTTCAGGGGAACTTTCCCTGTTCTTGCCCCAAGTTTCAGTGACAAACAAGCATGGAGAGTGTAACGAGGAGGCTGTAATGGAGTAGTTCAAGGACTGGTCTGCTGGCAGGGTCATAAATTTTGACTTCAGGCCCTTATCCCAGACTATTAACTCAGCTATACGCTAGCCCTTCTGCTGGGAACCGCATTTTGAATTAGGCATCTGAGGACATGTGACCCAAGTTATCCCCTGAGACCCCCACCCCCACCACAAAATGCCATTAACAAGCAACATTTTGGTATCTTAAAGCAATCTCTAGCCCACTGCCCTTTTTCTGTTTTGTTTTAGGTTGTTAGTATTTTTTTTTTCTTCTTTTGCTGATTTCCTAAAAGGCTCATAACCTTATGGGTTTGAAATGAGTAGCCCTCTCCGTTTGCTTCATCCTGAGGGTTTCTGTACTGCCGTACCTTGAATGAAGGTGTGTAACTTGCAAAATTGATCTCTAACTCACTATTTGCCTGTATAGCCTGTGAAGGTATTTAGAAGCATAAAAATGCAAATGTATATTGATAAGTTTGTTTTTAATAGCTATCAGGGCCTTTCAGGATGCAGCCTCAGCCCCATTTCTTACCCCTCTTTGCCTCACATTTCAGCCACGCTCCCCACTTTGGAAACCCACACATGCCAGACTCTCTCATGCATCGTGCTTGTGTACCTGCTCAGTTACTTCAGTTGTGTCTGACTCTTTGCAACCCTAAGGACTGTAGCCCTCCAAGCTCCTCTGTCGTGGAATTTCCCAGGCAAGAAGACCGGAGTGTGTTACCATGCCCTCCTCTAGGGTTTCTTCTCAACCCAGATATCTAACTTGTGTCGCGTACACTGCAGGCAGATTTTTTACTGCTAGCCCACCAGAAAAAGCCCTTTTCATGCCTCAGGTCTTATAAATGTGTCCTCTACCTAGGATGCTCCCCACTCTTCTGATAGTCACGTTCCTGTGTGTTCTTTGCATCTGGGCTTCTCCAGGAAAGACTTTGTACTCATCAAACCTGGTTTGGTTATCCCTCTGTCTGCCCTGATACTGCCTGGTCACAGTGACCATTGGGTGCTGTTATCATCATTGCTTACTTGTCTGTCTTTTCCATAAGACTGTGAACATCATAAAGGCAAGTCCTGTGTCTGTCTTACTCATTTGTGTTAACCATTGTAGAAATGCAACAAGTAATTGCCAAATGATTTTGGGGAAAGACAAATGACAGCCTGTCACAGAGAAAAGGCATGCTATAGCACTGAGTTCATTTGAAAACATCACAAGGTTTAACTCTTTACAATAGATAAGACATGGGAACAGATGTCTATCAACAGATGGATGAATAAAGAAGATGTGTATGCAAACACACACACACACACACAGGAATATTACTCAGTCATAAAAAAAGAGTGAAAGAATTCTATTTGCAGTAACATGGATGGATCTAAAGATGATCATACAAGTAAGCCACACAAAGACAAGTATTATAGGTTATCACTTATATGTGGGAATCTAAACTATGACACAGATGAACATATCTGCAAAATGGAAACAGATTCACAGATGGAGTGAACAGACTTTGGTTGCCCAGAGCAGAGTGGAGAGGGAAGGATTGGGAGTTTGGGATTAGCAGATACAAGCTATTATATATAGGATGGATAAACGACAAGGTCCTACTGTATAACCCAGGGAACTATATTCAATATCCTATGATAAACTATAATGGAAAAGACTGAACACACACACACACACACACACACACACACACACACATATATATATATAGGCTTCCCTGGTGGCTCAAACAGTAAAGAATCTGCCTGCAGTACAGGAGATCTGGCTCTGATCCCTGAGTCAGGAAGATCCCCTGTAGAAGGGAATGGCTACCAGTTCTAATATTCTTGCCAGGAGATTCCATCTACAGAGGAGCCTGGTGGGCTATCAGTCCATGAGGTCACAAAGAGTTGGACATGACTGAGTGGCGAACACTTTCACTTTCATGTATATGTATAAACTGAATCACTTTGCTGTACAGCAGAAATTTTTTAATAGGGTATTGAGTTTTTAAGAAATTGCAGGATAGTTTCTTTATAATGTTGTGTTGTCTCTGCTGTACAACAGCATGAATCAGCTATAAGCATACATATATCCGATCCCTTTGGGCCTTCTTCCCACCCCCTACCCCCATCCCGGCTCACAGGTCATCACGGAGCACCAAGCTGAGTTCCCTGTGCTATGCAGCTGTTTGCTGTTAGCTAGCTATTTTGCACATGTTTATGTCAATGCTGGTGCCTCAGTTTGTCCCGCCCTCTCCTTCCCCTCCTGTGTCCACATGCCTGTTCTCTGCGTCTGGACCTCTATTCCTGTCCTGGAAATAGGTTCATCATGGACTGCAGAAATTAACACAACATTGTAAATCAGCCACAGTTCAATACAATTAAAAAAAAAATAATAATGAAATGTCATAGGCTTTAATGTCTGGACTGGGTTCTGCCATTGGCTAAGGTACTCATTAGCTATGTGACCCGAGCAAGCTACAAAAGACTGTGATCCTTGAGTTTTTCCTCGTTTTCAGGAGCACGGCTCAGAAGCCCATGATAAGGATTAAAATAACTGAGAGGAATACATGTATGCACTGTGCCTGAAAGCACAGTAACATCATAAGGATTCAGTCCATCTTTCATATCCTTTTATCTGGAATTACTAACTTTCCCTCAGTTTCCTCCACCTGTAAATACATCTAAATGCTTTCTAATCAGCTCAGTTCAATTTAAAACAAAACGTATTGTCCATCTAAATTCAGTGTGCCCAAGCATAGTGAGGCAAGAATGAGCAGAGAAGAATGCACGCAGTCTGGTCTATGACCTTGAGGACCTCACAGTGTGAATGGGATGTAAGTAAAGCAGACATAAATATGGAAAATTTTTTTAAAGTAATTCCAGAATTGTGTATTCCTTCTTGAAGTTGTTTTAGTAAATAGCCTTCTAATTCACAAGTAAAATATCTGTGATCTTATTACTCCTGTTTTAGAACCTTTGAGAAGCTCTTAATAAAATTAAATGGGAAAATGGCAGTAAGCCAAATGTGCCACAGAATATGGATCAGGTACTGCTCGGGCTTTCCTGGTGGCTCAGTGGTAAAGAAGCCATCTGCTAATACAGGAGATATGGGTTTGATCCCTGGGTCGGGAAGAGCCCCTGGAGAAGGAAATGACAACCCACTCCAGGATTCTTGCCTGGAAAACCCCATGGACAGAGAAGTCTGATAGGCTACAGTCCATGGGGTCTCAAAGAATCAAACATGACTTGGCAACTGAACAACAGCAACAATTTCTAGCCTCACCTAAGAACTGGAAGGAGCTTTGGGGATAGATTGATAATTTGGCTAAATCTCAAAAGATGAATAACTTTAGCCAGATGAATAAGTATTTAGAAGGCATTCCAAGCAGAGGGAACAGTGTGAGTAAGTACACAAGGCAAGTTAAGATTTGCTGGAAAGTGAAAGAAAGTCAAATCGCTCAGTCGTGTCCAACTCTGCAACCCCATGGTCTGTAGCCCACCAGGCTCCTCCGTCCATGGGATTTTCCAGGCAAGAATACTGGAGTGGGTTGCCATTTCCTTCTCCAGGGGATCTTCCCGACCCAGGGATTGAAGCCGGGTCTCCCTCATTGTAGGCAGACCCTTTATAGTCTGAGCCACCAGAGAAGTTCAAAAGATTTGCTGGAGGGGTTAGATAAAGACAGGAAGTAGGAAATGAAGCTGGTGACGGAGGCAGGAAAAGAACAGAGGGTCGTATGTGGATGGCTAAGGAAGGTCTGATTTATCATGAAGACAGTGGGGAGCCACTAAAGGGGTTAGCAGGGAGAGAGAGATCATCAGAAGTGCTTCCTAGGTGCATCATTAGCGTGGACTTGATTTATAAGTCTCTAAGAAAGACTTTTCAAAGAGCATCTCCTCTAGGTCACTACCCTGAAAACCTATTTATTTTTTTCATTCAGTAGTCATTTGGTAAGTACTTAGTGAGTACTTACTAGGAATAAAGCATTATGCTTTATTCCTGTGGGCTCTATAGAGGTACATATGGTTTTCTACCTGCTGCGAAGTTCACAGACTTTTGGGGAAGATGAGGCATCTACTTGAGTAATTGTGAAGTAGGACATGGAATGTAGTAAGAGGCATGAGACCAAAAGAGATATGCAGGTAAAATTGTATAGATATGTTTCCCAGTCTCTTCCTTGGACCAGATATAGGCTTCATAATAAGCCCCTTGTGATAATTCATAATATATGGGCTCTCCAGAAATTGCTTTATTGGGGTAGGTTTAGGATTCCCCAGAACATTCCAGTGCACTGCAAGATTTGAGAACCATTGCCAGAGGGATCTGATAAAGGCGTGGTTACATTTTAAAGGGGGCCAGTGATAAGGGTTTCATGGCATAGGAAGCATTTGAGCTGTGTCAGAGGACAAGGAGATGTGGGTTCAATCCCTGGGTGGGGAAGATCCCCTGGAGAGGAAATGGCAACCCACTCCAGCATTCTTACCTGGAGAATCCCATGGACAGAGGAGCCTGGTGGGCTATGGTCCATAGGTCTCAAAAGGTTGGGCACAACTGAGAGAGCTTATCCTTTCCTAGACAGATGAGTAGAATTTGGACAGTAGATGTCTGGCAAGGCCATTCCCAGTGGCAGATGAAGCACAGATTCAATCTGGTGGGACTCAGGAAAAGAAAGCACCTGTTGGGAGAATCCCGAGTTCTGCACGACTGTAACATAAAGAGGTATGATGGTTGTTTGGGACCAGATTAAGGAGGCAAAGGAGTTAATGCTTTAATTGCTAGATAATTATAAAATATTACTAATTTTTCAAAAATGGAGAGGCATAACCAGAACTATATTTTAGATCTATCAGGTCACTGAAAAAAATGTCTCAAGAGGCCAGATCACCTGTTAGAAAGTGATTGCAAAAATCTAAATAGATAAAGATGACCAGCTAGACAAGGGATAATTGGTGGCTCAGATAGTTGGTGGCTCAGTATTTCTTGCCTGGAGAATCCCTGTGGACAGAGGAGTCTGGCAGTCTGCATAGAGTCCATGGGGTTGAAAAGTGTTGGCCATGACTGAGCAGCAGCAGCAAGTGGATGATACCCAGCTAGACAAGGGATAATTATAGTAACAGTGCCATTCACTCTGCTTAGAGTTAGGCTAATTGTTGTGTGCTTTTCTTCTCCTTTAAGCCTTGAAAAACCCTCAGAAATGAATAGGAACCAGTCTGTGATTTCTTAACTATAATTCCAAAATCCAGTAAACACTAAAAACCAGTGGGTTTTTTTTTTTTTTTTAACTCTTTTGGTGTCAGAAACCTACCTGAACCAACACAAGCCATTTTACAGTCTTTATTTTTGCTATCTTAGATGAACGTTAATATGTCTTACCATAGAAATAGTACCATGTTTGATCATAGCCTGCTGCCTCAAACCACATGTATAGAATCTGTAACATAAAACCTTTCTAAAATTGCAAGTTTTCTAGATTCCAAAGTACATCTGGGCCAAGGGTTTTGTTGTAGAGGGATTGTAGACCAAATTAGTATTGTTTTGTAATGGTGGAAACTAAATCTGAAAGAACCCAAGTAATTTTCCAAGGAAAGAGTAAGAAAGGGACCTGAGCTCCTATAAAGGGGAAGGCGCAGATGGAAGTGCCTTTGCAGGGGTAGAGCTAACGACAAGATTCCGTGTTGAACACAAGGGAGATCATTATTTGTGTTGGTGCCAAAGTACAATTGGGATTCTGGAATGAAAGGTCAAATGGCTCTGTAATTAGTGATGGTTGAGCAGACGGGCTCTCATGAAGAGAAGGACATAGGCAGATAAAGACAGGAAAGCAGCAAGGGGATCGGATATTAAGTCCACCAAAGGGCTCTCTGCAGCAACATATCATCTCTCCTTTATTGTCCATCAAATGCAACTTAAATTGCTTACGTCTTTGAGTGAAAACTTTGCAGCACTAAGTGAGAAGGGCTTCCGGGACAAATAATGACTTTCTCCTTCCACTTCACCTGCTCTATCTGCTCGCTTGAAAATTCAGTGTGCCCACATGCCTCCCGCCTCTGCTGTTCCTTTAGCCTTGAATGTCTCCAGAGCCGCACTTCTCTCCAAGGAACACTCATTTATACCCTTCAATCTTACCTCCTAGGGAAGGAGTCCTTGAACAGACCAGTCCAAACTAACTTTTTACTTCCCTGTATTTTCATGAATGCCATACATAGACTTTGTTAGTTATTATTTAGTAAATGTCTTCACTATCCAAGGATGGAAAGTTTTGATTGGTCTGTTTAACTAGCCTAGCTATCAGCAGAAGATACAGTGATGGAATGACATGCTCTTTGCCCTGGGAAAAGATCGAATTTAGTGGGAGAGACAGACCAGTAAGCAATTATGATAAGCTGGAGTGTGATAAGCACTGAGACAGACGTCAGCAGAGGGAGGCATTTGGCTTAGAACTGGGAGAGGACAGGAAGGTTGGGAAAACAGTGCCACGAATGAGCCTTGAGTGCACAGGGGTTACCTACTGTGTCTCTTTCCTGCTTGCAGTCTTGAGAGACTTTCCAGTACCTACTGAATAAAATCCTAAATCCTTAACTCCAATTTTTGCATGCACCCACTCTAATAGAGAATTCCAGTTTTTATACACTGCAAGGTAGGAGCTACCCTGGGTAACTCTAGTTAAAGAGAAAGAGTAGAAAGAGAGTTTAACTTGGGGATTCTAGGCACAAGTAACGTGAAACGGGAGGGAGGTGAGAGAGAGAGAATATACTCCAGAGTGATTACTGTGCCCATGCATGGGATCTAATTTGGGATCTAATTTGGTATACGGGGGAAATGACAGCAGGAAAGAGTAGACGGGGAAGAAATATTGGGGCCTGAGGATCAGTGCTGGGGTCAAAGAATTGCTGGAGTTGAGGTACCAGAACAGGCCGGTGGCTGAAATAGGAGGTGATGGTGCAAGAAAAGGATACTTGAAATTGATGTGTTGGAGATGGCCCAGGTATTGGTAAAGATGAATGACGACTCGGGTGTATCCTTGGAAACCAGTGGCTGAGGTTGGATGGAGGACAAGGTCATCAGCAATGAATCTAGGGTGTTGAAAGGATTATCTGTATGGATTCTAAATTTGTTTGTTGTCATGGCTGTTGTAGGGAAGAGAGGAGTAAGCCAGCTGCTAAAATCTTCAGTAAAGAAGAGGAATGGCCAGAGCATTGTAGGCAACTTCCATAAGAAGCCGTGAGTTTAGTTTGGTATCCTGTTAGGTAGAGTTGGTATCTCTAATGAAGAAGAATGATCTGGAAGCAGCAGTGAAGAGTTAAGAGAATATTTACCCACCTCCTGGCCAAGGAGAAGAGAGTGGCAAAAAACAGCCACACTTGGGAGGGCGTCAGGAAAACTGTGTGTCCAAGGGAGACGGCAGTTTGAATTAGAAGAGGCAGATAGCAGGTTCATAAATGAGATTGAAAACCTGAGGAATTTTCCTAACCGCTGATTGCAATATCCCAAGATTGCTTAATGAAAGTATTGGGGAGGTGAGGGAAAGGTGAGAAATGGGATTCAACTGGGGACATTATTAATATAAAGGTCTGAGGGAGATAAGTGCCTGTGTTAATGGACTAGCTTGGCTTTCTGATAATGACCAAGGTAAACGGGGATATAAGCCATGATGGCCTGTTGTTTTAGGAGGAGCTGAGTCATTGGCTAACTATTGCCCACTACAGCTTTCAGGGTGATGCATGGGGTATAGTGGTAAAGGAAGCAAAACAGTCTTATTAGGACGCGATAGGACTCTGTGGGCTGCTTTTAAAGGCAACAGTGGGCAGTGTCATGGCTGAAGGAGGAAAGGTTTTACAGGTAGCCTGGGGGAGCTCTAGATGCCTCCTTTTTAACATGCAGCACATGGGGCTGCAACCAGAGGAGGGGCAGTCTTACCAAAAGCACCGGCCTGGGGTAGACACTTTCCAGGCTTTGTTCCCACTTGACTGAAAGCTTACAATAGCCCCATGTCACAGGCATTATTAGCCCCATTTTACACATGCTGAGAGGTTTAGCGGCTTACTCAAGATCACACATCTAGCAGAGCTGGGCTTCTTGCCTATATTTAACCTGAAGGATGAAAAGTACTGACATTACCTATTGGATAATGAAAGAGGGTTTGTGCAGTTATTGGTTCTTGTACCTTTATGATGGAAGTTTAAAGAGATTTTTATTTTTTAATTGAATGAAAATTGCTTTACA
The DNA here is from genome assembly GCA_006410615.1 of Neotragus moschatus. Classification (NCBI taxonomy): domain Eukaryota; kingdom Metazoa; phylum Chordata; class Mammalia; order Artiodactyla; family Bovidae; genus Neotragus; species Neotragus moschatus. The sequence goes on along the minus strand of SJYA01000596.1, from coordinate 1,338,852 downwards.
ATGTTGTGTAGGTTTCTGTTGTACAACAACATGAATCAGCTCTAAGTATATATATATCCCTTTTCCTCTTGAACTTCTCTGCCCTCCTCACATCCCATCCCTTTAGGTCATCACAGAGCACCGAACTGGGCTCCCTGTGTTGTTTAGCAACTTCTCACTAGCTATCTATTTGACTGGAGAATCCCAGGGATGGGGGAGCCTGGTGGGCTGCCATCTATGGGGTCGCACAGAGTTGGACATGACTGAAGCGACTTAGCAGCAGCAGTGGGCATATACCCTGAGAAAACTGTAATTGAAAAAAACACATGTACCCCAATGTCCATAGCAGCACTATTTACAATAGTTTGGACTTGGAAGCAACCTAGATGTCCACTGGCTATGATGGAAGTTTTTAACCTTTCTATACCAGACCACCTGANTGGACATGACTGAAGCGACTTAGCAGCAGCAGTGGGCATATACCCTGAGAAAACTGTAATTGAAAAAAACACATGTACCCCAATGTCCATAGCAGCACTATTTACAATAGTTTGGACTTGGAAGCAACCTAGATGTCCACTGGCTATGATGGAAGTTTTTAACCTTTCTATACCAGACCACCTGACCTGCCTCTTGAGAAACCTATATGCAGGTCGGGAGGCAACAGTTAGAACTGGACATGGAACAACAGACTGGTTCCAAATAGGAAAAGGAGTANGCCATCTGTATGTCTTTGGAGAAATGTCTATTTAGTTCTTTGGCCCATTTTTTTGACTGGGTCATTTATTTTTCTGGAATTGAGCTGCAGGAGTTGCTTGTATATTTTTGAGATTAGTTGTTTATCAGTTGCTTCATTTGCTATTATTTTCTCCCATTCTGAAGGCTGTTTTTTCAGCTTGCTTACAGTTTCCTTTGTTGTGCAGAAGCCATTTTAGTTTTGATTTGCATCTCTCTGATAATTGGTGATGCTGAGCACTATTTCCTGTTCTTTTTGATCATCTGTATGTCTTCTTTGGAGAACTGTTTGTTTATATCTTACACCAAATTTTTGATTGGGTTGTTTGGTTTTTGTTATTGAGCTTAATGAACTGTTTGTATATTTTGGAGATTAATCCCCTGTTGGTCACTTTTTTGCAAATATTTTCTTGCCGTTTGAAGGTTGTTTTATCAACTGTTTGTGGTTTCCTTTTCTGTGAAAAAGCTTTTAAGTTTAACTAGGTTCCATTTGTTTCTTTTTGTTTTTATTTTTATTACTCTAGGAGGTAGATAAAAAGATCTTGCTGTAATTTATGTCAAAGAGCGTTCTGCCTCTGTTTTCCTCCAAGCGTTTTATGGTGTCTAGATTTGCATGTTGGTCTTTAATCCATTTTGAGTTTATTTTTGTAAATGGTGTTAGAAGTGTTCCAGTTTCATTCTTTTACATATAGCTCTCCAGTTTTCCCAGCACCACGTATTGAAGAGACTATCTTTCCTCTATTGTATATTCTTGCTTCTTTTGTTATAGATTAATTGACCATAGGAGCATGGTTTTATCTCTGGACTTTCTATCTTGTTACATTGATTTATATTTCTGTTTTTGTGTCAAGATTATATTGCTTTGATTACTTTAACTTTGTATTATAGTCTGAAGTCAGGAGCCTGATTACTATAGCTTTGTTTTTCTCTCTCAAGACTGCTTTGGCTCTTTGGAGTCTTTTGTATTTCCATACAAACCATGCAATTATTTTCTGTAAGACATTTGTAAGAAATTCTGTAAGAAATTTGGTAATTTGGTAATCCCATTGGTAATCTGATAGGGATTACATTGACTCTATAGGTTGCTTTGTACAGTGTACTTATTTTTATAAAATTGATTTTTCCAATCAAAGAACATGGCATATCTCTCCATCTGTTTGTATCATCTTTGATTTATTTCATCAGTATATCTTTTCATCCAATGGTTCTGTAACTTTGTTTGACATTCAATAGTTAGTTCTCATTCATGTTAACTCGCTGTAGATTTTTAAAAGTGGTGACAGGTACATAGGTAACCAACACATAGAGCCTATTTGATGAATTTTCATCCTCTTTACTGTACTATGGACAACTATACCAAGTTCACTGAGCTCTAGTAGTTCTCTGGGGGCGTCTTCAGGATTTTCTATGTATAGTATCAGGTCATCTGCAGTGACAGTTTTACTTCTTTTCCATTTTGGAGTCATTATATTTATTTTACTTCTCTGATTGTTGTGGCTAGGACTTCCACATGTTGAATAGAAGTGGAAAGAGTGGACATCCTTGTTTTATTCCTAATCATCGAGGAAAAACTTTGTTTTTCACTGTTGAGAATGATATTTGCTGTGGGTTTGTTGTCTATTGCCCTTATTATGCCCACTTTTGGAGAGTTTTTTTTTTTTTTTTAATCGTAGATGGATGTTGAATTATGTCAAAAGTGTTTTCTTAATCTCTTGAGATTTATATCGTTATTATTTTTCAGTTTGTTAGTATGATATATCATGCTGATTGATTTTCATATATTGAAGTATCCTTACATTCTTGGAATAAATCCCAGTTGATCATGGTGTTGCTGCTGCTGCTGCTAAGTCGCTTCAGTTGTATGTGACTCTTAGCGACCCCATGGACTGCAGCCCACCAGGCTCCTCCGTCCATGGGATTTTCCAGGCAAGAGTACTGGAGTGGGGTGCCATTGCCTTCATGGTGTATGATCCTTTTAATGTATTGCATGTATTTGCTAACATTGTTTTGAGGATTCCTGTGTCTGTTTATCAGTGATACTGACCTGTAATTGTCTCCTTTTGTGGTATCATTGTCTGACTTTGGGAATGAGGTAGTGGTGGTCTCATAGAATGAACCTGGGAGTGTTCTCTTTAATTGTTTGAAAGTGTTTACAAATGTTCAGTAGAATCACCTGTGAAGCCACCTGGTCCTGGATTTTTGCTTGGAAGTATTTAACCACAGTCTCAATTTCAGTACCTGTGACTGGGCTGTTCATATTTTCTATTTGTTCCTGGTTCCTTCTTATAAAGTTGTACCTTTCTAAGAATTTGTCCATTTCTTCTAGGTTTTCCATTTTATTGGCATGTAATTGCTTGTAGTTGTCTCTTACACTCTTTTGTATTTCTCTTGTTTCAGTTGTAACTTTTTTAATTTTTAATTTCACTGATTTGAGTCCTTTATTTTTTTTTCATGAGTCTTGCTAAAGTTTTATCTGTTTTGTTTATCTTCTCAATTAACCAGCTTTTAAATTTCATTGATCTTTGTTGTTTTCTTTGTATCCATTTCATTTATTTCTGCTCTGATCTTTATGATTTATTCCCTTCTTGATTTATTCCCTTCTACTAACCTTGGGTTTCATTTGTTCTTTTTCTTTAGTTGCTTTAGATATAAGGTTGATTGTTTATTGGCAGCTTTTCTTGTTTCCTGAGGTAAGATTATTATTTTTTATTTCCTCTGATTTCTTCAGTAATCCATTGCTTGTTTAGTAGCATATTGTTTAGTCTCCATGTGTATTTGTTGTTTTTCACTTTATAGTTTTTTTTTTCTGTAATTTATTTCTAATCTCACATCATTGTGGTCAGAAAAGAGGTTTGGTATGATTTCAGTTTTCTTAACTTTTAATGAGGTTTGACTTGTGGTCCAGTATGTGATCAATCCTGGAGAGGGTTCCATGTGCTCTTGAAAAGAAAGTGTATTCTGCCACTTCCAGATGGAAAATTCTATAACTATCAATTAAGTTCACGTGGCCTAATGTGTTATTTAAGACCTGTGTTTCCTTATTGGTTTTCTGTCTGGATGATCTGTCCATTGATGTGAGTGGAGTTTTAATATCCCCCACTATAGTTGTGTTCTGTCAACTTTCCCTTTTATGGCTTAGTATTTGGCTCATATTTGTGATGCTGTTATGTTGGGTGCCTATATATTTACAACTGTAATATTTTCTTCTTGGATTGATCCCTTGATCATTATGTAGTGTCCTTCCTTATCTTTTATAGCAGTATATTTTGTTTAATATAAGTATTGCTGCTCCAGCTTTCTTTTGATTTTAATTTGCATGGGATACCCTTTTCCATCCTCTTACTTTCAATCTGTATGTGTCCCTAGATCTGAAGACAGTATATGCAGGTCTTGTTTATGTATGCATTCAGTTTGGCTATGTCTTTTGGTTGGAGCATTTAATCCGTTTATAGTTAAAGTAATTATCAATATATATGTTCCTGTTGACATTCTCTTAATTGTTTTGGATTTGTTTTTCTAGGTCTTTTTTCTTACCTTCCACTGTTGCTCTCTTGTGATTTGATGACTATCTTTGGTGTTGTGTTGGGTTTTTCTTTTGTGTGTGTATGTATCTATAGATTTTTTTTGGTTTGATATTCCCATGCAGTTTTGATATAACAGTATATGTACAAACATTGTCTTAAGTTGCTGATCTCTTTCCCACCTAGAGAAGTTCCTTTAGCATTTGCTGTGAAGGTATTTTGGTGGTGCTGAATTCTCTTAACTTTTGCTTATCTGTAAATCATTTGATGTCTCCATCAAATCTGAATGAGACCCTTGCTGGCTAGCGTATTCTTGGTTGTAGATATTTCTCTTTCATCACTTGAAATATATTGTACCACTCCCTTCTGGCCTGCAGAATTTCTGCTGAAAAATCAACTGATAACCTTATGGGGATTCCCTTGTATGTTATTTGTTGCTTTTCTCTTGTTGCTCTTAATCATTTTTCTTTGTCTTTAATTTTTGTCAGCTTGATTAATATGTGTCTTGGTATGTTCCTCCTTGGGTTCATCATGTGTCGGACCCTCTGAGCTTCCTGGGAACTTGACTATTTCCTTCCCCATATTAGAGAATTTTGTTTTTGATTGTAATCTCTTTGAATATTTTCTCAGGTCCTTTCTCTTTTTCTTCTTTTTCTGGGACCCCTATAACACAAATGCTGGTGCATTTAATGTTGTTCCCTAGGTCTCTGAGGCTGTCTTCATTTATTCTGTTTTTTCTTTATTTTGTTCTATGGTGATGCTTTCCGTCACTCTGACTCCAGCTTATTTATTCATTCTGCTGCTGCAGTAGTTCTGCTATTGATTCTTTCTCATGTATTCTTCATTCCAATTACTGTATTGTTCATTTGTTTCTTTGTTCTTTAAACCTTTTAGCTTCATGTTAAACATTTCTCACAACTTCTCGGTCTGTGTCTCTGTGCTTTTTCCCAAGATTTTGGATCATCTTTACTATCATTACTCTGAACTTTTTCAGGTAGGTTGCCTATCTCCACTTCATTTATGGGGTTCTTAAGGGGTTTTGTCATGTTCCTTCATTTGCAACATGTCTTATGTCAACTTTTCTGTGTTTGTAGTCTCCTTTCTACATGTTGCAGGATCGCAGTACCTCTTGCTTCTGGTGTCTGCCCCCTAGTGGGTGAGGTTGCTCCAGGAGCTTATGCAGGCTTCCCGGTGGGAGGGACTGATGCCTGCCCTCTGGTAGATGGAGCTGGATCTTGTCCCTCTGATGCACAGGGCTGTGTCAAGTGGTATGTTTTGACGTAGCTATTAGCTCAGTATGGCTTTAGGCGGCCTGTCTGCTGATGGGTGGAACTGTGTTCCTGTCTTGCTGGTTCTTTAGCCTGAGGCGTGACAGCTTGGAACCTCTAGGTAGTTGGGTGAGGCCAGGTCTTGGTGCTAAAATGGGGACCTATGGGGGAGCTCAAGCCAATCTATATTCTCTGGGGCTTCCTCCACCAGTGACCTTGCCCTCACAGTGAGCTACAGCCAAACCCCACCTCCCAGACCCCTCGTTAGGTCTAGCCCCAGATCATGTAGAGGTACTGCTTTGTGCTGGGTCCCAGTGCATGTGAGACCTTGTGTGCAACCTCCAAGAGAGAAGTCTCTGTTTCTCCCAGCCCTGTGGAGCTCCTGCATGCAGGCCCTGGTGGCCTTCAAAGCCAAATACTCTGAGGGTTTTTCAATTCCTGACTTTCACACTGCCTCGGAAGGCTGTTTTTTATATGGGAATGTCCCTGTGTAGTCTGTGTGTGTTTTATATTTTTTGATGTGAGGACTGTTTTTAGTACAGATGTCTACTACCCCTTTCCTCAGTGTATGCTGGCCATTATCCCCTTGATAGGAGGTGTGACTGATGTTGTGGTGACCTGAGCCTGCGATGGATACTGAGCAAAGCTCCCCACCCCCACTTTCTCTGTGTTGTTACTGCCCTGTCGGGGGCAAGTCTGCTCCCTAGTTATTGGAGCATAGGTCCCGACATCTGTCTCAGAGCTGTGTTTCAATCTGCATTGTGAGAGAGGCAGAGTTGGAGCACTCCCACGGGGAGAAAAGTCACTGAGTTTTCCTCCTCCGGAGCTATTTACCTGTGTGCGTAGTCTGTTGTGTCATTTTTCACCTCTTGTGCTGACTCACAAATTACACTATTGTTGGAACTGCTCTCAGCCCCACCTTAACCATGGTTATAGTGGCAATTGCTCCTGGTTTTTCTCAGGCATTGTTTTCACCAAGCCACCAGTGCAGATCCACCAAAGTCACCCCAGGACTGCAGTAATCATGTGCCTGGATCCACTGTGGGAGTTAATGGAGACAGCTCAGACTCTGACCTGCTCCAGTCCCCTGTGTATGTGCCCACAAAGCCCACAGCTGCTAGAGCTAGACCCATCTCAGATGCAGGAGCACGCATCCATTCAGATATTCTGCAGGGGCCAAGTTTCCAAAGCCAGCAGCGGTGGTGGAAATCTATGGTTCTTGCAGCCATGGCAAGGGAATCCAGCTCTTCTTCCCTTGTTGCATGACCCCAGGGGCTTAACTGTGGTTTCAGTCCCGCCTCTGCCTGTGTTTCTCCCACAGCACCTGTACCTGAGACCCCTCTAAGGCCAGTGGGGATGGAGGCAGCAACGGGCAGGGTGTGCAAGCCCACTGGGGCCAGCAGGGCCAGAGGAGGTACTGGTAGGAAGGAAGTGGGAGCCTGCTCAGGTGGGTGCTCCTCTTAGTGCCCACCAAGGCCGGGGACAGGGGAAGGGGGCACAGTGGTGGCCCTGCCTCCTGTGTACCACGCAACAATGGCATTTTGCTTCTCTTGTGGCCCAGATTTCTTTCACAAACGTTCCTGATTGTGGAACTTCCTATTCCTGCCCCTTCAGATCTGTCTGTTTGCAGCCAGTAGCTGTTCTCTTCCTGAGCCCACTCTCCAAACCCTACATTCCAGCACCCAACCCCTTCCACACCAGTGAACGTGACTCAGGCTGGGGCGTGCAGAGCTGCAGCACAGACCATGCATGTAGGTCTTACACTGTCCTGCCTGCCCCAGACCAGTGTCTGCACTGTCTTTCCTCTCTGTCCCAGCTCTCCCTGGGGGAGGGGGAATGGGAAGCTGTTGTTTAATGAATATAGTGGTCCAGTTTCCAAGATGGGAAGAATCCCGGACATTCACTACAGTGTGAATGTGCTGAACATTACTGTACTATTCTGTACACTTAAAAATGGCTATAGTGGTAAATTTAAAGTTAAGTGTATTTTACCACAATTTAGAAAATATTAACCACTGAGGTATATACATCTGTCATGTCATGTGAGCCTTTCAATAACCCTGAACTGTTAGTAGGATATTCCCATTTTACAGTGAGGTGCTTAAGCCTCAGAAAAGTGANGTACACTTAAAAATGGCTATAGTGGTAAATTTAAAGTTAAGTATATTTTACCACAATTTAGAAAATATTAACCACTGAGGTATATACATCTGTCATGTCATGTGAGCCTTTCAATAACCCTGAACTGTTAGTAGGATATTCCCATTTTACAGTGAGGTGCTTAAGCCTCAGAAAAGTGAAGTAAAATTTCCAAGGCACATGACTGGAGAATGGCAAAGCTGAGCATCATACTCGGATCTCCTGGTTCCGTGCCCAGTGCTGGCTGCTACCACATAAGAGGAGAGGAAGGTCAATGGAGTCAACTCGACTGCTGGTTGAAATATAAGAAATTAACCCTTGGAAGTTTGTGACGAAAGCTATAAATGTGTGTGTAGGGGTATATATGTGTGTGTGAGAGAGAGAGAGTGGAGGAAGAGAAGGAAGGGGATGGAGGGAGGGCTGAAGAAGGAGGGAAGAACGTGCAAAACATGCTTCCAGACACCTGCTTCATGCTTCCTGTTCAATATTCCTCCCTTCCTAAATCTTCAGAGGGCAGGTGTGAGTCAACTATAAACACAGTGAGAAAAGGTCACCCAACAGTTATTCCTTCAGCAGGCAAAATCCAAAGTTACCTGCATGGAGATTGTCTGTATACCTAAAATTAAGACCCTTAAGATGATTGGAAGAAGTTGGTGGCTCTTACTTTGGAAATGGCTCCATTAGATGTCCTCCTATGCTTTATCCACTCACCACCTCCTCTGAAGACAGAAAATGACAAAATGCATTTGCAAAAGTAAATTTAGTGAGGGAGGGGAGGGGACTGGGAAGAGCACTGCACAGGCCTCGAGCCCAATCCCACCTACACAGACCACCAACCTACTGTATGATCCTGTGCGTGTCCCTTCCTTTGCTCCAAGGAGTGGCCTGCTGTTACTACCACCATTTTCATTCACTGAATTTGGGTGGAATTTAAAGTAGAACCCAATCTCCCAAGGAGAGTCAAAAATACAAGAGTATCATCTCGTCCCTTTTAAGTAGCTTTTATTTACTATGTGCCAGGCACTGTGATGGACTGTTTACATATGGCAGTCCTCATCCTTCTACCGCTTGCAAGTTACTTTTATGATGAGACTTCACTGATGATACCAAGTTTCCCAAAGTATTTGCCTAGATGATAAAGAGTGGAGTCAGAAATGGAACACGTACCTGTCAGGTTCCAAAGATTGCTCTTGTCTCCACCCTATGATGTTAAGCTCGATAGCCAGGCAACATGGAGCCAGGGAAGGAGTTGGCCTACCTGTCAGCCACAGGGCAAATTTTGTGGAGAAGGTGGGCATTATTGTTGCAAGAAAGCAGTTGACAAGTAGATGGGGTGATGCACTGAGGGAGCGGGAACACATAAGCAGGGTGGTAGAGAGTATAAAGTTTCTAGAAACTTGTCAATTATCCTTTTGGTTTCAGTTCAATTCAGTTCAGTTGCTCAGTCATGTCTGACTCTTTGAGACCCCATGGACTGCAGCACGCCAGGCATCCCTGTCCATCACCAACTCCTGGAGCTTACTCAAACTCATGTCCATTGAGTTGGTGATGCCATCCAACCATCTCATCCTCTGTCATCCCCTTCTCCTCCCGCCTTCAATCTCTCCCAACACCAGGGTTAAGTGATGGTAAAGAATCCATCTGCCAGTGCAAGAGATGCCAGAGATGTAGGTTCAATCCCTGGGTTGAGAAGACCCCCCTGGAGCAGAAAATGGCAATCTACTCCAGTACTTTTGCCAGGAAAATCCCATGGGCAGAGGAGTCTGGAGGGCTACAGTCCATGAGGTCACAGAGTCAGACGCAACTGAGTTACTAAGCACACACACACATGTTGATCTATGGCTGAGATCATGATTCCACAACTTTCGTTCTTAAATGCCACATGAGGGGGTTTATTTGGACAGGCAGCAGAGAGCCACCAAAAGTTTATATCAAGGGGTTTATCAGCAGTTGTTAGTGCTATATATCTTATTAGCATTCTTTGTGTGTTATGAAGAAATTAGGCACACCTGCAGTGTTTCGAAGAGCACGTGGTTGGTTTCACTCTGCCTCACACAGACAGGAGCATTACTGATACTACTCAACAGATAAGCAACCAACACCTAGAGCCTCTTAGAAAGCACAGTGAAGTCAGCTAATGGTGCTGCTTCTTTCTTTTCTTTTATGCTCTAGGAAGGATTAAGAAACTTCAAGGAACTGCGAGCCAAATTTCAAAATCTTGATGCATCATCTCTTTCCGGACCTATCAAATTCCCAGCAGGTGTGTCTCGAAAGGGAGACTTTGGAAGCAGACAGTCCGTGAAGACTTTGGCCAGTGGGAAACCCCCTTCGTCCAGCCACAATCAGCACTCACCCACCTGTGCTGATGGTGATCCCCAGGCTCTTAAACCCCGGCAAGTGAAGGAGACTCAGAAGGGTGAGACTCAGAAGTGTTCTAATTACCTGGAACCTCCAAGTTTTCCTGGTTCTGCAGTAAGTCCACAGAAGCCTTCTCTGCTGTTAGATGTGTATCGGTCAAATGGTGAGATAGCCAATAAGAAGAAAGTCATGGTGAATGATAGCTTCAGAAACAAGCTCTGGAGCTGGGAGATTTTATCTCAGAAAAGTGAGACACCATCCGTCTTTCTCCCTGCCAGTTGTGGAAGCAGGGCCTTCCATCTAAAAGGGCAGAAAAGTATCAAGCTGACTCCAGAGGAGCCCAGGGAAAATATGGAAATAAAAGAAGCCCAGTCCCTACCTTCCCATGGGCACCTGATGGCCCAAAGGAGATTGTGTGCCATCTCTGAAGATCCCGCCGTTCGACCTTCTCAGTGTAGCAGGGACGGCGGAGCAAACTCCAGTCCCGAGAGGAGCTTGGCGGGGAGCGTCTGTCACCCCGTCTGTGACAATAAGCTCACCAGCCAGACCGCAGGTGAGAAATCAAATCCCCACGGGCCTGGGGGGAGGGGTCACTGCATTTTTCTAATTTAGAGCTTACTGGCATGGGCGGTCTCATATGTGGCCTGGGCAGTGTTTGTCCCACACTCTAGCACAGATATTCTAAGCTCATCTGCCAGATTATAATTTCAGGTTTGGATTAAGTGATTAATCTCCAGGAATTATACGGAGAGACAGGTGGGACAAACCCAGGTTTGAATCCTTTAGCTCTGCTTCTTACAAGATGCCTGAACTGGAGCCGTCTGCTTAACTTCACAAAGCCTGGTCTCCTTTCCTATCAATTGATCCATTGCCAGTCTTTCTTGTCTTAGTAAGTAGCACAACCACCCTCCTATTTGCTCAGGCCAAAAATCTAGGAATCATATTCTGTTCCCCTCACCCACCCCGCCTCTCTGCCTCTTTGTTTGTAACTAATCATTGTTCGCAGCAAGTTCTTGGGTCTGTCACCAAAATATGTTCTGAATCTCCTGACTTGCTTCCATTTCTGCCTTCTGCTCAAGTCTACACCACTCTGGACTATCTCTTGCTTGGGCCACTGCAAGGTCCAGCTGGTCTCCACACTTTTACGCTCTTGCCCTCTTGTATTCTATGCTCTGCCACACAGGTACAGTGATGCTCTAAAGCATTAATCCAATCATACCACTCCCCTGCTCATTTCAACTTCAGCTGTCTTACTGTGGCTCATACAGTTTGCTCCTTGCCAGCATCTCGTACTCTCTCCTCTCTCATCATGTTGACCTTCTTTCTATTCCTGATATACCAAGCTGGTTCCCCCCCAGGGCCTTTGTATTTGCTGCTCGCTCTGTCTGGAACACTTTTCCTGTAGGACTTTGACATCTCACTCCTGCTGTTTATCAAGGTCTCTGCCTAGTACCACCTGCTGTGTGTGGACCTTGTGGGTCACTCTATCTGAAATAGCCACCCACCTCCAGCAGTCTTTTTCTTACACGGCTTTAGTTTTCTCTCACTTACTCATATCTAGTTTGTTATCTGTTTGTTTACCTCAGTAAAGTATAAGTTAAGTGAGAATAAAAACTGTCTTCTTTACCATGGTATCCCCATAACCTAAAAGAACAAGGCCAGTTTCAATGAGCTCTCAAAAAAGTATTTTTTGAATAAATGGCTGGCTGGCTGGCTGGCTCTCTTGCTTATAATCCTATTTGGTTTCTCGTTTGCTCAGAATAGCATCTAAACTACTTACTACTGACTTCATAGCTCTGCTTCTTTTGGCCCCTGCTTATGTCTCTGACTTACTTCCTGCTGTCTTTCCCTGGCTCACTAGCCTATAGATGACATCCTGGAACTCATTGCTGTTTTGTGAACAGACTTCATTATGACTCAGGACCTTATGATTTCTGTTCCTCCTTCCTATATAATACTTTTCTTTGATCTTTCCTTCGTTACCTTTAGGTCTAAGTTCAAATGACACTTTCCCAGATAAGCCTTCTCTAGCCAAAGATCTCTATCTAAAGTCTATTACCTCACCACCAAGAATTCACATTCTCTCATATCATCCTGTTTTATTTCCTCTATAGAATTAATAGAATGCTGTGGTTTTCTTTTTTTACTTTTTTTTAAAATTGAAGTATAATTGATTTACAATGTTGTGTTAGTTTCAGATGCACAGCAAATGATTCAGTTATATACATACATATATATACTTCTATTCTTTTTAAGATTCTTTTCCTGTATAGGTTAATACAAGATGCTGACTTTAATTCCCTGCACTTTTCAGTAGGTCCTTGTTGGTTATCTATTTTTTGTATAGCAATGTGTACATGTTAATCCTAAAATCCTTATTTGCCCCCCATCACTGTCCTGTTATAGTTTTCTTATCTGCTTATTTGTTTGCATGTTTATCATCAGCCTCCTCCTATTGGAATGAAAATTCTTGAGGGCAGAACTCTATCTTTTCTTGTCCTCAACTCTAGTTCCAGCCCCTAGAACAGTGCTTGGAATATAGTAAATTATTGTTGATGAAGGAATAGGGAGGAAGAAAGGATGAATGGAAGCAAGGAGAGATGGGAGGAAAGAAAGGTCTAGATAACCTACCTGACAGAGCTGTTGGGAGGATCAAATGGGATAACCCACGTAAATTGCTTAGCACAGTGCCTGATAAAAATTAGGAGCTCAGTTAGTAAGTAAGTGATCATTCACTTTTACTGTCTTTTCTGTTATATGAAAAAGGCTAAAATCTCTGACCTTGCAGCTTATACTTCAAGTCTTAGAAGAAAGGAACTTTGGCCCTGTGTAACCCCTGCTAGTAGGGCTAGAAGGACCCCTGCTCCTTGACTGCAGAGGATAGCAGGGCTTTGAGGGGTTCGCACTGATGTTTTTGTAAAACACTAGCCAAGTTTCTTTAGTTTTGCCATGTGGTCAGCCACTGTATTTTGTCAACCAAAAGTCAAGACACTTGAATAATATAAGATTTTGTGCTGTTTTCAGTGTAAAAAGCATATACAATATTTATATACAAGATTGGAATTTCTGTTGGTTAGCTCAGCAGTGCAGAAGAATAAAATACATAAAATTGGGACTGTCCTGGAAATTACAGGATATAGAATCCACAGGTGCGCAGGTACCACAAAGCCAGCCTTGCAACCTGTTCTGGATATTGGAGCCTTGGAAATCAAGAAGCCAGTTGTTACTCCTCTTCATGTCTCCCATATTATTTGCCCATCATGAGTGCTTGAAGAATCCTTTCAGGGAATAGTCACTGTCACTGTCCATCTGTCCATTGTCATTGTGCATTTCTGCTGATGCTGGTCCTGTGCTTGGCACTGAGAGGTCACTAGGGCTTAGTGCCTTCCCTCTAGGAACCTACATTCAGTGGGAAGATAGACCAGCCCTTCTCGTATGTCACAGCACTGATGGAGCGGTGGTAACAATGTGCTAGGTGATACTGAACAGAGAGTGGTTGATTATAATTGCTTTTCTGGTAGAAATCAGGAAAAGTATAATTGGAGGAGGGTCTTAAAGAATGAGTCAAAGTTCACCAAGGGAGGAGTAAGGGAACAGCATACCAGAACAAGAATGGCATGAACAGTTCAGTTCAGTCACTCAGTCATGTCCGACTCTTTGCGACCCCATGAACCACAGCATGCTAGGCCTCCCTGTCCATCATCAGCTCCCAGAGTCCACCCAGACCCATGTCCATTGAGTCAGTGATGCCATCAACCATCTCATCTTCTTTCATCCCCTTCTCCTCCTGTCCTCAATCTTTCCCAGCATCAGGGGCTTTTCAAATGAGTCAGCTCTTCGCATCAGGTGGAATGAACAAAATCTTGGATATCTGAGAGCTATTCAAGGCTTTTGAAATCAAATCTGGACGTGTAATAACCTAGAAAAGAATCAGGAAAGGATCTTATACACATATAAAAACTGAGTCATTTTGCTGTATACCTGAAATGAACACAACTTTATACACACATGCACACACCAACATATGACTCACTATGCTGCATAAATACAACTTTGTAAAATAACTATACTTCAAAGAAAAAGGTGAATTAAAAATAGAATAAAAAATAAAAAGGAGGAAAAAAAACTGCAAAAAATATTTATGAAATCTAGAAAACTGAGAAGCCAGTGGTGTGAGCAAAAGATGTTGGGACTGAAGGTTGGGGAAGCAGGATGGTAAAGTGTGGTAAGAAAAGAAAGTGTAGACTGATGCTGTGTGGTGTTTCAACACCAGAGGATGGAGGGAGTGGACAGCAGCTGAGGAGATCGAGCTTCATCCTCTGGGCAGCTGGGATGGTGGTGAGCTTGGGTTCACATGTTGATCAGGACACTCTGCCTGCTGGGTGGAGAATAGGTGGGAGGGGAGTGAGACTGAGGCCAACCATAAATGGAAATAATAACCTATATTTTGGACTCTTTGTGCCCAGAGGAGCAGCCAGATGTCAGGCATCCACAGCTTCCCAATACCAAGCCACTGCCTTCCATCGAGTCCCTGGGTCCTCCTCCCCCAAAGCCACCAAGGCCCCCAGTCGTGACCACCCTCCAGGCCGTCCAGAGGCAGGCAGCTGCTGTTTCCAAGCCTGATGGGGAAGGTAAGAAAACACACACACACAGGGCCCGTGCACAGCCAGCCAAGGAGAGTCATGGCTCCCATGCCCCCATCTCCCTCCTCCTGCTGCGTCAGCTCCCAGGGGACGGTGCCAAACTGCTTTTCTGTGGGGCTGGACATCCATCACTGCTTATTCTCATATAGAGGCTGTGGCAGCTTGCCCGTGAAATGACAAATCTGTGGGAATTGGCCCCTTATCGCTCCTGGGCCAGCCTGATTCCCCTGAGAGCTTTGCGTTTGATCACTGGGAATCTGTCCAAGAGGAAGAAAAAGAAAAGTAGCTGGAGAGGGAGGCAGGGAGTCTTTGTTTTCCTACAAAGCCTGTGTTGTCAACACAGCCAAGTGGAGTAGGAGACGGGGAGGGAGCAGAGGGAGGAAACTCAGTGTGAACTTGACCTGGGATGGTGATGGGAGTCCCCTGGGCCACTGTGGTCGGTGTTCGGGAATGGACTGAAGGGCCCCACCGCTGCCCCCTCTAGTCCTCCGTGCCATAGACAGCAGCGTCCCTGCTTGGCAGCCTTCTTTCTGTGCTCCGTTGTGTTTTCCTCTGCTACGTAAGGGAACCTTCTCACCTGCTTTCACCCCCGTAGCCTGATCCCACGGACACTGTCAACACCTCTGCTCACATTTGCTCTAATGAAACACAAGGTGAACGTACGCTGTGGGGCGATGTGTAGTGCGGTGCTAGCATTTTTCTTACTGTGGCCACGAGCACCAGTGAACGGTGCACTGAAAGAGCTAATTCTTCATTCGTCTCCTCTTAGCTTGCTGGTTGCTCATTTGCCTGCTTTGGGCAACCCCAGGGTGAAATTTCTTTAACTCAGTGGTTCTCAAACATCAGCATGCATCAGAATCAACTGGGGGGACTTGTTAAAATACAGCTTTATGGGCCCGAACCCAGAGTTCTGAGTCAGCTGGCCTGGATTTGTGCTTAGTCGCTCAGTCATGTTTGACTCTGCAACTCTTTGGACTGTAGCCTGTCAGACTCTGTCCATGGGAATTCTCAGGCAAGAATACTGGAGTGGGTTGCCATTTCCTCCTCCAGGGGATCTTCCGGACCCAGGGATCAAACCTGTGTGCTTTGTCTCCTGCACGCCAGGTGGCTTCTTTACCCGCTGAGCCATTGAGGAAGTCCCGTCTGGGTTTGGAGCAATTGAGAATTTACGTTTTTAACAAGTTCACTGGGAGACACTGATATTGCTGGTCTGGGGGCCATGCTTTGAGAACCACTGCTAAAAGTTACCTTAAGTCATATCCTAAAAGGAAATTCTGTAACGAGAAATAGAGCTCTTCTAAGTATACTTTGATAATATGGCTATCTCCATATCAAAGAGGGTGAAGTTTGATTTTTATAAACATTAAATAATTCAGGCCTCAAACCATCTCTCTGAAAGAGAAAAAAGTTGTCAGAGAACAGAGGGCTAAGGTTTTGGGACTAAAATGGTCTCCCCATTTTATTAAATCCCAGCTCCGTCAGCACTGGCTCTTTAGGTTTGGTCGTGGGACCCACTGAGCTTGATTGTCCTTATCTGTAAAATGGGGATGATAGTGACACTCCTCTTGTAGGATGATTGTAAGGAGAAATGAGATGAGGCCTGGGAAGGCTGAACAGTGCCCAGCACAGCAGTAAATCCTCAGGGAAGGCACTCTTACCATTACCTCAAGCATGCGTCGAGCAGCTGCACTCTTCTTTGCCAGACTCTGTGATAGAAACAAGAGATTAGTTACAAGTGCTGTTAGAGCTAGTGGACATCCACAGGGCAAAGGGAAAACAAGAACCCCAACCTAGGGCTCATACTNAAATCCTCAGGGAAGGCACTCTTACCATTACCTCAAGCATGCGTCGAGCAGCTGCACTCTTCTTTGCCAGACTCTGTGATAGAAACAAGAGATTAGTTACAAGTGCTGTTAGAGCTAGTGGACATCCACAGGGCAAAGGGAAAACAAGAACCCCAACCTAGGGCTCATACTGTTGATGAAACCGGGTAAAGAGTATATGGGGTCCCTTTGTATTATTTCTTACTATTGCATGTAAACCTACAATGATCTCAAAGTGGAAAGTTTAATTTAAAAAAAATTTAAAGAAACAAGAAATTAAGAGATAAATTCCATAGGAGTTTCGGGGCCCAAGGAAGTCAAAGTCTAATATAAAGAGGCTGCAGTCCTAACTAAGCACCATAAAGTGTGTGTGAATCCTGCATGCAGTCCCTGGCAGTCCCTGGGTGCTGGAGTGGGGCGGCTGAGCTGCACCTCTACGTTTTCTTTGGTGCTGGGTCAGGGTGGGTAGGGGGTCAGGTCATTGTACAAACAGTTCACTTAAACAGACTGCCACTAACAGGTCTTTTTTTTGCCCTGCCTCTTGCTCTTGCAGAAGCTGTGAAAGAAGGCAACCTGCCTCCAGTGAGGTGAGTACCCGTTTCTTAACTGTGCAACAATGCAGCCCATCAACAAGGCTGCTTAGCCTGCCCCAAAGCAGGCAATAAGCACCGGTCAGGTGTCAAACTGATAACAAACTGCAACCAACTGCAACTTTTGATTAAATGAGAGATTAAATAACCTGCATTTAACAACCGTGCCGATGTTAAGTTGCAAAGATGGGTCTCTGAGGTCTTTTTATTTACGGTTCAGTTGGGCTCAGTAAATTGAAACATCAGCCTCTTAGTAATAAATCGGATTAGAGGCTACAGAGTGCTGTGGGCAGCTAGTAAGATCCCCTGGAGAAGGAAATGGCAACCCACTCCAGTACTCTTGCCTGGAAAATTCCATGGATGGAGGAGCCTGGTAGGCTATAGTCCATGGAGTCGCAAAGAGCTGGACAGGAATGAGCAACTTCACTTTCGATGGGACAAAGGACTTTCTGGCTTTGGTGCGCTCATTGTAATACTTCGGCCATGGGAGTGTCAGTCTGTGTACTGTGACCTCTGATGTGTCATGCATTGAGCTGACCACTTTATTCCGAGGTTCTCCCGTCTTCTTCTCAAGAAGGCTGCAAAGCTGCTGGCTCTGTTTGCATTTTATAGCTAGAGATACTTGGGCTCAGAAAATTTGCCACTTGCAGAGCCATGATTCTAACCCACATGTTCCCAATCTATTTTTTTTAAGCTGAGATATAACAGATATATACAACTGTGTAAGTTCAAAAGCACAATATATTGGTTCAGTACAAATATTTCACAAGACTGTTACTGTGGTAACATTAACTAACACTAGCTAACACCTTTATCACCTTACATAATTATCATTGCTTTTGAAAACAGTTAAAATTCTAGTCTCTCAGCAAGTTTAAGTTTATAATACAGCATTTTTTAAAACCTATAATCCCTGTGTTGTGCATTGAGTCTCCAGAATTTATGTTGTAAGCTTGTGCTCTTAACACCTCCAGTCTCCCTGCTCCTCACTCTCTGGTCACCACCATTCTACTTTCTGCTTTTACAAGTTCAGGTATTTTATTTGTTTAAGATTCCACATATAAGTGATATCACCTAGTATTTGTCTTTTCTCTGACTTATTTAGCATAATGCCCTTGAGGTTCACCCATGTTGCAAATGGCAAGATGGCCTTCCTTTCAAGGCTGAATAATATTCCATATCTATCTATCTTTATATATATGCACATATGTCACATTTATAATATATTCACATATCTTTAACATTTGTTATCTATCACATTTACACACACGTATATCTACTATATACACATATACATTATATATATCTCTCTCTCATATCTTCTGTATCCATTCTTCTGTTGATAGACATTCTGGTTGTTTCCATATCTTGGCCATTGTGAGTAATACTGCAGTCTTTATAGGAATGCAGGTATCTGTTTGAGATCCTGTTTTCATTTCCTTTGAGTGTACACTGAGGAGTAGGATTTCTGGATCATCTGGCACTTCAATTTTTAATTTTTTGAGGAACCACCATGCAGTATTCCATAATGGCTGTACTAATAGATATGCCCCAACTGTTTTGACTGTATCACCTTAACTCCTTCACAAAGATGCTCCTGTTCTCAAGAAGGTCAGTCTTAGAAGAAAAACTAAACCTAAAAATGATCGTACTACCTATTCACTCATTAAATGTTGATAATAGTAGAATGTATTACATTTTATAATAGAGAAGGGTACAAGTTTCAGAGGTTGCAAAAATGTGGAGAGATCGCTTTTCCTTGGGAGGGTCAGGGAATTATTATTATTTTTTTTATAGGAAACATATCAGTTCGCTATTACTACAATACTACTACATAATAACAATATAACAATAGTAAACACAGCGAGTATGGGTTCAGTTGATCTGGGCTAGGCTCAACTGGCTGGCACACATGTTGCAGGCTATCCAGGCAATCTTGCAAATACTGAGTTAGAGTAAAACACTGAAAGGTTACATGGCCTTGGGCAGGGATTCAGGAAGGGATGAAGAAGAGAGGCATTAATTCAACCAACCTAACAGTGAAGACGCAACATTTGAACTAAGTATTAAGGATAAACATCTGTCAGAAGACATAGGAAAAGACATCATAAGCAGAATGAAAAAGTGTGGAGTATCCTGTTTTCTTTTGGAAAGTGAACTAGTTGAGTTTACAGTATAGAAAGTATATTTAGAAATGGGAAGGAGTGCGTTGTTAGCGGGAGATAGGAACGAAACAATGGAGGATTCTGTACACCAAGGATTGGATGAGATGATCTGGTTCACCAAGGAACAAACTGCGTGGAGCTAGATAAAATTCATGTGCTCTGGGAACCCCTAGTTCAACTGCCTATTTGAAAGAGTTCAGTGGTGACACCGGGTAAGTCAGCTGCCTTCTATGTGCATTTGTGTGAGAGAGAGAAGGTCAGACAGCTCAGGAGGTGATTGGCACTGTCCACTCTATGAACGGGGGCCCTGGGTCACAGCTGGAGCACTCTATGAACGGGGGCCCCGGGGTCACAGCTGGAGGGGACAGTGTACTTCTGCTCTGCTCTACGCGGGTCTTGCTTCCCTCCGGCCTTGAACACTGCAAGCATCTCAGTGTGACTATGAGTGTGCTGTGACAGTGGTGTTCAGCTTGACACGCATTTTCTCCGTGACTTGGCTCTGAACTAAGCTGACTTCTTCTCTGGCATTTCAATCATCCATTTCAGCATGCGGGGCAGTGGGGCAAACTCACTGTGATAGGCAAGCATTGAGAAACTGTAGTCAGTCGCTGGTGTGCACCTTCTTGCTAAGGGATTTACAAGCACAGTTTCAGTTTGACTTTAAACAGTTTCCTTTGACTTTAAAACTTAATCTCATCTAAAATGAGACTCGCTATCCCTCAGTGAGGATATGAAAGACAAGAGATAAAGAGGGACCAGAATACTTAGGTGTGGCTTCATGGAAGTAAAAAGAACTTGAAATGTATCCTGTAGTGATAGGTCAGGATTACATAGGTCTACTTATTTGTTCCCTTTTGTGAAACTCCAGCCCAGACGGTAAAGAACCTGCCTGCAATGCAGGAGACCAGGGTTTGACTCCTGGGTCAGGAAGATCCCCTGGAAAAGGGAATGGCTACCCACCCACTCCAGTGTTCTTGCCTGAAGAATTCCATGGACGTAGGAGCCTGGCGGGCTACAGTCCATGGGGTAGCAAAGAGTCAGACATGATTGAGCTGCTAGCACTTTCACTTTCTAAGGCAGGTGAGGGTAGAGTACTACTCCCAGAAATAATGACATTCTTGACTTATAGTAGGTAGATGAAAGAATGGATGGCTGGACAGACCGAAGGACAGACCAATGGGTGTTCACTATAGAGCTAGAACATGATTGAAAGCAAGGTGGTAGAGAAGAGGATATAAACAGACAGAAGAAGGATGCTGATCTGGAAAGTAAGACATGACATTGAATTCTGAAATACATTAAGTGCCATGCTAAGGGTCTGAATTTTATCTTGTAATGCTAAGAAATTACTTTGAACAAGTAAATGCCATGATGCTGAGCATTCTTAGATACAACTTCCATGGAAACTGCTGCTCCTTTAGGAAGAACGTCTTCCATGTTCATGGTATTAATCGCCAATAAAGAGATTAGATTAGAAATAGAATATGTCAGATCTCATTACTGGAAGGGGGCCTGGCAATTATCTGATGCAACAGGCCATATAGCATAATATCAACAACAATCTGAGCTTTTAATCTCAGTCTTGCCACTTAACGTTTATGTAGTCTTGGACAAGTATCTTAACTTCTGCAAACCTCAGTTTTACTTATGTAAAATGGGATATTAATAGTTCCTAACACATGCAGTTGTGGCATGGGTTAAATGAAATAATAGTTTTAAAGTATTTAGTGCATTACAAAGTGTCTAGAGAGTGTTGAGTAAAAGTTTGCTTAACTGTTATATAACCTCTCACCAAGGGCAGGGATTCATGTTCAGAACCTTATTCTCTTCAAAAATCCTTTGATGGGGAGCTCATTGCCTGGAGATTTTGATGTTTTTCTTTTGGGAGGGCAGATTTTATTCATTTAACACATATTTGTTGAGCATCTACCATATGCCAAGTCCTCTTTTATTGAGACTACACTGAGAATACAGCAGTGTATAAAAAATACCTTACATGTGCCCACACACACATTTGTTTGTTTATTCAAAAGTCCTTGAAGTTGGGCTGGAAAAGAATCGACTTCCTTACTCTACACTCCCTATCATCCATCCGGGATCTACTGATTGATGCAATGGATGTCGTCTCTACTCCTTTCTTTGAAAAAAAAAAAAAAAATTATCTGTTTGGCCGCATTGGGTCTTAAGTTGTGGCAGATGGGATCTTCATTGCATCATGCAGATCTTTCCTTTCAGTGGACGACCTCTCTAGTTTTGGCACCAGGGCTTAGTTGCTCAGAGGCATGTGGGACCTTCGTTCCCTGACCAGGTGCTGAACTTGCATCCCCTGAAATATAGAGCTTCTCCCTGTTTTAGTGTCTGAATCAGAGATTCCTTGACTCAGGACTACCCTCTGACTCTTTCAAATAGGAAAAAAACCCATAGTTATAGCTAGTGAGGATTAGTTATAGCTAACTATAACTATAGTTATTCTTAACCACTTAATCAGCAGGGAAGTCCCTTTATTTTCTCTTTACATGATGTTTTCAAAAATATCTAAGGACTACATTCTTCCCTAATCTCAAACTCTTATTGTTTTTAACCATTATTCACAAAACAGGGGTCTATGTTTTTGCTGTATCTGTGCAGATATATTTTGTAATCCTCTTTTTAGGAACTCAGTGCATTTACAATAGCCATTTTTACTTCTAAGCCCCTTTATACTGTGTGTTACATATAAGTGGCATTGTGTAACGGAGCAAGTACAGGCCCAGAATCAAATTAGCATGGGTTCAACCCTGCCTCTAATACAAGTCAGTGACCAGCTCAGAGCTTTGATATGCGTGTCTCTAAAGTGAACATAGTAATATTTACTTCATTGATTGTCACAAAGACTAAATGATATAGATTATATAAAGCTCGGGAGTACACAGAAGATGATGAGTGAGTCTTAGATTCTTCAACCCTTGGCCTCTCCCTTTCTTCCTCTCTCTAGAATATTAATATCATGTTAATGAAATGACTCTTTGGAGTTTATCCTTTGTCATCACTCTTTCATGCTAACCAAGCTAGTTGGCATGCCTCTCGAATAAGCAGCTTCTATTTGTGTGTGTGAGCAAACCAGGTTAGTCCCAGGGCAGCAATCAGTCCTGGGTCTATGTCAGTACTTAGCAGAGTTGACTGTTGGCTAATATTTTATTCATTAGCTATAACTATGGGTTTTTTCCTATTAAGAGTCAGAGGGGAGTCCTGAGTCAGGAAATCTCTGATTCAGACACTAACAGAGAGAGAAGTTCTTTATTTCAGGAGAATAGACTCAGACAGTAGAGTGTTTCTCTCATGTGAGGATCTGTGGGTAGACCTTAGGACTCCACCATATTCTCTCCCAAACATTTAATTTTGATTTTCATTTTGACGATAGTCTTTAAAAGATAATATAAACCTGTTTTCAATGTCTGGATGGCCTCATTCAGCCTGGTACTTTGGAACATACTTTTGTGTTTGTGTTTTTTGGTATTTCTACCCCACACAGAGTGGGGAATACAAGTGTCTCTAGGGCTGAGCAGAGTATGTGATCATGTCTAGGACCTATGTTATGACTAGGAAGAATAGATCCCAGGGAATGAATGCCTTTCCTAAGGCACTCAAGTAAAATAATGATAACAGAGAAATGACACGGTGGTCAAATAAGATATGGCTGTAGTTCTTACTTGAACAGCGGTAAATGCTATGAGAAAAATATATATATGTAAGTTTTAAAGGTTACACTCCACTTACAGTTATTACAAATATTGGCTATATTCCCTCTGTTGCATAATATATCATTGTAGCCTACCTTACATCCAATAGTTTGTACCTCCTTCTTCCCCACCCATATATTGACCCTCCCCCTACAACTGGTAACCACTAGTTTTTCTGTATCTGTGAGTCTACTTTTATAAAGAAAAAAATTAAAGCATATTAGGATAATAAAATGGGATTGGAAATGAAACCAAGGAGGTGGAGGACCATCAGGAAAAGCCTTCCTGAAGTGGTGACATTTGGACCCCCGTCATGGAGGTCTAGAAGATGTTCCAAGAGAGGGACAGCCGGGGTGCACTCTCAAGGGAGAACTACTCTCAATGAGTTTCAAGAACGAAAAAGGCAAGGAGCAGAGCTAAAACTCAGTGTGCTAGGGCAGTGGTAGTGGTGATTCTTAGAAGCCATGGACTGAGTTTGGATTTTGCTCTAAGTGCGTTGGGAAGCCAGGTAGTGAGCTGACATTTATTTGGGCAAGATCAATCTGGATGCTATATAAATAACACATAGTGAAGAAGCAGGTAGAAATAGGCAGATAGCCTAGGGAGCCATTGTGACAACAGTGAAGCAATGACAGTATTAGAAATAGCGGTCAATGCTGACATAGTGTCTGTTCTAAGTGTGTGAATGATTTCATTTGTGACAATCTTTAAGAAGTAGATACAACTATTATAGATTTTATAAGTGAGAAAACTTGAGTCACAGGCTAAATAACTTGACATGGCCACACTTCTAAGGTGAAACCTAGTGGTTGAGAGGCAGCTGGCCAAACAGAAACATTCCAGGAAGCAGGAACAGCATTTGCAAAGTCCTTGATGTAGGAGAGTGGAGAGCTTCCTTGTAAAACAGAGAGGAGACCATTTGGTTAGAGTGTAATGAGGGAGAAAGAGGGTCGTAGGGAGGAGTGTGGAGAGGTCGCTAGGGCTGAGATCATACAGGTGAGGCATTTGATGGTTTTGTTGTTACTTTTTGTTTAATTGGAAGACAGTTTCTTTATGATATTGTGATGATTTTTGCCATACATCAACACGAATTAACATTTTCTGTTGTTTTTAAATTAAATAGCATAAGCAAGATTGTCTAAGCTATCTTTTTAAAAGATTGTCTTGGCTGCTGTGTGAATAAACTGTTGAAGGACCAGAGAAAAATGATATTTAATTA
Source organism: Neotragus moschatus (assembly GCA_006410615.1). Taxonomy (NCBI): domain Eukaryota; kingdom Metazoa; phylum Chordata; class Mammalia; order Artiodactyla; family Bovidae; genus Neotragus; species Neotragus moschatus. The sequence goes on along the minus strand of SJYA01000596.1, from coordinate 1,314,693 downwards.
GTGTCTTAAAGAATAAGTAAGAGCTACTGTATAGCACAGAGAACTCTGCTGAATACTCTGTGGTGACCTAAATGGGAAAGAAATTCAGAAGAGAGGATACATGTATATGTATAGCTGATTCATTTTGCGGTACAGTAGAAACTAACACAACATTGTAAAGCAACTGTACTCCAACAAGAAAAGGAATGTAAAAAAAAGACCTATTCATTTGTTAGTCATCATAATAAAGGAAAATTACCAAGCTGGAAAAAAAAAAAATAAGCGAAAGTATGTGGGAAGGACATTGGAGGCAAGGTTGTTACAAGCAGAGGAACCACACACGCAAAAGCACAGAGGCAAGAAACATCCCGATGTGTCGAGGAACCACAGTAACTTGACATAATCGGAATGCATAGTGGCAGTGTGTGTAGCATGTAATAATAGTTCAGCCAACACTGGCTGAATAACGTAATGGACTTAGATGGTTCTTAGCTTGAGACTCAATTATATACACTCTGTTTCTGTTATTTTCTAGATTCTTGGGTGTAGTTCAGCTCCCTGTCTTAATTATAAATTCTTTGAAAGCAGGGAGAGAATCAGATACTTCTTTCTTACCAACTACATCATTTTGAGATTTGTTTAAACTGAACAACACAGCAATACTTGAGAGCAAGAAGATCGAAGGAATGTGTTATAAGGAGTTAAGAGCATAGACATTATGGTCCGATAGCCTTAGGTTTATATTTTGAGCTCCACACTAGCTGTGTGATCTTAGAAGAGTTATTTAATATCTCTGGGCCTCTGATTTCCTCACATGGGAAAATGGAGAAATCAATAAATCCTACCTTTTTGGGGTTGCTATGAGGATCAAGATATGTATCTATAATTCCACAAAGTGCCCAGCAGTGTTGGAAACACTTGATAAATGGCAGCAATTTGTCATGTGTTTGGAGGAGCAGGGTTTGTTTGTAACAAGGTCTAGGGCTGCAGGCAGCAGCTGGCTTCAGGAGGTCTTTTTCCTAGGAAAGCCTACCAGTAGCTCAGGGGATGACCCTGCCTTTCACTTCTTAAAACAAATGCTCTCAGATATGATATCCCACCTCAAAGCAGACACCCGTGAAATTCAGGTATTTTAAAGCTTGGCATTAGTAATAAAAATGAGGACTTGGGGTCATTTTTATTCGTGCGGTGAAAGTTTCCACTGAATTATTGAGAAATTGCTTAGTGGTTACGTTAGTAGAAGTCAGGGTGTGTTTAAAGAGTCATTCCTAAGTTCATCAGTGATTTCATTGATTCTGTTAAGTAATACTATTAAGGTTAAGTAATACTATTCTTATAAGTGATAATATCAGGCACAGAGAAATATAGTAACTCCCTCGTCACATGTTCCCCATGTAATGACTGGTATATAGCAGAATTGGTCTGTGAAACCGTTGGATCAGCCTAACAAAATTTTGAAAAATATCATCTAAACCCCACTTTTAAGCTCCGTGACCTGCACCATCACTCTGGGCTTCGTCATTTTCATTTCTCATTTTTCCTTGCTCCTGTAGTTTCAAGGAAAAGAACAATGGACTAGGAATTAGAAGGCCTGTTTTCCTGACCCACAGTGGTGCTGTCTTGAGTGAGTTATTGAAGCTCTCCAAGCCTCAGTTTCCACATGTGCTACTGAGAGGATTCAAGGAGAGAACGTATATAACATTAGCGTGAAGAGAGTTTGAGGGAATGAGGGCACGTGAGTTAATGAGTGAGAAATCTCAGAGCTTCTGTGCCTCCCTGTCCTCAGCACACATGATGGCCTGTCATCATGGCTTTGCTTCATTGTTTGTTTGGTCCTCTTGGGTCCTCTCTGTGGTGTGTGCCAATGACCTCCTCCTGTAATGACTTCCATTGCTGTAGGAGCTGTTCATGTTCTATCTGACCTCAGCTGGCACTTCCATTTTTCCGAGAAATTCTACAACAGAGTGATTGGGACCCAAGATTCTGCACTCAAATATCTAGCTTCTAATCTCTGCTCTGCTGCTTACTACTCTATGCCCTGGATTGTGCCTCAGTTTTCTCCTTTGAACATGGAAAAAGTGATAGTATCTTCATAGGGTCAATTGAGAATCAAATAAATTGAGAAATATACGTGGAACAGTGCCTAGCACAAAGTAAGGGAATAAAAGTTATTAGTATTATTATTGTTGACATGCCCTCCTTATGAATGAGATCCGTGGTTTGACAAAGTAGTTTCAAAGTTAATAATATTACTTCTGAAACAGAGATTACTCTAATAACAATTACCTGGTCATTGTATTAGTCAGGGTTCTCCAGAGGAACAGAACCAGTAGGGTGTGTATTTATGCATTATATACTAGATTGCATATATTACATATATAGTATTTCATTATTTATTAAGTATGAGGAATTGGCTCACACAATTATAGAGGCCAAGAAGTCCCATGATCTGCCATCTATAAGCAGAAAAGCCAGTGGTTTAATTCCAAGTCCAACAGCCTGAGAACAGGGTAGCCGATGAGATAAATCCCATTCCAAGGGCAGGAGAGGATGAGTTGACATGACCCAGATCAACAGATGAGCCAGGACAAATTGAGTGAATTCCTCTTTCCTCCTCCTCTGATTCTGTTCACACCTCAATGGATTGCATGATGCCTACTTGTATTAGGGAGGGCAGTCTGCTCTACTGAACCCACTGACTCAAATGCTAACTTCATCCAGAAACACCCTCTAAACAGTTCTAGAAATAATATTTATCAGGACACTCTGTGACTAGTCAAGTTGACACATAAAATGAACCATCCCTTGAGTCATTGTGGGCTTCCTGGTGGCTCAGAGGTTAAAGCGTCTGCCTGCGTCTGCCTGCAATGCGGGAGACCTGGGTTCGCNGCATTATATACTAGATTGCATATATTACATATATAGTATTTCATTATTTATTAAGTATGAGGAATTGGCTCACACAATTATAGAGGCCAAGAAGTCCCATGATCTGCCATCTATAAGCAGAAAAGCCAGTGGTTTAATTCCAAGTCCAACAGCCTGAGAACAGGGTAGCCGATGAGATAAATCCCATTCCAAGGGCAGGAGAGGATGAGTTGACATGACCCAGATCAACAGATGAGCCAGGACAAATTGAGTGAATTCCTCTTTCCTCCTCCTCTGATTCTGTTCACACCTCAATGGATTGCATGATGCCTACTTGTATTAGGGAGGGCAGTCTGCTCTACTGAACCCACTGACTCAAATGCTAACTTCATCCAGAAACACCCTCTAAACAGTTCTAGAAATAATATTTATCAGGACACTCTGTGACTAGTCAAGTTGACACATAAAATGAACCATCCCTTGAGTCATTGTGGGCTTCCTGGTGGCTCAGAGGTTAAAGCGTCTGCCTGCGTCTGCCTGCAATGCGGGAGACCTGGGTTCGCTCCCTGGGTCCGGAAGATCCCCTGGAGAAGGAAATGGCAACCCACTCCAGTATTCTTGCCTGGAGAATCCCATGGACAGAGGAGCCTGGTGGGCTGCAGTGCACAGGGTCACGAAGAGTCGGACACAACTGAGCAACTTCACTTTCGTCACTGTACTTTTGTGGCCCTTGTGTCGAGAGAGTTGACTTACCCATTCATGAATTAGGAACAAATACCTAGTGTCCAGGGCTGAATGACATTGTTTGCTGTTGATGCTGCTGTAGAGTCGTAGTAGAATCTGTGAGATTATGAAACATGCAGGAGTAGGAATTGGTCATGCACACACACACGTGTACATGTATATGTACATGAACATATATAGGATACATAAACTCATGTAAAATGATAGTCAAATCAAATACAAAGATTTATATGTAGAGGTGTGTGTGTGTGCTGTAAAAACAGTAGAAGCGGAAGAGCTGGTGGAAGAGGCAGCAGAAGCTAAAGTCCAAGTGGTTGGTGTTTGTAGAGGGGGAAATGGTAGTAAATGTTACTATAAATGAAAGTAGTGAACTCTTTGTGCCAAGCACTGTGCTGAACGCAGCATAATGACACTCATCTCATCCTCATCAGAAACAGGATTAAAGGAAGAACAGACTTGGATCCAACTCTGTATGCAGGGTCACAGCCAGGTAAAGCTGGCTGGAGGTGTGGAGATTCCACCCTAAAAGCCTCTATTTAAAGAAGTGTGTCTCTCCTTATCGCCATTCTGGTCAACTACTTCACCTTTAACCATTATCTAATATTTAGAAGACAGAGGTTGGAATAGCTTATGAGGAAAAATTTAAATGAAAAATGTCCATGCAATTTTGTAACCCTTGCACAAATGCATTTTGAGATCCAGTTTAGATAGAATGGATGCCATTGTTTGTAGTCTAATTACCAGTCATTTGATTCAAGAATTGATTCTTTCATTCAGGAATTTCTTAGGGTAAAAGCCTATGAAGAGGTTAGTCTTACAAGAAGTGTTTATTGGAGATAGGAACTTTTCCACTTTTGGACTTTGGGTAATTGAGAGATCAGGTGGTCTCATCTTTCCTTGTCACCAGGAACCTGTAGAATGTCACAGGGAGCAGCTGCTGGCTAAGCTACAACTCTTCTTCCTATTTCTAGAACTGGTGGACCATCGAAAAAAATGGAATAAGTTGGATTTTCAACTTAGGTCCACACCCCTATTAAAACAGATAAAAAGTAGGGCACACTGGTTTTGTTATTAAGTCTCAGTCTTTTCTATTTTAATTCAGGTTCTTTAGATTTTCCAGAACTGTCTTGCAGCGAAACGTTTTGACTCATCCTCATGCAGTGTAGCATAGGAGAAGATGAGCATGGAAACGTACCTGTCAGGCATTTCTCACATGTTAACTCAGTTATTCCACCGCTGAACTGCTGGTGACCCAACCAGTGAGACTGCACAGCCAGTGAGAGGTGGCTGGGATGAATCTCGGTACAGTGTCCAGCATGTAGTACCCTCAAAAATCCAGCTGATCCTGTCGTGGAAAACTTCACTGTTTGATGAAGGGAGTTGGTGTTTGAATATGCTATGTGAGCTGCTTCCCTAGCATGCACAGTCTGATACAGAGGCTGATTAATTATTTTCTTCAAAGGAGGGTGGTGGCCCAGGGGTGGACTTGGCAAGTGGAAACAACTGTGAGAGGAAGTTACAGTCTGTGTTTCATCCAGAGAGCCCAAAAATCTGTTTAAAAGATAGGTTTCTAAGGGTCCAAATACAGTTAGAAAATATTTGCTGTTACAAGTCATCTTTAACATTTCCACTGCATTTACAGGGTTCATATTTCTCCAGGAACATAATGTTGAAGGTATCATTAAGAAGCATTCATGTTTTATTATGTAATGTTTGAATTACTAGAGGTTTTCTATAAGAAAGGCAGAAAAGATAAAAACCTGATGCTATACGCAAGCAATAAAAGGAACTTTCCAAAATGCAAACCTCAACACTTCTTTTTTAAAATACTGTAATTTTAATAATATAATACATTTGTAGCACAATTTTCCTGGAATGCCTATATGCAGAGGGCAGATATTTCATTCAATATCTATAGTATACCTTTCAAGTAGATTTTATTATTACTGTTTTGTGGAGTAGGAAACTGAAGATTTAAGGTATTTAGTCAATACTTTTAAAACTAGAAAATGGAAGAGGGAGGATTCAAATTCAAATCTGTCTGACCCCAAGCTCCGAGTCTGTCAGTAATTCCATGTTGCCTCCCAATGACGTCTAAAGTCGTAGATACAGACTGTACACAAATATTGTAATAAATGTGGAAACAAAGAAATTGAAGCATAGATATATTTAATTTATAGAATTATTTCTTCCCAGAAATCCAGGTTCATTATATTGACCCATGTCATATTAAATCAAGGTGGATCTCAGATCTTGTTTTAATGGACCAGGAAAAAGATAAAAGACATTCTCAGATGGCAGAAAAGGAAGTTTAAATACATGTACAGTGTCTTTTTTTCCCTTTTAACATAAATCCTAGGACTGCCTCTCTATAAAGACAACTGATCTGAAAGATGACTTTTTTATGCTCTGTTGAAATTCTTTCTGATTATCTGAAGTCAGATATTTATTCATTTCTGACAAAAGTAGTCTAAGAAATTGATTAGACATTTCTTTCAACATTTCCACAAATTGTTTCTAATTAATAAAGTTAATTTACCATAGACCCATGGAGATTGTTAGGTCACTGGAGCATAAGATGCGTGGCATAGTCTATAATTTAAGAACATTTTTCTTGATTATTTTATGCAGGGGGAAGGGAACAAAATAGTGAGGGGAGAAATTACTGATGCATTAGAGTTCATAATTTTTCCTCTTCAGCAAAATGAACTGTTCATACATATCTTAAAATATTACAAAGATTATGAAAGAAAAACCTGAAATAACCAAAGTGGTCAAATATAGATAGGGAATCGAGTGGAATATGCTTATAATATAAAAAAAAATGTAGGGAAACAAAGGAGGAAGTTCAGCCTTTCCATTGTCTATAGAAATAGGGCGGAAATCTGGAAGAATACCAAAATGAAAAGAGCTCACTTGTGTGATGGTGAAATGAGTATGGGTGATTTGTTTGTCTCTCTCCTATCCACAGTCCAGGTGAAGAAATGATTTTCCGTTCGCTGTAGATACAATTGTAGGAAACCTTGTTCCTTTCACTCCCTAGTCCTGTTTCTTTCTTCCCAAGCAACTCCAACTATGAATATTAGGGTGTATCCATTTGTATTTCTTATTCTTCAGCTACAAACTCAGATATCTGTGAAAGATACAGAAGTTTACATTTTTGTATGAATAGCATCTTGCTTATCCTTCTAAAACTTGAATTTTTTCAAAGCTGTTTTCATATTCTATCTATGCTGATGCATGTACAGCTAGCTTATTCATTATAATTGCACACTATATATATTTCATCATGTGAAAGAAAGTGAAAGTGAAGTCACTCATCGTGTCCGACTTTCTGCGACCCGTGGACTGTAGCCTACCAGGCTCCTCCCTCCATGGGATTCTCCAGGCAAGAATACTGGGGTGGGTTGCCATTTCTTTCTCCAGGGGATCTTCCCCACCCAGGGATCGAACCCAGGTCTCCTGCACTGCGGGCAAGCGCTTTGACCTCTGAATGTATCATAATTCGTGTATTTTTGACTGAGGGATATTGAAATTGTTTATCTTCACATTTCTCAATGACATTGCAGTGATCATCCTTATGTATTTCCAGGTGAATATAAGCAAGTTTCTCTAGGTTATTTACTTAAAGTAGAAATTGCTAAATAAGAATAAATAAGAAACTTCAGTTTTACTATAATAGATATTGAAAACTTATCTCTCAAAATGGCTGTCCTCTCAAACCAGTATAAAGAGTTTCTCCGTGTTCTTGCCAAATGTTGTGCTTTTCCAGTTGGGGGATTCTTGCTAAACTGACGGATGTAAATGAAATTCTCATTGTATTGACTCCATCTTCCTGTTGACCATAAGACTTCAAATTTACTTTTGTAAATGACCAATTTTTTTCTTCGGTGATGTCTGTCATATCCTTTTGTTCAATTTTCTATGGATTTGACTTTTTCCTACTTCAGGCATTCCCAGTAGGGTTTAGATATCAACTAAAGTTTATTAGACTTCATTATTAAGTATGGTATTTGTTGGCATTTAACCTAGTTGAGAGAGTTTATCTACGTGGAAAGTTTTTTTATATCTATTAAAATAGTTATGAGTTTTTCTCTCTCATTGTTTCAGTGTGATTCATTGTAGTGACAGATTTTCTGATGTTGAGCCATCCTTGAAGTCTTGGAATAAATTTTAGTTATTCTTAAATTGATTTTAATACTAATTCATTTATTTAGTACTTAGTGAGTTTGGGCTAAAGTTTCTTACATGAAACCGGGCTTTATTTTTATTTCATTGTTTGAACTTTTTGTGATTTTCATGTCAAAATTACACTATCCTCTGAAAATGAGTAAAGTAGTTATTCTCTTTTTCTATCCTCTGAAACTTTGCTAAAATTTTCTCATAAAACATAGTGGATGAAAAGGAGAGAGATGCATTGAATGTGGAGGTGGGTGTGAGGGCTATTGATTCGAGCCCTTTAATGGTTTGTTGGCCTACTAGTCTTTCTAGTTCTTAAGTCACTATGGTAATTTGATATTTCCCTATTTATTTGCCAAATTTCCCTAAAATTTCAAACTTATTGGCAGAGAGCTGGTCTTAATATTTTTCTTAGATTTCGGAATGTCTGAAACAAGCTCTAGTTTTGCCCCTTTTCATTTCTGTAATCTGTGTGTGTACAGATATGCATGTGCCTTCCCTCACTGTCTTGATCAGTCATGCTAAAGTGTGGTCTGATATTAATACATCTACTTAAGCTTTCTTTTGGAAAGTTTGCTTTATATGCTTTCTCCATTGATATGGGAGCTTTGGTTTCTCTTGCAGTATTCAGCAGCATTAGAAAGATTTTTCCAACATCCAGTCAGATACTCTCCATTTTCCTTACCGTTCAGTTCAGTTCAGTTCAGGTGCTCAGTCGTGTCCGACTCTTTGTGACCCCATGAATCACAGCACACCAGGCCTCCCTGTCCATCACCAACTCCTGGAGTTCACTCAGACTCACGTCCATTGAGTCAGTGATGCCATCCATCCATCTCATCCCCTTCTCCTCCTGCCCCCAATCCCTCCCAGCATCAAGGTCTTTTCCAGTGAGTCAAGTCTTTGCATGAGGTGGCCAAAGTACTGGAGTTTCAGCTTTAGCATCATTCCTTGCAAAGAACACCCAGGGCCGATCTCCTTCAGAATGGACTGGTTGGGCCTCCTTGCAGTCCATGGCATTCTCAAGAGTCTTCTCCAACACCACAGTTCAAAAGCATCAATTCTTCGGCGCTCAGCTTTCTTCACAGTCCAACTCTCGCATCTATACATGACCACTGGAAAAACCATAACCTTGACTAGATGGACCTTTGTTGGCAAAGTAATGTCTCTGCTTTTCAATATGCTATCTAGTTGGTCATAACTTTCCTTCAGTAGACTAATCTATGTGCATTTTTTGTGATTCTTGATCAGTCTGGACTTTTTCCTATTATATTTTTATGTTTTAGACTTACCACGCAACTGCCTTATGTTCATTTTTCCTTTCCTGCCTTCTTAATATTTAAGCTTTCTCATTTAGTATTTTCCTTCTACCACTTAGAAACAGAGGAAAACAATAAAATGGGAAAGACTAGTGACTGAGTGACTGAACATAGAGTTCTCTTCAAGAAAATTAGAGATACCAAGGGAACATTTCATGCAAAGATGGGCACAATAAAGTACAGAAATGGTATGGACCCTACAGGAGCAGAAGATATTAAGAAGAGATGGCAAGAATACACAGAAGAACTATACAAAAAAGATCTTCACAACCCAGATAATCATGATGGTGTGATCACTCACCTAGAGCCAGACATCCTGGAATGTGAAGTCAAGTGGGCCTTAGGAAGCATCACTACAAACAAAGCTATTGGAGGTGATGGAATTCCAGTGGAGCTATTTCAAATCCTGAAAGATGATGCTGTGGAAGTGCTGCACTCAATATGCCAGCAAATTTGGAAAACTCAGCAGTGGCCACAGGACTGGAGAAGTTGTTTTCGTTCCAACCCCAAAGAAAGGCAATGGCAAAAATGCTCAAAGTACCACATAATTGCACTCATCTCACACACTAGTAAAGTAATGCTCAAAAATCTCCAAGCCAGGCTTCAATACATTAACCATGAACTACCAAATGTTCAAGCTGGTTTTAGAAAAGATGGAGGAACCAGAGATCAATTGCCAACATCTGCTAGATCATTGAAAAAGCAAAAGAATTCCAGGAAAACATCTCTTTCTGCTTTATTGACTATGCCAAAGCCTTTGACTGTGTGGATTACCACAAACTGTGGAAAATTCTTCAATAGATGGGAATACCAGACCACCTGACCTGCCTCTTGAGAAACCTGTATGCAGGTCAGGAAGCAACAGTTAGAACTGGACATGCAACAACAGACTATTTCCAAACAGGAAAAGGAGTATGTCAAGGCTGTATATTGTCACCCTGCTTATTTAACTTATATGCAGAGTACGTCATGAAAAATGCTAGGCTGGATGAAGCACAAGCTGAAATTAAGATTGCCGGGAGAAATATCAATAACCTCAGATATGCAGATGACACCATCCTTATGGCAGAAAGTGAAGAAGAACTAAAGAGCCTCTTGATGAAAGTGAAAGAGGAGAGTGGAAAAGTTGGCTTAAAGCTCAGCATTCAGAAAACGAAGATTATGGCGTCCGGGCCCATCACTTCATGGGAAATAGATGGGGGAACAGTGGAAACAGTGTCAGACTTTATTATTTTGGGGCTCCCAAATCACTGGAGATGGTGATTGCAGCCATGAAATGAAAAGACTTTTACTCCTTGGCAGGAAAGTTATGACCAACCTAGACAGCCTATTAAAAAGCAGAGATAGTACTTTGCCAACAAAGGAAGTGAAGGCTATGGTTTTTCCAGTAGTCATGTATGGATGTGAGAGCTGGACTATAAAGAACACTTAGCACTGAAGAACTGATGCTTTTGAACTGTGGTGTTGGAGAAAACTCTTGAGAGTCTTCTAGACTGCAAGGGTATCCAACCAGTCCATCCTAAGGGAAATCAGTCCTGAAATATTCATTGGAAGAACTGATGTTGAAGCTGAAACTCCAGTACTTTGGCCACCTGATGCGAAGAGCTGACTCATTGGAAAAGACCCCGATGCTGGGAAAGATCAAAGGCAGGAGAAGAAGGGGACAACAGAGGAGATGAGATAGTTGGATGGCATCACTGACTCAATGGATATGAATTTGAGTAAACTCTGGGAGTTGGTGATGGAAAAGGAGGCCTGGCATGCTGCATTCCATGGGGTTGCAAAGAGTCAGACATGACTGAGTGGCTGAACTGAACTACCACTTAAGAAGTTAAATATTCTATTTCTATTCTTTTGGTGATGACAAAGTTTGACATCCACAGTTAACTAAGTCTAATGACAATCAAAATCTCTATCCAGCTCCTGAATAGTACCTGAGAATAATTCCCATAGCCCTGTTTCATAATCTTCAATAATTATTATTTAGCATTTTAATTCTACTTTATTCTTTTTTTTAATTTAGTTTTTAATTGAAATGTAATTGCTTTACAGTGTTGTGTTGGTTCTTGCTGTAAAACAATGTGAATCAGCCATAACTATTTATATATATCCCCTCCCTTGTGAACTTTCCTCCCTCCTACCTTTCTACCCCTCTTGATCACCACAGAGTGCCTGGCTGGGCTCTCTGTACCATATAGCAGCTTTCCACTAGCTATTGCTGCTGATAGCCCAGTTGGTAAAGAATCCGCATGCAATGCAGGAGACCTTGGTTCAATTCCTGGGTTGGAATTTGCCAAATTTTAGGGAAATTTGGCAAATTAATTGAAAAAGATCTGCTGGAGAAGGGATAGGCTACCCACTCCAGAATACTTGGGCTTCTCTTGTGGTTCAGCTGGTAAAGAATCTGCCTGCAATGTGGAGGACCTGGGTTTGGTCCCTGGGTTGGGAAGAGCCCCTGGAGAAGGGAAAGGCCACCCACTCCGGTATTCTGGCCTGGAGAAATCCATGGGCTGTATAGTTCATGGAGTTGCAAAGAGTCGGGCATGAGTGAGCAACTTTGACCTTCACTTTCTCACTAGTTACCTGTTTTACACGTGGTAGTGTAGACATGTCAGTGCTGCTTTCTCAGTTCCTTCCGTCTCCNGAGGAGCATGATTAAGGGTGTGTGTGTGCTCAGTCGGTCGGTTGAATCAGACTCTGTGCAACCCTACGGACTGTAGCCCATCAGGCTCTTCTGTCCATGGAATCCTCCGGGCAAGAATACTATAGTGGGTTGCCATGTCTTCCTCTAGGGAATCTTTCTGACTCAGAGACTGAATCCACATCTCCTGCAGCTTCTGCATTGCAGGTAGATTCTTGACCACTGAGCCCCCAGAGAAATCTGATATGATTCAAGATACCGACCATGAAAGAGAAAAAGCATGGGTGCTCCCTTTTTCAGTGTGTCCCTGGTAGCCAAGAGCACAGGGCTCTGGGATCCAGTCCTGCCTGGGCAGATGACTAGCTGTGAGACCAGAGGCCAGTTATTTAACCTTTCCAAATTCTTTATCAAGAAAAATCATGGTAGTTTTTGAATGAGATGTCATGAAGATCAAGTAAGATAAGATATATATATCAAGAGCCTATTCCATGGTCAGCCTGCCATTATAGCCTGATTGCATCCTGTAGGCCTGCCTCCAAGCCAGACATCCGATGGCTATTCAGAGGGGAACAAAAGACATTGTATGTGCCCTTGTGAAACTTAGAGAAATGAGACTGTGTTAAATGAAACAACAAACAATTACTAGCTGGGAGGAATGAATGAACACAGAATAGCATTAGTAAGCGAAAAACCAATAGTTAAGTGCAGGACTGTCCTTGTTGCATGGGTTTAGGTGGATATCTATGAAGAGATACCTGGGAAAACCCAGATGGCAGAAGACCATGCAGGTGGGAGAACCATGCCGGCCAGAAAGCAGGATCCTGCGATGGACATCATCCAGGTGAAGGCTTGCCCTGAGGACTTCCAGCCAGCCAGGCACGCCATAGACTACTGTGAGTTTCATTTTTTCCTGGTTCTTTTTACCATTACTGAATTATTTTAAAGCTGTATGTGACCAAGATTTTAATTGACCTTATAAATATTCACCTAGCATCTATGATACATCACATCACTTGCCTGAGTGAGGCAGCTGTACTCGATTTAGAGGTAGAAGGCCTAAGTTAAAATCAAGGCTCTTACTAGCTGTGTAACAGAATCCTTCATATTCTTCAATTTCTTCATTTATAAAAAGGGATCATAATATAGATCTCACTGGGGTTTGGCACAGACCAAATCTGACAGTATGTTGCATAGTAGGTACACAATTGAATGTTTACTCATTTCTTCTCATGTCTCCCAGAACCTGTTGTTTTTTGTAGACTCAAGACATTGACACTTTGATGACATGGTATGATACTATTACTTGACTTTATTCGGGCTGAATTTTTATCTTCATGTGAGTCAAACTCTTGATTGCAAGTAGCTGTAATAAAATCACACTGTGTTGAGCAAAAGAGGAGGGGGCCCACCTGGCAGGAGGTCTGGGCATGGCTGGGTTCAGGGGCACAAGTGGCACCCCAGGGACTCAGCATCGCTTGCTTTGCTCCTGGCTTTGTCCCCTCCCTCTTGGCTCCATCTTCAAGCAGACTCTGCCCTTGTGGAGAGGAGCTGGCACCTGGCAGTGCCAGCTTTGCACACTATCCGTCCTCTTAGGAACCCCTACAGAAAGCTGGAAATGGTTATCCTCTCAACGGTTTTAAGAAAAGGTCCAGATTTGAGTCTTACTGGCTTGACTGTGTCACATGCCAATCTCGATCCGATCATCATGAACATGGGATAGGATGCTCTGACTGACCCAGGCCTATGTCATAAACTCACATCCCTAGCTGGAAGCAGAGTTAGTTATACCAAAACGGTATCATTTCAGATCGAAGGGTTTCCCAAGTTAAGAGCTGCTTTCATAGGGAAAAAGAGTAGACACTGGATAGACAAAACAGATGTCTACTCCAATCCAATAAGTCACAGCAAACCACTGACATGTCATAACGTGTTACAATCAAAGTTATAAGAATATATTACAATCATAAGATTGACTCAGGCCCTATAAATCTGCCTCTAGGCTAGCTGACTGCATCCCTGCCATGCACTTCCTTCCCTACACACTGTTTATTCTAAGGTAACTGACTGTCATGTGCTTAAGTGCCCCATCACTTTGCCTGAACTCTTTCCTGTGTCTGAAATGCCTTTCTGCCCACCCTCTACCTGCTGATATCTTAGCCATCTTTCAGGATCTATCTCCAAAGTTAGTTCTTCTGAGGCCCTCCTTACCTTCCTTACACCTATACTCCACTTTCCCACTCTCCAGGGACCATAACTGCTCACTCCTCTCTGTTTCCAGGACACCAAAATAGCAATGGAATGACCAGTTTTCCATATTAGGTTTTCGTTCTTCAGTGACTAAGTCGTGTCTCACTCTCTGCAACCCCATGGACTGCAGCATGCCAGCCTTCCCTGTCCTTCACTATCTCCCAGAGTTTGCTCACACTCACATCCATTGAGTCAGTGATGCCATCCAACTATATCATCCTCTGTCATCCCCTTCTCCTCCTGCCCTCAATCTTTCCCAGCCTCAGGGTCTTTGCCAGTGAATCGTCTCTTTGCAAGGTGGCCAAAGTATTGGAGCTTCAGCATCAGTCCTTCCAATGAATATTTAGGGTTGATTTCCTGTAGGATGGACTGGTTTGATCTTCCTGCTTTCCAAGGGACTCTCAAGAGTCTTCTCCAGCATAATTCAAAAGCATCCATTCTTCTGCATCAGCCTTCTTTATGAGATCCAACTCTCACTTCTGTACATGACTACTAGAAATGACCTTTGTCAGAAAAGTATTTGGTTCTTTTCAGATTCAAGCATTTCTGGGACACCACTATGTATTAATTCTACAACCCTAGGAAGTTCACTTACTTTTATGTACACATGGGGACAGTACTATTTATTTCCCAGGGGCTCTTTGTCATTGCATATAAAGTGTTAGGTAGTTAGAATAGGGAAAAGAGTCCAGAATGGCGGTGGCTAAAAGATAAGGAAGAGAAAAGCCCGCGAAAATAGAACAAAGGAAGGTCCGAGGACCGGAGTGAGGACTTCAGGTAAAACAAACACTCCTAGCTGGCCCAATTTACATAGGACAGGCCCAGGGAGAGAAAAACATATAAAAAGAGGAGCCAAAGCTCTTTCTCTCTCTCTCTCACCCGCACACTGGGGCGCTCTTCTCTTAGCATCTTTGTCTTAGACAAATCAATGTTATGGCTCCGTGTTACNACAAACACTCCTAGCTGGCCCAATTTACATAGGAAAGGCCCAGGGAGAGAAAAACATATAAAAAGAGGAGCCAAAGCTCTTTCTCTCTCTCTCTCACCCGCACACTGGGGCGCTCTTCTCTTAGCATCTTTGTCTTAGACAAATCAATGTTATGGCTCCGTGTTACAGCTCTACTTTATTTAGAAGATAGCAGGAAAATCCGTCTTCGAGGTGTGAGGGCATGTTGATCCAAAGACTCGAACAGAAGACCGCCCCAGCGTGTGGGGGAGAGAGAGTGAGCTTTGGCTCCTCTCTTTATGTTTTTCTCTCCGTGGGCCTGTCCTATGTAAACTGGGCCAGCCAGGAGTGTTCTTTGTTTTACCTGAGGTCCTCACTCCGGTCCTCGGACCTTCCTTTGTTCTTTTTTCATGGGCTTTTTCTCTTCCTTATCTTTTAGCCACTGCCATTCTGGACTCTTTTCCTTATTCTAACTACCTAACAAAAGTATCTGGTTGGGGTCAGAGACCATTTGACATTTTCTCTGTATCTCTGCAACCTGCAACCAACAAAACTTTCTTAAAGGAAAGAAATAATAAACCAGACTTCAGTGAGAGAGTATGATAGATTTGACAGTCTTAATGATTCTTCTGACTAAAACAACTAAAGTGAAGAAAATTGGGAGTGGAAGGGAAAATTCATCACAGAATTGACTTAAAAGGAAGTATCCACATGCCTGCAGGAACCAAGAACCCTGAGGAACGAGTGAGCACCAAAGCTGCTCTTGCCCTGAGGCCTTTCACTGAGCTCTGAATCCTTTGTTCTCCTGTTTTGAATGCGTGGTGTGCAGAGGACAAGAGCTATATCCCAGGGTCTGCCCAAAGTGAGTGTATAATAGGAGCGTGCATGTGTGCATACCCAGTCGTATCCGACTCTTCTGTGACCCCATGGAGTACAGCTCGCCAGGCTCCTCTGTCCATGGGATTCTCCAGGCAAGAATACTGGGGTGGGTTGCCTTTTCCCCCTCCAGGGGATCTTCCTGACCCAGGGATCAAACCTGTGTCTCCTGCATTGACAGGTGGATTCTTTAACACTGAGCCACCAAGGAAGCGCATACAATAGGAGACTCCTATAAACTTGGGACCTCAAAGACCTATATCCACACAGAATGGATAGCACTATGCCTGTTGTTAACAGTACTATATCATGTACTTATAAATCTACAAGAGTAGACCTCAAGTGCTCTTAAACCATAAAAATTTTTTAAAAAATTAAATCGGACAAATAAAGACATTTCTAATGAGATAAATGACACACAAGAAAGCAGAGGCAGCACTGAATCAAAAACCGGGTCTTTAGATGAAAAATGGATAGACTGATTTGGACTATAGAAAAAAATGGAAGGGCGGAAAAAAAAAAAAAAGCTGAAGTAAATAAGAGTTAAAGGAGAGGCCTAAACATGGGGCTGAAAGCCATTTTCAAGCAAGTATGTATTGTCCTTGAAGAGTCACTACAGATTTCGGGAGTACGCTATGTTGAAAACAGTCTGGAGAAAATTCTTCTGAGTAATCTGTACATACTGCTAAAGCACAAAGGGAGTCTGTAATAAACTTGTGCTAAACCCCTGACTAGTTCTCTGCAGTACTTGTGATGAGGAGCACAAAATGCTTAGTCAAGGAAAGTGGGCATGAAAACAGAGAGGAAAGTTTTGAGGAAAAAAAAATACAGTTGTTTTTCTAATTCCTTCTATACGAATAGGTCTCTTTCAGAAAAAAATGAACAAAATAAAAAGAACTCCTTCCTTGCATTAAAAAAAAAGAAGAAGAACATTAAAGACAAACCCCAGGGAGCAGAAGGAAATGTGCTCATTTGCTCCTGGTGCTGGGTAAAGGAAAAAAAATCTGNAGTGCCCCGTCCCTGTGGCAGGCCATTGCTGACTCACACCTCTACAGGAGATCCTCAAACACTTACAGGCAGGTTGGTAACCGTTGGTTCTCTGTATCTGCAAGTCTGTTTCATCCTTCTACTTACTTTTTATTTCAGAGATTCCACTTGTAAGTGAAAACATAAAGTATTTGTCTTTCTCTGTATGTTTAAGCATAATATTCTCCAAGTTCATCCATGTTGCTGAAAATGGCAAAAATTTCTTTTTTTTATGGCTTAGTATTCTTATGTGTATGTGTGTACACTACATCTTCTTTATCCATTCATCTGTTTATGGATACTGAGGTTTCGTCCATGTCTTGGCCATTGTAAATAATGTTGCTATGAACATTAGGGTCTGTATATCTTTTTAAGTTAGGTGTCTTCACCTTCTTCAGATATACCTAAGAATGGAATGCTGGATTATACAACAGTTTTAATTTTTTGAGGAAATGCCATCCTGTTTTCCATAGTGGTAGCAATTTACATTCCCACCGACAGTGAGGGTTCCCTTTCCTCCACATCCTCGCCAACATCTTTTGCCATCTTTTTAACAACAGCCATTCTGACTGATGTGAGGTGATATCTCACTGTGCTTTTGATTTGCATTTCCTTGATGATCAGTGATACTGAGCATCTTTCCTTGTGCCTATTGGCTATCTGTTTGTCTCTTTTGAAAAGATGTCTATTTAGGCCTTCTGTCTGTTTTTAATTGAGTTGCTTTTTTTTTTTCATATTGAGTTGTAAGTGCTTGTTATATATTCTGGATGTTAATCCCTTATCAGACATATCATTTGCAAATATCTTCTCCCATTTAGTAGGTGGTCTTTTTATAAGTCTTGTTAATATTTTTCTTTGCCATGCAAAAGCTTTTAAGTTTGAATAGCTCCCATTTGTTTTTGGTTTTGCTTCCCTTGCCTGAGGAGACAGATCTGGCTCCAAATACAAAAATAAATAACAAAAATACAAATAGCAAAATATACAAATCCAAATAGCAAAAATACATTGCTAAGACTTATGTCAAAGAGCCTATGTTTTCTTCTAGTTTTCCCAGCACCAGTTATTGAAAATACTGTCCTTTCTCCATTGTATATTCTTACCTTCTTCATCATCAATTAATGGACCATAAGTGTGTGGGTTTGTTTTTCAGCTTTCTATTCTGTTCCATTGCTCTATGTGTCTGTTTTTGTGCCAGTACCATACTCTTTTGATTACTGTAGCTTTGTAGTATATTCCCAATACTTTTTACCATTTACGTTAACATGGTATAGAGGACTTGCGTGTCCCTATCTACCCCTCCAGCCTCTTCTCACACGTGCTCAGTCTTCATCTTTGAGATGCAGTCATGGTGACCTTTTAACTTCTCTGACTTGCTAAGCTCCCACCGTTGAGTGTTTGCATATGCTACTCCCTCTTCCTGGAATTTTCTTTCCTCTTCTGTGCCCCTTTGTTTAAGTGACTCTTAATATTTCTTCTGCTCTCAGCTCAATCATTATTCCCTAGGGAATATTCTCCTAAGTATGTAGTCTTGTAGTATTACCGTTACCCTTTCTTTAACAGCACTTGTCACAGTCACTAAAAATTCTATATTTATGTGATTATTAGCTGTCTTCAAGCATCTGCCTGCAATGGGGGAGACCCGGGTTCAATTTCTGGGNTAAGTGACTCTTAATATTTCTTCTGCTCTCAGCTCAATCATTATTCCCTAGGGAATATTCTCCTAAGTATGTAGTCTTGTAGTATTACCGTTACCCTTTCTTTAACAGCACTTGTCACAGTCACTAAAAATTCTATATTTATGTGATTATTAGCTGTCTTCAAGCATCTGCCTGCAATGGGGGAGACCCGGGTTCAATTTCTGGGTCGGGAAGATCCCCTGGAGAAGGAAATGGCAACCCACTCCAGCACTCTTGCCTGGAAAATCCCATGGATGGAGGAGCCTGATAGGCTACAGTCCATGGGGTCGCAAAGAGTTGGACATGACTGAGCGACTTCACTTCACTTCCCTTCCCTTCCCTCTTAGATGATTTTCATCTTTATACTTACCGTTTTTCCTTGCCTATGTCATAATGCCAGGCACATGTTAAAATATTAAAAAAAAATCTTTTAAATGAATGAAAAGGTAATGGAGGAATCAAATGCTACTGGTTTTTGTTTTGTCCTCCTTAGAATGTCAGAGATGGAGAAGCAGTCTAGAGATCATTAAACACAGTACCCTCATTTTTAAGAAAGGAAATTGAGGCATAGAGTAAGTGACTCTCCTAAACTCAATGTGAATTAAGTTCTGAACTTGAAAANTTTGTTTTGTCTTCCTTAGAATGTCAGAGATGGAGAAGCAGTCTAGAGATCATTAAACACAGTACCCTCATTTTTAAAAAAGGAAATTGAGGCATAGAGTAAGTGACTCTCCTAAACTCAATGTGAATTAAGTTCTGAACTTGAAAATCCTCCATTGCCAGGGTAGATTCAAAGTATATCTGTGTATTTTAAGCCTATGTCTTGGATGAGGTGAAAACCATGCTATAGAGGAGGACTGTTCAAGATGTGTCTGGTTCTCTCCATTACTTCTCCAGCATTCAGCACAATGTCTAGTGTTTAGTAGACTGATTGTCAAATGTAAAATATTCAAAGGGGGAGGGTCAAGGAAGGAATCTGTTAATAAGTTAACTTTCTCTCACGAAATGAGAGCAAACATGGAAACAGGGTAGAAGCAAATATTTATCTTTGTTTGTACATACTTTTATAGAGTTTACTTAGACCACCTGCTTGTAAAAACATGTGCATATGTTGCCATAAAAATTATTTCACAAACAAAAGATTAGAGTACCTAGCACCTGGTAGGTATCCATAATTTTGTGTCAAATATGAATCTGTATCACTGCCATTATATTTTTTTAATTTCAAAAGAAAATAGTGAATAAATATATGAAGATGTCTACAAAACAAAGAGCAACCACCCAAAGATAGAGCAAGTTTCTCTTTTTCTTGACTTCATACCTAAGGGTATTTCCTGCTAGTCTGGGAAAACCGAAGTTTAAGAAATGACCTCCATTGCTACCCACCTCATCTTTAGGGAAGATTTTCATAGAGAGTGGAGATAAGCTGTTGTAATAAAATACTGTTATCAGTAGGTTATTTGTAATTGTATATAATCATATCTTGTAATTTTTAAGCATGTTTCTTTTTTCGAGAAAATGTCCATCTTCCCAAGTTTTAAGACTTTGATATTGCATTAGGGAGTAAGTGAGAAAGAATAAATAAATAGCAATAAAATGCTTCAGTTTTTTTTCCAGGAAGAAATCAATGGTTATGATTTACCTATGTCTTTTCATTTACCTGTGTCTTTTCAAGCTAATGAGGCTATCTCTGGAATTGGGGATTAATTTAATGTAATAATTCAGTGTTATCAATATTTGCTCAAATGGGGATTATTCATCAAATTCAGTTATTAGGGGTACACTGTGGGAAGGAAAATAGCAGCAGTCAAAAGCAAGAAGTTTGAAGGTTGAAAGGAAAATAGGGCATTTATGCTGGCTGGGATGATGTGGATGTATCACCCACTTTCCCTAACTCCCGAAAATCAGGGCACATTTGGACAAATTTTAATCATCAATCAGGCAGTCAGTGTAGCAACACTGTTATATTATCATCCCATAAGTTAAAGATCAGTGATATGAATATCAGGAGCCAGGAATTTCACTAATGTATAGGTCCCTGAGTCATGGTCTCTAAAAGGAAGACTTTGCTCCATAAACTCTGTAAGATAAAGACCATTTGGAGTGGGTGAGGGTTTGTATTGAAATATAATAATTCCCTTCATAGCTGGTATGTGCTAATTCCTATCAGAATCTAAAAAAAGAAGAACACAGGAGTTGACAAGGTATTTTCCTGCTCTTCTTTAAGTGGGTGTGTTTTATTAATAGTAATGAGACTGAAGTCTCTGATCTATTTCACTACAGCAGCTTCCCATTCCCAGTACTCTCTCAAACAGCATGTATGTTTGTAAATATGTTTATGTGTTATTTATATTCTCTGATTCCTCTTAGTTCAGATGGAAAAGCATCACTTAAAAGACTGCAGAGGTTCTTCAAGAAAGAAAAGGGTAGACTTAAAGTGAAGAAAATCAATTCAAAAGAAAATATAAGGTAAAAAGTCCCTTTTTATTTCTGTTTGTAGGAGAGGATTAGCAGTGCCACCCTGGTAGTTACACAGCTGTTAGTCTCCATCCTGTTCTTCTAGTGAAAGGGGTACCANACTTAAAAGACTGCAGAGGTTCTTCAAGAAAGAAAAGGGTAGACTTAAAGTGAAGAAAATCAATTCAAAAGAAAATATAAGGTAAAAAGTCCCTTTTTATTTCTGTTTGTAGGAGAGGATTAGCAGTGCCACCCTGGTAGTTACACAGCTGTTAGTCTCCATCCTGTTCTTCTAGTGAAAGGGGTACCAGAAGCTAAAACCAAAGCCCTGGTTATCACCTACCTCCTCCTTGCCAGTACTGAGCGCCTCACACACACATACTAGTGAGAAAGTGACAATGTCCTTTTCGAAAAAATTGACAAGGGAAGACTGTGAACAAAGGTAGCAGGAAAGTCTTAAAAAGTCCGGGAAAGGAACTTCCTCCTCATCCTTGGCATCTATTCCTGTCGTTACTACTGCACATTACGTCATTAATTAATTCTTTTATGCTTTCTCAGTCCTACAGGCTCCAGTGGTTTTTGTCTACACTTCTATATTCTAATTTGCCTCTCTTGAGAGAGGTAGTGTGTCGGGAGGGGAGATGAAGTTTTCAGCTGAATGGTCCATGTATCTCAGTCTTAGCTCTGGAAGGGACTGTCCAAGTTCACCCTAGCTAATTACCAATGGGAATTAGGAAGGTTACAATTCATGTGTAGGAGAGACTCGATGCCTCGATTCTGGATTCTAGTTTCAGCTCTTCCATTTATTCAGTGTGCAGCTATGGGCAAGTCACTTCCATTTTGCATCCATAGGGACCACATTTCTTTTAGCTTATAATAGGAGACTGCGTGGTTTCTGAAGGCACTTCAGAGAGGGAGGGAGAGAAACACAGACATAGATCTGTATTTTTATGAGGGCAGGGGATGGTAAAATAATTTGCCCCAGGTCACTACATATGTTGACATAGAATTTGTTATTTTATCTCGAAGTTCTTTTCAATTATAAAACCTTAAAGGAACATGAATTTAAGTCTAACTGTATGTTGGATCTAGATTGACCAGGAGATTTATACAGTATATGAGGTTTACAAATTGCAGTCCTAAACACAGAAGACAAAGTCTAGTTCTAGTGGCCAGTGAGACCCTTAAAGGCATACCCTGACCTTAGCAGGTCAGCTGTTTCTGACAAAAATTATGAGCATGGTGCCTGCAGCCCCTTAAAAATTTAATCCAGGTGAGAATGCTGATGTTTTTTACATGTAAATGCGATTTCCTTTTTCTTAGAACTATTCAGTGACTCNACTCACTTATTGCTGGAACAAAATTACTCAGCACTGACATTTTCAGTCTAAGAAAGAAGTAGTAATCCTCCCTGAATTCCACATGTAATGAAAAGTTGAAACATTAAAATCGAGGAAGATATTTTACATCATAGTATTACTTACCTTGGGGAAGATGGGTGACATTTCTCAAGTGCCTCCTATAGATCAGGCGCCCCTTAATATCTAAGAAATAGATGCATTATCCCTTTGTAGGAAGACTCTCGGACTAACATCCATATTTTAGTGACCCTAGGATTTGTACCCATCTCTGAATACATAAAGTGTGTGCGTTTTACATTTTACCACAGTCAGCTCACCCGAATTAAGACACAGTAATTTGAACATGAACACTTTCTAGTATACATACTAATTGAATTAAGGGTGAGTCACTAGAATATTGTTTGCTTTGCTATAAAAGGAATAGTGCACGAATTAGCACAGTGCCTGACATATAGTGTGCCCACTCTCAATCACATTCTGTAAGTTGAATGTGTCAGTGAGAGAGGGCCATGTGTTTTGTTGTTTGTTAGGTTTAGTTTATGGGCTCTAGTGATAGAGGCTACTTTGATTTTACTCTGACTTGGCAACTAGAGTGTATTTTATATTCCACAAATATGAGTTTGCTGCACTAAATAACAAATAATTATATATGCCTGGTATAATTACATCTCCTAAAATAATCCTTGGCCTATTTTTTTTTAAAGTCTACTTAGTACAGGCATGCATTTTACCGCCATCCAAATTTATGAATAATTGAACATGAATTGTAACTATACCAAAAGGTTTCTAACTAGTTCAAGTCACTTGAACGTTATGGAGTTCTATGTAGAGCACCAAGGGATGTGAATATCCTAAACTGAAAATGTCTAATTATGATTATGTACTGAGTTAGATTCAATTTTACACAGGATTATTATAAAAAAGCAGTTGTCAATGGTTTGAAATAAAAACCATGGAAGAACATTAACGTCTGTTAAGTCGGTGTTTTCCCCTTGAAATTCAGCCCTCTTGTTCTGGCAGTGTAACATCTTCATCCAGTTCCAGGTTGATGGGAACCCAGTCTAAAACGATCCCTTCAGCAACTCATATTTTTTAGAAAGTTGCATGAAATCAAATTGATATAAATTATTTATGCATGTGTTTCAGATACCAGGACATCTCTTTTTTAATCCTCAGTTGAATTTTTCCCAAATGGATTCTTTGTTTGTTCCTTGATGCTTTCAGCCTATCTATAGTCTATGATCAGATTTTGATAAAACAGGTTCAGAGACAAATATGGATAAGTAATTGTGTATAATTTGGAAAGTCAGGGATTGTATAAACTGTATCAAATAACAGACTATTTTTATCCTATCTTGATGCTAGAACTTAGGTCTCAGAAAGTTATTATCTACGATGATGTGGCCATAAATGGAAAACAGCCAAAGTAAGTCAATTTACTGCATTGGTCATCTCTGCTGGTGTTTAACCCATTTCCTGATGTTTTGTTAACTATGGTCAGAGGACCATCTCTTTAGATCCTTGCTTGAAAAGTCAAGTGGTAATATATTGCTTCCACTAGGAAGGGGGGACAATGGATAATACAGATGACCTAACAGTGGTAGGTGTTTCAAAACTCACTGGAGCTTTGTTTCTTACTTTTGAACCTATAGACTTGAAACTCATTTCAATACAACACTTATTTAATAGCTTCCTATGAAGGATGGCAAGCACCACCTGGCAGAACTAAAGTTCTCAAAGCCTAAATAACTCGAATCTATCAAAGTGTTCCTGCTTCCCATCCTCACTACCAGCCACATGCAGGCACCTATTGTTTCTCAGCTGGATTACTGCAATGGCAGAATGAAATCCAAACTGCTTAAGACGACATAAAATTCATTATTGATGCAGCCCCGGCAAACTCTCAGCCTCAACTGTTCTTGCCACTCACCCATTATTCCTGTGTTCCATCCCTACTGTATTATCTGGGTAGCCCTTGAACTCATCAAGCTATCCAGCATGTCTAAACTTTCATGTTTGCTCCAACTTCTTCAATTCATCCAACAAATATTTACTGAGCAGGTACTATAAGCCAGGCACTGTGCTAAGTATTGGGTATAATGCAGTGAACAAAACAGTTATAATTCCTATTCCTTTCTGATTGGAGAGACAGATAAATAAATGATGGATCATTAAACATAGGAATTTGATTGCTTTGGATATTCTTTAAGAGACTGGGCATATGCTATGTGTGTTGGGAGGAAGCTGATAGTCATTTTAGGGTAGATATCTGGGAAAAGGCTTTCCAAGGTTAGAATTTAATAACGAAAGAATTGTTCTGCCCATAACACACTTTGCCATGTTTTTGCTTGGCTAGTACTTCATTATTTAAACCTGAATTCAAATTTTGCTTTATCCAGGAAGCAAAAGCTCAGAGAGCTTTTGGGTACCGATTTTGGGTTATGTACCCCTTTTAATCAGAACATTCTTTTCACAGTTGTATTGGTCTTATTTCTTCCCTATCTCCTCCTCTACATGGAAACTTCCTGAGGTGGGGCCTGAGCTTTCTAATCCAATGTATCATGTGGCCTAATACCGAAAGATAGTTTGTTAAGTTGGTTAATGAAGAAAGACCTGCTTTCAAAAAATTTGCAAAATGATTTATGGTCAAAATAGGCAGACATTTCCATTTTTAGGGGATCCGGAAAGCCTGTGCCAAGCTGAAGCAAGCAAGGATAGGAAACATTCTGTCAGTTGGAGACTGAAGATTGAGGGAGAGAAGTGGGGATGATTTGCTGTGGGAGACAGGAGGGCAGCGTGTACATGGAAGACGTGTGTTCGGGAAGCTTCACTGGACCATGAGGCACGTGATCAGGAAAGTGGTGTCATGAGCAGGAAATGTTAGCTTGGCAGGAGATGGAGGAGAGCCCTGGAAAATAAAATTGGAGTTGGAAGAAAACAAAACGTGGCAACACTTTTTGGTGGAAAGACTTCATGTTAAAAGTGAACATTTTGAAAGCTTTTTTGATTGGTGAAAGAAACAAACTTGGAATAATGCCACCACAGACTGAGTGGGAATTGCCCTTTCACAGGTGCCATTCTCATGAGCCAAGAATCTGGTGTTTTAAAGTTTCTATTGAGGGAATAACATGTAATATAGTTTGAAATAAAGGTATAATGACCTTATGAAGAAGAGCATTTTATAACTGATACCATTGTGAATGGGGTGAAATTATGACTTTGATAAAGCTTTCATACACAGGCAAAATGTATTCATTACGTTTCTACATAGTGATCTACTTTTAGCATGTAATTTGTAGTCCTCAAGACTTTCAACAAAAAATAGAAGTCCATCCTTACCAAGAAAAAAAAAAAAAAACAGGCGGAGACACAGAGGTTAGGTTATTTGCCCAAGCTCATGTAGCCAATAGGGATTCAAACCCTGGCAACTGGACTCCCAATCCACTCTCTTCACTGCAACACTAAGCTAATTTCCTAGTGTTATTTTATCTTGATCTTTCATGATCTTTATCTTAATCTTTCTTTTAGTTAGTATTTCCCTAGTATACATTTTTAATCTTTTTTCTGATTTCCATGTTCTTGTTCACCATGTCTTGTATAAAATAGCTGAATTGGCTTTTAAAAAATCTAATATAATGACCTGTCTTAACTCCTACCTTGCCCTTGACGTAAAGTTTAATCTTCTGAAATATCATGGTGCTGATAGCATTTTTATTGCTTACTGCTCTGTCTAGTTTCAGTTTATTTGCTGGGGGTTATCAGAATATAGTATGCAGGACTTAATACCAGGGCAAGGTATAGCAATTTGTTAAAAACAAACAGACACAAACAACCTTTATCCAGGACCTAGTAGTTTTGTATTGGGAGAGCCCTATTTATAGAAAATTCTTTTGCCTGCCTGCCAAATAGGGCTTCCTAGATGGCTCAGTGGGTAAAGAATCCTCCTGCTGCAGGAGACACTGGTTTAATCCCTGGACTGGGAAGATTACCTGAAGGAGGGCATGGCAACCCACCCCAGTATTCTTGCCTAGAGAATTTCATGGACAGAGGAGTCTGGCTTGTTGTAGTCCATAAGTTCACAAAGAATCAGACACGACTGAGTGACTAACACTTTCTCTGCTGAATAAGGGAGTCCAGAACTATGGGCAAGAGGACAATATAATTAGAGTAACTCGACCTAGGCCCTTCTGCAGAAAGCTTTGGAGGGAAGGTTAGATGCTGTATCCTGGATATTCTGTTAGACACTTGGACCATAATCTGAAGGGAAAGGTGACACAGTGTCATAAGAACTTTTAAAATTCCTCTGACATAGTATCCTTGTGGTTCTACTGTACCCAGTGAAGAGTTACTGTGTTCTGATGTGGAGACACCACATACATACAAATGGTCAACAGAGGAAGGGTCAGTTTTGCTCACATCAATGATAAAACACATAAATTGCCAACATCCACTGGATCATCAAAAAAGCATGAGTTTCAGAAAAATATCTATTTCTGCTTTATTGACCACACCAAAGACTTTGACTGTGTTGATCACAATAAACTGGAAAATTCAGAAAGAGATGGGAATACCAGACCCCCCGACCTGCCTCTTGAGAAAAATGTATGCAGGTCAGGAAGCAACAGTGAGAACTGGACATGGACCAACAGACTGGTTCCAAATAGGAAAAGGAGTACATCAAGGCTGTATATTGTCACGCTAGTTACTTATGCAGAGTACATCATGAGAAACGCTGGGCTGGATGAAACACAAGCTGGGATCAAGATTGCTGGGAAAAATATCAATAACCTCAGATATGCAGATGACACCACCCTTATGGCAGAAAATGAAGAACTACTAAAGAACCTCTTGATAAAGGTGAAAGAGGAGAGTGAGAAAGTTGGCTTAAAGCTCAATGTTCAGAAAACAAAGATCATGGCATCCAGTCCCATCACTTCATGGCATACAGATGGGGAAACAGTGGCAGACTTTATTGTTTTGGGCTCCAAAATCACTGCAGATGGTGATTACAGCCATGAAATTAAAATATGCTTACTCCTTGGCAGGAAAGTTATGACCAACCTAGAAAGCATATTAAAATGCAGAAATAGTACTTTTCCAACAAAGGTCCATCTAGTCAAGGCTATGGTTCTTCCAGTAGTCATGTATGGATGTGAGAGTTGGACTATAAAGAAAGCTGAGCACTGAAGAACTGATGCTTTTGAACTGTGGTGTTGGAGAAGACTCTTGAGAGTCCCTTGGACAGCAAGGAGATCCAACCCGTCCATCCTGAGAAAGATCAGTCCTGAGTATTCATTGGAAGGACTGATGTTGAAGCTGAAACTCCAATACTTGGGCCACCTGATGCGAAGAGCTGACTCATTGGAAAAGACCCCGATGCTGGGAAAGATTGAAGGCGGGAGGAGTAGGGGATGACAGAGGATGAGATGGCTGGATGGCATCACTAACTGAATGGACATGAGTTTGGTTAAACTCTAGAAGTTAGTAATGGACAGGGAGGCTTGGTGTGCTATAGTCGATGGGGTCCCAAAGAGTTGGACACGACTGAGTGACTGAACTAAACAAGTGAAGAAACATTTTGAAGCAGCAGGCATGATCAAAGACTGTAGACTTTGTTGTCAAGCACACTTGGATACAAAGCCACTGGGTTCAAAGCATTGTTTCTGTGACCATGATAAATTATGAAGATCATCTATTTCCCACTTTGTAAAACGTTATGAAACACTGATTGTTGCAATGCTTCCTGTAAAAAAACACATTAGTTAAGATATGTAAAATGCCAAGCGTAAGACTTGACACACACGTGCTCAAAAATATTGTTTCTTCTGTAATACCGTCTCTACCCTTTGCATCCTTTTCTGCTAAACACTAATTGGGATAGTCCTGTCTCATAGTGAGGGCCCATTTTATCATTCATGTTCTGTAGGTGAAGAAACTAAGGCTCAGAAAGGAGAGAAAGTATGATTATAAACAAGTTGATGTCTTGCTTCTGGCTTCAGATTTGCTTTTGTTTTTTATTTTTATTTTATATTGGAGTAGAGTTTATTCACAATGTGTTAGTTTTGGGTGTGTAGCAAAGCAATATAGGATATCTATTATTTTTCAGATTCTGGTTTCAAGTTTGGATTGCCACAGATCAGACATTAGCAAGCTATGGCCAGCCACTTGTTTTTGTGAATACAGTAACAATAGCAATGTCAAATTGTTATGATAGATAGCATGCCTTGCAAAGCGTAAAATATTTACTCTCTGGCTTTGCCATAGATTGTCAAAACATACTTCTAGATGACTTTCTAATTTTTTGGTAAAACACAATTGCCCCAAAAGTATTGATGGTTCCACAAAGACTAGTTCAATCTTAACTTACTTGCACAAAATATTTTTTCTTCTCAGTGATGAACTTAAAGGAAAATCTTGGAAGCCGAAGTTTTTGACATTGAAAGAAAAAAAGAAAACAGGTGCTAAAGAATCAGAAAGGTAAGCACACAAGTGCATTCACACTACAGCTTTTCTGTTGCAGTTTATACCTCTTACTAGCTGTGTGATCTTGTCAGGTTATTAAATTTGATATTTGGATTCCTCATCTACTAAATGAGAATATTAACATCTATATTACAGTACAACAGAGAGGATTGAAAGAGAAAGAGAATAGGAAAATGTGAAGTGTCACACACATTTATCATTCCTGCTTTTGGTAGATAGGGAGCAAGAAAAGAATTCTAGCCATCATTTTTTTATCAAAGGATGAAAAATTTTCCGTCTTCCTCTACGCTGTAGGAAACTTTTCCCTGTAAGAATGAACTTAAATAATATACCATTTAGAACTTGAATGATGCCTTGAGAAGAGAAACTAAGTATCATATAGCAAGGCTGATTTCCCTAACATATTGATACAATATAATTCTAGTGACCACTACATTAGAGTTAGAAATAAAACAATGTTTTATTGACTCAAGATCTATCCTTATTCGTGTGATTCAAATTCCTAGGTGGCTTTTGGGGGAGGTGATGTTTTTCACTATCCCTGATGGTGACTTAGTGCTCTGTGCTTCAGTTTTCTCAGTTGCTGGGATCTAGGACAGGAGCTGAGGCACTTTAACTAATGTCTTGGGGAAATCCTTGTCTAAACAGTCACTGGGCTGAAAACACTGTATGGTCTGTCTGCCCTGGGAAATCTGTCTAGAAAAGTCCTAGAGGGGCAGCCCAGAAGAAATCAGACATCAATCTATACCAAATTTAAACTCAGAGGATGGCATAGGGTGAGGATGGTCCTTCTCTAAGTTTTTAAGTTTAGACTTGTAATTTACTTTTCCCAAGTTGGAAAAGATGTATTCAAGACTACAAAAGCATCTTTCTACCTTAAACATCACACTTCTACTTTTGCATTTTGTTGTTCAGTCACTCAATTGTGTCCAACTTTTTGCAGCATCATGGACTGCAGCACACTAGGCTTCTCCATCCTTCACCATCCCCCAGTTTGCTGAAACTCATATCCATTGAGTCAGTGATGCTGTCCAACCATCTCATCCTCTGTCACCCACTTCTCCTCCTGCCCTCAGTCCTTCCGAGCATCAGGGCCTTTTCCAATAAGTCTGCTCTTCACATCAGGTGGCCAAAGTACTGGAGCTTCAGCATCAGTCCTTCCAATGAATATTCAGGGTTGATTTCCTTTAGGATTTACTGGTTTGATCTCCTTGCTGTCCAAGGGGACTCTTAATCATCACCTCCAGCACCACACTTTGAAACCATTGATTCATCAGCACTCAGCTTTCATTATGGTCCAACTCTTACATCTGTACACGACTGTTGGAAAAACCATAGCTTTGACTACACAGACCTTTGTTGCAAAGTGATGTCTCTGCTTTTTAATACGCTGTCTAGGTCTGTCATAGGTTTTCGTCCAAGGAGCAAGAATCTTTTAATTTTGCATAGCATAGCAAAACAAAATTCCAAGAAATATCAGTGAATTTTTTTACTTTCCCCATCTCCTGCCCCCCCAAAAAAGCTTTCCTCAGTCCATGGGATTCTCCAGGCAAGAATGCTAGAGTGGGTTGCCATTTCCTACTCCAGGGGGTCTTCCCAACCCAGGGATAGAACCCACATACCCTATGTCTCCCNATCTATATTACAGTACAACAGAGAGGAATGAAAGAGAAAGAGAATAGGAAAATGTGAAGTGTCACACACATTTATCATTCCTGCTTTTGGTAGATAGGGAGCAAGAAAAGAATTCTAGCCATCATTTTTTTATCAAAGGATGAAAAATTTTCCGTCTTCCTCTACGCTGTAGGAAACTTTTCCCTGTAAGAATGAACTTAAATAATACACCATTTAGAACTTGAATGATGCCTTGAGAAGAGAAACTAAGTATCATATAGCAAGGCTGATTTCCCTAACATATTGATACAATATAATTCTAGTGACCACTACATTAGAGTTAGAAATAAAACAATGTTTTATTGACTCAAGATCTATCCTTATTCGTGTGATTCAAATTCCTAGGTGGCTTTTGGGGGAGGTGATGTTTTTCACTATCCCTGATGGTGACTTAGTGCTCTGTGCTTCAGTTTTCTCAGTTGCTGGGATCTAGGACAGGAGCTGAGGCACTTTAACTAATGTCTTGGGGAAATCCTTGTCTAAACAGTCACTGGGCTGAAAACACTGTATGGTCTGTCTGCCCTGGGAAATCTGTCTAGAAAAGTCCTAGAGGGGCAGCCCAGAAGAAATCAGACATCAATCTATACCAAATTTAAACTCAGAGGATGGCATAGGGTGAGGATGGTCCTTCTCTAAGTTTTTAAGTTTAGACTTGTAATTTACTTTTCCCAAGTTGGAAAAGATGTATTCAAGACTACAAAAGCATCTTTCTACCTTAAACATCACACTTCTACTTTTGCATTTTGTTGTTCAGTCACTCAATTGTGTCCAACTTTTTGCAGCATCATGGACTGCAGCACACTAGGCTTCTCCATCCTTCACCATCCCCCAGTTTGCTGAAACTCATATCCATTGAGTCAGTGATGCTGTCCAACCATCTCATCCTCTGTCACCCACTTCTCCTCCTGCCCTCAGTCCTTCCGAGCATCAGGGCCTTTTCCAATAAGTCTGCTCTTCACATCAGGTGGCCAAAGTACTGGAGCTTCAGCATCAGTCCTTCCAATGAATATTCAGGGTTGATTTCCTTTAGGATTTACTGGTTTGATCTCCTTGCTGTCCAAGGGGACTCTTAATCATCACCTCCAGCACCACACTTTGAAACCATTGATTCATCAGCACTCAGCCTTCATTATGGTCCAACTCTTACATCTGTACACGACTATTGGAAAAACCATAGCTTTGACTACACAGACCTTTGTTGCAAAGTGATGTCTATGCTTTTTAATACGCTGTCTAGGTCTTTCATAGGTTTTCGTCCAAGGAGCAAGAATCTTTTAATTTTGCATAGCACAGCAAAACAGAATTCCAAGAAATATCAGTGAATTTTTTTACTTTCCCCATCTCCTGCCCCCCCAAAAAAGCTTTCCTCAGTCCATGGGATTCTCCAGGCAAGAATGCTAGAGTGGGTTGCCATTTCCTACTCCAGGGGGTCTTCCCAACCCAGGGATAGAACCCACATACCCTATGTCTCCCTCATTGCAGGTGGATTCTTTACTCTCTGAGGTATTGGGGAAACCCACTATTTTAATGACTATACATAAATCGTTTTAGGAAATAATCTTCAAGTGCTTTATTTCTTACAACAAACTGATATTATAGTTGTTTTCTTCAACTGAATAATTTGAAAATGCAATACTGAGTTTAACATTATTCCTGTAGATTGATGTATCAATTTCTATGCATTCTTTATTCCTTTTTAAATGATTTTTTTAACCATAACTTACTCTACCAATAAGTAAGGATTACGTTTTTAGTGTAATTTCAGTGCAACCCTTTTATTAACCCTTTATTAATCAGGATGATGGCTAGTTCTCAGAGAAGTTTGAGGGCAGTTTCCTGGTATAAAGGCATGGAAATGACACCCCATCTTCTAAGATGTTCCATGTAGACTTTGAATGTTATATGGAAAAGGACAGCTGGAAAGGGGGGTTGGGCCAGATTATANTATTAACCCTTTATTAATCAGGATGATGGCTAGTTCTCAGAGAAGTTTGAGGGCAGTTTCCTGGTATAAAGGCATGGAAATGACACCCCATCTTCTAAGATGTTCCATGTAGACTTTGAATGTTATATGGAAAAGGACAGCTGGAAAGGGGGGTTGGGCCAGATTATAAAATACTCTGTGTACAACACAATGGGACCTGACTGTATCTTACAGGAGAGGCAGAAGAGACAGACCAGAAGGTCTTAAGCAAGAGAGTGATATGATCGATTAAATTTTAGAAAGATGACTCTGGAGGCAGGTATGCAGATGGATTTGAGAAAGAAGAGGCAACAATAAGATGGTATAAAATTATACACAGAATTATACCTGAATTTATCCTGGAGTAGAATGAGTTTATAGCTTTGGAAGCTAAAAGAGTTTTTTATATACAATAACACTTAACTCTACCTACACATTTCTTGCCAACTTCTAGGAGTTTCTTCAAAACCAAGAAGCAAAATTTAGAGAAGGACAGGATGAAAAGAGAAGAAAGACTTTTTAGAGAGAGATTCAAGGTATGTTCTTCTCTGAAGGTAAACATGAGCAGAAGAATTAAAANAGGATACAGGATGCTTGGGGCTGGTGCACTGGGATGACCCAGAGAGACGGTATGGGGAGGCAGGTGGGAGGGGGCTTCAGGATTGGGAACACGTGTACACCTGTGGTGGATTCATGTTGATGTATGGCAAAACCAATACAGTATTGTAAAGTAAAATAAAATAAATAAATAAAATCAGGAAAAAAATAAAATATGTGTAGCTATTTATACCTGTATTGCAGCTATTAATACATGTATGCAAGAATATATGAGCCCACTAGAGAGGAAGGTGGAAAGAGTGCCATCTAGGAATGCTGTATATATAAGAACATTATAAACTCTAAAGCACTACTACACAAAGAGGCTTTCTGTTTCCCTCTTTTTATAACTTGCCCTTTCCTGGGTTTACTGATTGACTTCATTACTGAAACAATTAATATACCATTCGCAATACTTAATTTACACCAGTGTTACCACCTTCTCACCTCCCAGAATTCCTTCTACTACAATTAGAAAATGGGTATGAAAACATTTTGAAAATATGATCTTACCAAACAAATGTAAAGGTTGTGATAATAAATAAACGTACTATTATTTCTTTAAATAACCTTTGTGTCCCTAAATATCTTGCTTTTTTCTTTTTCCTTAGACATTAGTTAACAAATATCTGGCCTCTTGAGTTTGTTTTGAGGTTACCATAGTATGTCCTCCATTAGCGTTGTTATAATGAAAAAGAATAAATCTACGCAAGCATATTCTGATCAGTCATTTTTTCTTTCAGTATGACAAAGAGATTACTGTCATCAACACAGCAGTGGTGTGTTCCAATAATTCAAGAAATGGAATATCTGACTTGCCAATAACCCCTGGAGAAGAACTGGACGTCATTGATATCACTGAAGAAAATCTAGTGATATGCCGCAATTCTGAAGGCAAATGTAAGTTACTAGGTTATTGCCCATAAGATTTCAATCACTGCTTTTGAAAAAAACTCAAAGCATTATAACTTTCAGATTAGTAACAGTGATTTTTATTTCTGTAGATGGATATGTGCTAATTGAACATCTAGATTTCAAGTAAGTGGTTTGACTTTATACTTTAAATCAAATTCTGAATACTTCATACATTACTGTGTACATGAATCTCAAGGAAAGACTATTGGATATATATATTTCAGGAAAAGTTTGTAAATATGCAATGCTCTATTCTATAAGGAGGACTTCCCTGGTGGCTCAGATGGTAAAGAATCTGCCTGCAATGTGGGAGAACAAGGTTCGGTCCCTGTGTCAGGAAGATCCCCTGCAGAAGGAAATGGCAACCCACTCCAGTATTCTTACCTAGAGAAACCCATGGACAGAGGAGCCTGGCAGGCTACAACAGTCCATGGGGTCACAAAGAGTTGGACACAACTGAGCAACTAATTCTTTCTTCTATAAAAATTACTTGGAAGAGTAATTTTTTTTGTCTGCCACTCCTGAGTATGTTATCAGACTTCTCTAAAGAGCATATTTGTAAACATTTTAAAGGCGTATAAGAATATTAAACTGAATAAGAAATTCCTCCCAAATCTCTTACTCTTCCATGGGCCTGTATTTCAAAATGTTTGTTTATTTCTCCTTTTTTCCCTCAGGCAACAAGTTTGGTCACCCTAGAGAGATCAAGATCAAGTGGTATAGCCTGCTCAAGTGTGAGCTAGTTCTAAGGTCTCAGCCCTGCTTTACATCAGTTTATGTTGTCAGCATGAGACAGTGGAATCTGTGGAAGTTTTTGGTAACAACTTAGAAAAGAAAAATCCTCCACATTTAGATGCTGGTTTTACTACTAAACAGTTATCTTTCAATGTCTATTTCAGTATGTATTTCACTGCTGGCTCAAAATGTGAAACAGTGTGTGTTGGCATTTGAGCACTTGTTTAATGAGCCATGTCCAAAGTTAGAAATCACGCCTTATGGCACCTTGTCAGTTGTGCAGATGGTTAGCTTGCTTCTAATGCTTCTAATATTAGTACACGAGTGTTTATGATTTCAAGAAGATGTTGTGCATTTAAATTGGGTGTAATTTAATTCTGAAAAGTAAATAATGTAACCAACATCTTTCAAATACTCCAATTTCAGGTATAATCCTAAAGCAGGAGGACATTTCTACATTGATTTTTATCATAAAACTAAAAATCTAACAAATGTTGCCAAAAATTGGTTTCTTTGGGAATAGGATGCTGAAAAGTAGTTTTTTTTTCCCTAAATTCACCCAACATTTTGAGAATTGCCTAAATACATTTAAACATTTAAATTATATACTGTATCAGTTTAAAATAACCATTTTTTACTTTAGACAACAGGATATTATTTTGTTTATGCCTTAAAATGTATTAAAATAACTTATAAGTATTTTTACTTACAGAGAGTAAAAATAAGCTGAGCTGTAAATAACATTCTATTTTTCAAATGATGTAGATGGCATGTTAGGCAGGGTGACTCCGACCTTCAAGGCCATGATCCATGGCCTCATCCTCTATACTGTGACACTATTTTTTAAGCTTCTAGGTTCTTTTATCCTTTTTTTCTTGTTCCAAATGGCATGTGCCAAGAAAGGCCAAGCTTATTCCAGATGAAAAGTATCAAAAGTATTCCTAGGGCTTAGAGAGGAAAATAGGTGGAGAGATTATTACAAATAACAGTTATAACAACATATAGGTGACACCGAAACTCAGTCTTTAAACATAATATATTTGCTGGACAAGACACAAAGAAGTTGATGCTCTCCCTGGTGACCA
Organism: Neotragus moschatus; assembly: GCA_006410615.1. NCBI lineage: Eukaryota > Metazoa > Chordata > Mammalia > Artiodactyla > Bovidae > Neotragus > Neotragus moschatus. The sequence continues at coordinate 1,278,925 of SJYA01000596.1, read as the reverse complement.
GGAAGAAATTCAAAGTAGAAGGAGTCTAGTCTATCTGTAGGAAGTAGCAAGAGCTGAAATGGGGTAAGCCAGGGCTAGAATATAACAGAGGTCACTTGGGCACTTTCCTCTAGAGAGTAGGAACCATCCAGAGGTCTTAAGCAGGAAGACACCACCAGATGTCTAGAGAGAAAGGAAAAAAAAATCACGGCAATATGGTTGACTGATTATGGATGACAGATTAAGAATGAGGAGGACTAGTCATCTTTGCAATAGTCAAGGCTAAAGAGCACTAGACTTTAATTTAAGACAGCCACAATAGAAGTATATATAGTACAGAAGCCCCATTAGAGGGAGAGGTGAGAAAGAAACAGAATTGAGACGTGATGATGAGATTTCTTTTTTGGGAGATGAGATTAAGGCTGACACCAAAGACTGGGAATATATTTCTGCTTGCACCCCCCTAACCCCCCAAATTAAATTTACTACTCTGAGAGGCAGGGAAGCCAGGCAACTGCAGCCCTCTCCCACACAGTGGGCACTGTAGGAGACAAGGACAGGTGTGGCCCAAGCTGAGTGAGAGGGAGTGCAAGGCTGTGTTGAGCAGAGACCATTCATGCAATAATCCTATATAAAAGAGGACCAAAACCTACTTATCACTCTTGCTACCTCACCAAAACATGGCCTAGATCCTGAGGTGACAGTGGAATTCAATTTTACCTGACACAGCTCTGTCCCATTCACATTCTGTCTCGTGGCATGGCCTTGTATTCTGAGTCCATGACTCAGCTCTGAGTCTCTTATTTCCTCGTCAGTAAAGCAGTGCTAATAGCACTCACCTTGTCTATTTCTCAGGATTGTTGTCAGGCTGTAATGTAATAATATAAATAAATGTGTCCTAAGGTCCGTCTAGTCAAGGCTATTGTTTTTCCAGTGGTCATGTATGGATGTGAAAGTTGGACTGTGAAGAAAGCTGAGCATCAAAGAATTGATGCTTTTGAAGTGTGGTGTTGGATAAGACTCTTGAGAGTCCCTTGGACTGCAAGGAGATCCAACCAGTCCATTCTGAAGGAGATCAGTCCTGGGTGTTCTTTGGAAGGACTAATGCTGAAGCTGAAACTCCAGTCCTTTGGCCACCTCATGCAGAGAGTTGACTCATTGGAAAAGACTCAGATGCTGGGACGGACTGGGGGCAGGAGGAGAAGGGGATGACAGAGGATGAGATGGCTGGATGGCATCATCGACTCGATGGACATGAGTTTGGGTGAACTCCGGGAGTTGGTGATGGACAGGGAGGCCTGGCGTGCTGCAATACATGAGGTCACAAAGAGTTGGACACGACTGAGCAACTAAACTGAAGATGTTAATAAAATAATCCAATCTTTAAAAAAAAAAAAAAAGAATGGCTAGGATATAAAAATTTTACATAGATATACTTAACAGGTTTTTGAAACGACACTTTTCTATGTTTTTAAAGTATAAACCATTTTGTCTAATATAAACAAATCCCTAATAACTACTGATATCAGGAATACATTTTTAGGAAAAACGTTCCATCTACATCAAAGTAGTTATTTCTATTTCATGATCAGCCACATTCCTTCCATTCTTTAAATCACAGCGTGTGAAGTTCAGTTTCAATGCTATTAATCTATAAAGTCCCTTAATGCAAACATTATAACTATAATTTCAATGATGTCTCAAGCAGATGTCATCTGTCTCCTGGAAACCCTAATCTAGCAAAACATTTCAATGGAAAGACTTGCGTTTCTATTTAACTTTTTAACTTTGTATCAAAAGATATCATTAGAGCTGACAACACTCTGTCAGAGAAAAAGACAGCTTGCAGAGGGACCTGGACCTAAGAGAGGGTAAGGATACCCTCGTTCATGTATAGGCCAGGCCACCAGCAACCTGCTAACACGCACCGACAGAGCCGTCTCTTCCTCCTCTCTAGTACCTCTGACACGCCTGGTCTTCAAGCCGCCATAGCATTCTCTCCAGCAGGGCCTCTCCCACATATGTTCAGAACTTTTAAAACATAAGATTCTAGAGGGAGGAAGAGGAAGACAAGAGAGTCAATACATAAAGACACATTGCTAAGAAGTGGTTGTTTCTGGGTAACAGGGGTAAGCCTTCAGGCTTTCAACAGCTTTTACCCTGATGGCTGCTGAGACTGGAGAGCTAGCAACGTAGAGGTGGTCCTGTGTGCGTATGCTGGTCACCTCCTGTATACTTTCTGAAAAACATCCAAGCTGAGATTTATAAGAGTTCTATTTTCTTTATCCATAATTTGAACAGAACGTGTTTTTGTTACTGAATACCTTTTCCCTTTATNGGCTGCTGAGACTGGAGAGCTAGCAACGTAGAGGTGGTCCTGTGTGCGTATGCTGGTCACCTCCTGTATACTTTCTGAAAAACATCCAAGCTGAGATTTATAAGAGTTCTATTTTCTTTATCCATAATTTGAACAGAACGTGTTTTTGTTACTGAATACCTTTTCCCTTTATTTCCTAAATTGGATAGGTAACAGATGCTTATTGTAGGAAATCAGAAAAGTATAGAAGTTTGAGGAGACAAACAGAAATCTCATCAATCTCAACTTGGATGTTTCTCAGAAAGTATATGGGAGGTGACCATCATAAGCACATCGGACCACCTCTGCACTGTTCTCTATTCTCAGAAGCCTTCAGTGTAAAACTCTGTTGTAAGCCTGAAGTCATCTAGGCTGTTCCCTTCCTCTCCTATGATAAGCAGAACTTTGGCTTCAGTGATCTTCTTATCCTGGCTTTAATATCTATAAATATGTTATGTGACTTGGGAAAAAGGAACTTTTTACATGAAATTGTTTGCTCACCAGTTGACCTTAAAACAGGGAGATTATTCAAGTGAGCCCTATTTAATAGCATGGACCCTGACAACCAGACAGTCAGCCTGTCAGAGATGTAGTGAAGAAGAGGCAGGAAATGTCTGAAGCATGAGCCCTCTGTCACTCACTTTGAGGATGAAAGGAGCCATGGACCAGGCAATGATGCTGGTCTCTAGAAACTGCAAGTGATTCCCAGTGAAGAGCCAGAAGGGAAACGGGCCTGCAGTCCCATAGCAGCATGGAACTGAATTCACCACCAACTTGAATAAGCCTCGAAACAGATTCTGCCCAGAGCCTTTCCCTACTGCTGCTGTGGTTGTCATCCTGTGTTGACCTGATACAGAAACACCAGCTAAGCCCACCGAACTTCTGACTTACAGAACTGTTAAGATAATAAATTTGTGTTATGTCACCATGTTTATAGTAACTTCTTATGGCAGCATCAGGTAACTAATACAGTGGCTAAAGTTAGAGATTACAGTGCACAACAAGGAAGATGAAAGTGGACAAAGATGGTGTGGAGTCGCCGAGGGGTCAGAGGCAGCCAAGTTCTACAACAGCTTTGTCTGCAACTATTAATTGACATGAAGAGTATCAATGACTGAATAGAAACAAAAGAGCTTTCAAATTAACCAGAGACTTTAATTTGATTTTGTGAAAAAGCTTGGAAGCAATCATTTCTCTCTTGTGTTTGTTACCTGTGAGCTTATACAGTGCAAATATTAACTAGGGAAAACCTGTAACTATGAAATGCTGTGTAATTCAAGAGGACACCCATAGCACACAGTTGCTGGAAGACAGATCCTTCCACTGATCATTTAACATTCACAAAATATATATATATATAAAACAAAACTGAAATTTGCATCTATGGTTATTAAAACACAAAAGCACTAAAAGTCTGGTCTTTTTTTTGTTTCTATTTCTTAAATGAATTATAAAACATTATCCCAATTTTAACAGTTAAAAAAATTATCTTATCTTGCTAGATATGTAATCAAGTGCTTTGATGGGTAAATATATCAGCCTATGGAATTTTTTCCCCAAAGATGTTCTTGACATTTTTTGGAACAATACCCAATCTTATATTTTCTTATGATTGTCATGGACACAACAACCTAATGGCTGTCAACTTTCAGTTTTGTTGCATTCCAAAGTCACTGTATGATATTTAAGCATATATGATATTGAACACAAGCATTCTTCCTAAAACAATATTAAGATTACTATGCTCAGAGTTCACAGTTCTATAACAGTTTTACATTAAACACTCAAAACATTGTACAACCATAGATATTTGTGAGCAGTCTCGAGAAAACACTGTAATTTGGTAGGTTAAGGCATCTTCAGCCAACATATTAAGAAATTCTGAATATCTCTTGCAACAAAAGACAAATATTTGAATACTTTATATTTTCAAGAAGTTTCAAAAGTCACTTAAAAATAAGAATACCATAATTTGTGAAATTGTGTTCCTAAACATTCTTATACATTCTTAGCATATAACTTACCTAAAATCAGGATACTCATCCTATCAGTATCAAAGATATCTATTAAAAAAAAAGGGATTTACATTAAATATGATGATAAACCCTGTATTTAACCAAGGGCCTCCAAACAGTTTCTCACACATATCTGTGAGGTAGGTTATACCCTTATCTTATAGATGAAAACATTAAATGAGGTTAAATGACCTGCTGCTGCCACAGCAGCCAAACTGAGAATCAAATTCCAAATTAGACTTTGTTCTTTGCTCTGCATTATTTCCTTCCTTTACAAACTTTTTAAAGGGTTGAAATGTAAAGAGTGCTATTCATTGCTTTCATTTTAAACCCATGAGAAGGCAGCCAAACTTTTACCAAGGTGACTTAAAAAGTAGAGCGACATAAACAGACACACCTAGCGGACAATTTCTGACAGTGACAGTGAGGCCTGGCCAAAGGAACCCAAACACAAACAGGCAGCGACGAGCCATGTGACCGGAGGACAGACAAGTAAGAATGAGGGGAATCAGGGGAAAACACAGGTTAAGTACATTTTTAACTAATTATTATTCCTACAATTTAAGAGAGAAGGCACAATTAATTAAGGGGTTTTGCTTTTTTAGTGGGATCTATTTCTCTTTTCCACCTTAGGAAACCATTACCTGTCTAGAAAAATGGTTTTTCTTTGTAGCAAAATTTAGAAAGGACTTTTACTTGTGAAAAATGCAAGCTTAAATTAACAGCAAAAAATTAACTGTGCAGTTCTTCTTGGGTAGAATGTTCCTATTCCTTTCTTGAAATTATAAATCAACACAAAGTAGCAAACCTTGAATTAAAAAATTCACACTGTATGAACCTTGTCAAAATTCTATATATGTTTAAAAGTGTTGTCATGCTAGAATGTCCTATAAACACTTCACTTTTCCCTCCAAAGAGCTTTCTACACTAGGATTTTTTTAATTGCACTTTTTCAAATGTAACTTAAATTTATATACCCTGTTTGTCCAGATAAAATTATGAGCTACTTCCATAACATCCGAACTGCTTTATACATAAACAGTAGTTACAGAAAGTCACATACACAACCATGGCTGCAAACTGGCATTGCTGTGCAAGGCTAGCAGTAAACACTGACTCACAAAATTAATACAGTCCCACCATCTGATCACTTCTAGACCCAGCCTGATTCTTATCAGGTTATGGCTGAAAAAGCTGAATTAAAACTTAATCTAGTCTACACTGTAGATTCTGTTCTTCATGTTATTACTGTTCAGTGGCATCAAATGCATTATAATTGTATATGGATAAGGCTGGTAAGGATGCCAGCAACTTGTGTAAATAAGATATACTCTTAAAAGCTCAAACATAACTTACATTTCAAATTTCTGTAAGATCTGGAAGAATCTGTATCAAGCTGATAATACTTGGTAGTTTGTGAACAGAAATATACTCTATGAGAATAGGATCTTATTATCTAATATGGATATGGAATGAAAAATTACCAATTTGTATATGAAATTTAGACAAGCCTAATTTAGATTAATAGTAAAAAAATTATGAGAATCTAAGATAGGAGTAGGGCTGGCTTTACTTTTTATAAAAGCACTGTGCTGTAAGAATCACATAAATAAAGGAAGAATCATGGCCTAAAGTTTCTTCAGTAGTTTTACGCACCCTCAATAACTTAAAAGTACTTAACAAAAATCAATATATAATCATAAATACATCTAGTTAGTACAATCAACTCATTCAAATAAACTAAAAAATATTAAGACTACTTCATGTCACTCTAAGACTTGAAAGCAATGCGTCTGTGTTTATTGTTATTACTTAGCTACTAAGATGTTTCAGTGATGCAGACTGTTTCCCCCAAGAGAAGGGGGAACGTGATCATCATTGAACATTACATGGCATCAAAGCTTGTGAAAAGCTTTCTGGTCCTGCTTTCTCATTTGGAAAATCATTAACACGCAAGGTGACTGTAATGTATTAAATAAGTTAATAGATATGGAGAGTCTTTGGATCTAAAGTGACATGAAAGTTGCTCAGTCGTGTCCGACTCTTTGAGACCCCATGGACTATACTGTCCATGAAATTCTCCAGGCCAGAATACTGGAGTGAGTAGCCTTTTCCTTCTCCAGGAGATCTTCCCAATCCAGAGATCGAACCCAGGTCTCCTGCACTGCAGGCGGATTCTTTATCAGCTGAGCCACAATCACCGTTAAAATGTATGGAACACTTCCATCACTTCAAATTTGTCATCTTTTGCTTTATGGCAAGTATACATACATGATATTAATATTTTAACATATTTGGTTTTCTGGATGATTTTGTCATTTGTATTCCAGGGAGGCAGCTGTGTTTAGAAAAACATTCAAGTATGTACCTTCAAAACACCTTGCCAAGCAAATATAGATCATTCACATTAGTATACAATCTCTCAGCATGTAAAAAGTGAACGCTAATAGAAATCATATGAAAAGGCAGAGAAGAGACAATTTTAAAGCTCAACAGTAACCCAGAGGTCTTTTAATCTATCCCTTCCACTTCAGAGGTTATAAAAATGAGGCCCAACACAGGATGTGACTTACAAATTGCACAGATCCCTCATCCAGGATTTTAGAGTCTCTGAGATCTATTATTTTTAAAAAGTACATTCTCTATTTAAAAAGTCACAGAGTGACAAAAGTATCAGGTAAAGAAATGCCAAACTGAAAACGTGGAGGTCTTTTAAAAAGAAATAAAAACAGACAAAACTGTGAACATGTCTAGCATTTAGATACTTAGATTTCACAGTTATTAACAAGATTTTAAATTATTAACCAGTGAAGAGACAAAGATGCAGTGCCTATGGCAGGCAGATTCCAAGATCATTTAGTTTATAAAATCGAAGGTACATTGCTTAGATTAATTCAATAAAATGTACATTTTCCGATAAATCCAAACAGTCAAAGAATCTGTAACAGTTGTCTATGATTATTTTCTCAATTATGTCTCATCAATATAAAAATCAATTTGTATTCCCTGAGTACAAACTGGCTAGGGAATAAGAGAAGGCAAGCCCAGGATTATGTAACTGTCACAGGAAACCTATTTGCAGAAAGGAAAGGGGAGAACTGTCTGTACTACCTATAGCCAATTGCCTGACATGGAATACTGTTACTTCCGAATAATTTAGGCTCCTGGATTCTCTCTACGGCTAGCAAGTATCAAGGAATGCAAATGCCAGAGGTTACAAAAGTGTCTCAGAAGTCTGTCGATCAAAACAAAAGCCCAACTTGTAATAGTCCTGCCTCCCACCCTACATATGTAATATGGGATGTTGTTTTGGTTTTTCCTTCATTGAAGAATAACCAGAATTAGATCTAAATTTGGTGTCTTCTTATATAAAAGTGTTCAGAAAATGTTCACTGATTACACTTTCTGAAAGAAGGAATCAAAGCTATTGACTCATTACCCATTGAGCCAAAGCCCTAGTCACTAGTCTCTTACACCATTTTTAGAAGTAATCTTATTTAAGGTTTTTCAGTTATCCATTCAACACACAAAAAAATAAATTTTGCTCTCCACAAAATACCAAACCTGATTAAGACAATCAAAGTGCTTATGAAATAAGTTGTAGGCATGCAGAATTCCACTAACCCAGTGTTCGCTCAAGATGAATATGTATACAGGTTAAAATAATTCTGATTTTGAATCAGATTCTCTCCAACAACTGATAAGGGCAAATGAAATCTTAATTTTTATCTTCCTAATTATGGCAACTTGGTAAATAATTTTCTTAAAATCATATTTTCTGAATATGCTTTTTCCCCCAGGGAATAGTAAGTTTAAAACAGTGTTTAATTTGGACAAAGCAGGATTAAACAAATTTAAATGATTTTCTTTTTCCACAGGACGACTGGTCAAAGTCTTTAATGGTCACATCCTTTGTCATCTTCAAGCAGGAGAGTAACATGTTTCACTTATCAGACTTGCTCAATGAAACCCCCTTTTTGCAGAGCATCTCACAGAATGCAGTTTCAGAAATGCTGTTCTGGAACCACTGTGGACTCCCTTTCCATGATATAGCTAAGACTTTATCTGTAGCTGAATAACAGAGTTCTCCCTCAAAATCATAACATGAAGAAAGTGTTCCTACCCATGGTCTGTCTACCATATACCACATCCACACTCACCCAGGTTACAAGACTGAAATATTGGAATAGCAACTGATTCTTTCCCTCACCCTGTATGAACAGCAAAGAGACTCCTATGAAAATGTTCTAGACTTATTATGCTGGACTGAGCCTTCTATAATCGTCTCTCTCCAGACCAGTGTATTACACCATCTACATTCACAGAAGAGCTGTCTCTAAAAACTTCAGCACACAAGAACCCAAACTGTGACCCTTGGTTCTCTGAAAACATGTAGCTATCGAAATGTAGATATTCATAAATACTGGCAAGAATGAAAAAATAGTAAATAGTTTTTTAACTTTAAAAAACATAACCACATAAAGCAATTTTAATATGTTTCTAACATCTGATTCATTAAACTAAGGAAGTTAAAATGCCACTGGATTCCTTCCTACTGTTTCTCTGCCTTCAAAATTATTAGAGATTTTGTCATTGGGAGTAAGGAGTCAGATTAATTTATTTTGAAGGTCATCCCATTAACAGGCAAATATTATGAGGTGGCCCTGTGTTTCCCAAGAGGTATTTACACATTCGTTGGGGCCAAAAATTTGCCAGATGTATATACACATCAAGATTAATGCAGCAGGACTGCTTTTTCCTATAAAAATATACACAAAAAAGTTTATTTTGATGCCACTAGATGGCAATCTTTCAAAGGGTTAAATTTTTAAAACCACCTTAACTGCAACCCCACTCTTTCTCAAATTGCCAAACAAGGATTCCTTGTATTTTGATATTAAGTCATACTTAAAAGTTATGTAACATCATTTTTTAAAGTTCTGCTAAACAATATTACATGACAGACTGCAAACTCCTGACTCAAAACTCTTTAAAGACAGACATACTTGTCTTTTCCAAACACAAGAGAAATTTGGTTTAACATTCTCATTTGCTTCTTGGTAGAAAACACATTATTTTTGGCAAAGAGAGAGAAACCTGTCAAGGAAGTGTTCACTTTTTGTTTTCAAGAGCTTAATCACTTAAACATTTCTAGGGTAAGTCAGGTGAATGAGACTGTTAATTACAACATATTGAACAAGATGAATAAATACAAATTAGATAAATTATACATAATTTAAAAATTAAATATTTTTTACTAAAACAGAATATCATTAATGGGCTATTATCTACCCTGCTTCTTATATAGGGTTTTTTTTTTTTTTTAAGCCTTAAAAAAGCTTACACAAAGCCAAAAAAAAAAAGTTTGGTTTTCCTTTAAAAGCACTGGTATACAAATACATATATGTATATATGTAAACAACACGTATATTTATTCAAGAGAGAATTTTTTTGAATGTTTAAGGCTTCCCTGCCCTAACAGGTTCAACAGTGAAGGTCACAAGCCTACCAAGCTTTGGAAGTACACAAAAGCCCTTAGGGCCAGAACAGTGTTTCAAATTGGATGGCTAGCAACCAAGATGTAGAACAAAGAAAGAGAGCCAGAGAAGATTTCAAAGCTAAGTCCCTCAGCCACTAAGGATCCAACAAGAAACAAAGACAAAGGTGCTTAGGGAAGGTGAGGGAGTGGGGTGACTACAGCAACAAACTTCTGATGAGTAATTGGCATTACAGGTTGCAAAATGACAGGCACACACTCCTCACCAGCACACACAGTAGGAGACCAAAGACAAGAGCTCTCTCCAAGGGACTGTCGACATTTTGCTCTGTTTCATTTAACTATTTCATCATGCTCGGTGGAGTACAAAAATAAATACAGTGAAAAAGAACTTCAGAAAGGTAGATTTTGAAGGCATGTTGTAAAATGATACACGTTTATGAAAAAGACAAAAGTTGCAATTCCAGATGTTCCAGTACTGAGTAGAACCTTGAAGGCTCTTATATATGTTATTCAGGAAAATCTCAAGATAAACCCTCTGGTTGGTTGTAGCTGTTTTGAAGGAACCTGGAAATGACCATTACCTGTTTCAGGACCACAGCCCTTCTGTTGAACACTGGGCAGTATCTACAGAACCTGCTAGTAGAGTTTGGTTCTAAAATTTGGGGGAGGTGGAACTGGCTCTTAAGATTTCAACATTTAAATACTATCTTACTAATATCTATGTCATTTTTAAATCTTGTGCATAAATACAGCTTAAAGCCTGCTGAAATTTAGGAAGCAAACTGGATTTACCTACACTAAACAGTAAAGCAAGATGTTGCCAAATTACCTGTTGACTGAGATGGTTCACCAGTAAAGGTATATTAATCATCTGTAGTGAATCCACAATTTTAGGTTAAGAATAATCTTCATCAGTGTTCACATATTACAGATACTGCCTATGTGAATTTATAATAGGCAGAACAGAATTACAGATCTTTACAGTAAATAAAATGTCAGACCTTTTCTTTTCAGTAAATTTCAGTGGTATTGTGTCCCCTGAAGACCGTCACGGCTCTCAACCAGTAGTTCAGAGTATGTGATATCCATAAGTAAAATAATAATTTTAAAGAATATATCTGATTTTCACAGTGCAATAACAGAAAAAAAAAAAAAAACTAGGGAAAGATCATCAGCGTGCTAAAGTAGTGATCAGACTGGCACACATTTCAAAGAAATCCATGGTGTGACTGCCCAGGCGAGGTGAGACAGAGGACGACATGCTTCCGGTCAAGGAGCCCGTGAGAGAGCCAGAGAGCGAATGGCCCTCCGTAGTTACAGAATCCAAACTGGACCGTGGTCTGTGTAAGCCAGCAGCAGAACAGGACCGCTGAGGCGTTGAGGAACCAGACCTCTGCTCCACCACCTCATCTGAAATGGACCAAAGAAGAGCAATTTACATGAACGGTGTATTTGCCCCGGCCCTTCCTATGAGGGTATCTTATTCAGAATATTAAGTGAACACATCTGACCTAGGGCATCCTGGGAGCCAATGTCATGTTGCAGGGTTTTAGGAGTAGGGGTGGCAAAAAGTTTTCCCTCCCACAACTGTGAAGGACATAACTATCCAACTGTAATACCGCCACACAGTCAAAATGTGGTGACTAAATCCTTCTCAACATACTGTTTGACAGCAACCTTGAAGTCAAAGGTTCCTGATACCCTTTTATCTGAAGAAAGTGTACCTTTGGAGGATTATTTTTTTGCAGTGTATCAACAACAATAAAAAATAATTAAGATAAAACAGAAATTACAATTGTACTGATTCTTCAGAGAACACTACAATTGCCTGGGGGAAGGGGCAAAGGAAATCTTGTTAAAAATGCTGATTCCCAGTTCCCGAAGGACCCATTTCCAGAGATTCAGCTTTGCTAGGTTTGGGAGAGACCCCAAGAATCTGCCTTTTAATAAGAACTCTGGGTAATTTTGATAAAGGTATTCTAGGGACCATATAGGCACAGCTATAGATGATGGCAGTTTAAGAATAAACTGTTGAAAACAGCTTCCTTAACTCTGAACTCGGTTTTCTTCTTATTCCATCCAGCAGTGGACCCTTGGTTTATTCTGCTCACACCCCACTTGGGCCTCTGAGCAGAATAAGGACATTTGCTCAGCCAAGTATGACTCTCGACTCATACTAGATCCTTGGACATGACCACCTCCCCTGACTCCTTTGCCTCTTGGATGGCCATGGGCATAAAATCCAACTCAAATCCCAGGAAAGGCCTATCTGGACACCATGGACACCCAAGATAAAAGAAGCTAATCAACAGGGAATTTTAGATCTTATAATGCTTACTGATAAAATATGAAAGGAGTAGTGTGACACAGAACCTAATTCAGCTAATTGTAGGTAAAAATTATTTCCCTATTCTTCCTTTTTTTCCTCCACAGTCAACACTTCAAATGACTTTTTTTTTTTAAATGAGGAAGCACTTCTCCAGAAGAAGCCCTAGATTAGAGATTTTCCTCATCTTCAATCCTTTTTGCTTCACTTACATTCTTAGTTAAGTCTAGATTACTAAAAACCAGTATAGAAGACTACCCACCATGTCTTTGAGATGATTTAACATCTTGTCAACTAGTGCCAAGTTTTATCTTCTCAGAGCTCATGCTTGCATGGCTTCCTTACCATCAATGCTTTTAAAGTCCAAAAGATAGCTTCTATTGTCAACCAGGTACAGCTGTAAGCTCATTTTCACATAATTGCCAGTCACTGGATTTCTTCTTCTTACACGTAGATGGTATGCATTCACTACCTAAAATGAAAAATCTTCTTTATGGAAAAACATTCAAAATAATAAACTATAAAATGTCAATGTATGGCAAAATGAGTACAGTATTGTAAAGCAAAACAAACTAAAAAAATAAAAATTAATAAAAAAAATTTCCATTATTTTTATTGCAAAGAATAATATCTAAACAAGTAACTGGAAGGGGTGGGGCAGAGAACAAATTTCTGAATGACTTTTTTACGTTACATAGTAGTGTAGTATTTCTTTAATCGCCACTAACAGTACTGTGTGGGGAACTGCTCCCCACTGCAGTATTCTGGACTGGAGAATTCCATGGACAGAGGAGGCTGGCAGGCTATATAGTTCATGGGGTCGCAAAGGGTCGGACACGACTGACTGACTTTCGCTTTCAACAGTACTGTGTACAGCAATTAAAATTGAAAGGGAACTCAGAGACTCTAAGAGTCTAGCCTTCTTTCCAGACACGCCTCCACTCTAAACCATATTTTGGCTGCCAAAATATTTTGGTTTCCCTGTCTCAATTTTAATATCTTTATGAATATAGAACAGACAGAAAAAGGAGATATAACATGTTAATAGTTTGAATCAGGCACTGTTAATAGGTACTGTCACAAAGTTTAAGTATAGTAATCTTGTGAGGAAGGTATTATTTGCCTTTTGAGGATAACAAAACTGCAACTCAGATAAAGAAGATTCTAGTTTTCAAAATATTAAATTAGTTCCAAAAATTGCTCAATAAGGACTTTTAAGGACACTAACATGTCTTTCTTAACTAAATAAATAAAACTGTTCAGAAAAGGGAGATCTTTCTTAAATGGTATTAAGGAAATATTATTGTTTATTCCCTCATTGCTCAGTTGGTAAAGCATCTGCTTGCGATGCAAGAGACCCTGGTTTGATTCCTGGGTCAGGAAGATCCATTGGAGAAGGGATAGGCCACCTACTCCAGTCTTCCTGGACTTCCCTTGTGTCTCAACTGGTAAAGAATCCACCTGCAATGTGGGAGACCTGGGTTTGATCCCTGGATTGGGAAGATCCCTTGGAGAAGGGAAAGGCTGCTGCTGCTAAGTTGCTTCAGTCGTGTCCGACTCTGTGCAACTCCACAGATGGCAGCCCACTAGGCTCCTCTGTCCCTGGGAGTCTCCAGGCAAGAACACTGGAGTGGGCTGCCATTTCCTTCTCCAATGCATGAAAGTGAAGTCGCTCAGTTGTGCCCAACTCTTAGCGACCCCATGGACTGCAGCCCACCAGGCTCCTCTGTCCATGGGATTTTCCAGCTCTGTCCATGAGATTTTCCAGGCAAGAGTACTGGAGTGGGGTGACATTGCCTTCTCCTAGGGAAAGACTACCCCTTCCAGTATTCTGGCCTGGAGAATTCCATGGACTGTATAGTCCATGGGGTCACAAAGAGTCAGACATGACTGAGCAACTTTCACAATCACTATTGTTTATTCATTCCACATACAAATAATGAAATAAAAACATGTCAAATGAATATTTATAAGGTATGTTTGAGTATGTTTTTCTTCCCTTAAAAGTACATTCATAGTCCTCAAGAAAGGAACAAGACTAAAAGATACTTGAAAGTGAAAAACAGATCCCCCCACATATAGTCAAATAGAGTTGAAATGAATTTGAGTACTAATAAAAAACAAAAAATACTAAAAAAGCAAAATGCGAGATGAGAGTAACAAAAATACATAACAACTAAGGACTAAAAATACTAGGCAAATATGAAATTTTCTCAACTTACAGAAAAGTATTTGTTTACTAAATAAACATGCCCTGATGGTATAATGTGTATCAACTACTTGTGCTACAGCTACTGGCAAAAAAAAGAAAAACTATCCTTAAAAAGACAGAGAAAGGTAAAAATGTACTATCTTTGAAGACACATGACTTGTTACTGTTATGATACATGCTAAAACAGGTGGACTACTTTCTCAAGGGATTTCAAGTTGATTAAAACCATGTTTCTCAGCCAAGGATGCTATTCTCTAATTCAAAAATATATAGGTCCCCAACATCAACAGTTCTTCATCCTTATGAAGATTTGTTTTGTTTTGAATGCACATGGTACATTATTGGAAAGAATAGGATTTATCAGCCCATTTATTTATTGAGACCACTAAATTCACATCAAAACCAACTTTTTATTGACCTTAGTATTCAATTCAGCACCTCAGACAGGCTTACTATACAGAAAATGGCTTTTACAAATGATCTTCATATATTACAATTTCCTACCTTCCATTCAAAATCCAGCTGCTTCATAGCCCGGTAAACTTCAGCCATAATGTCATACGGTTTGCTTTGACTTCGGATTCCAAGATGCCACTTGGCTTTTTTCACAGCTAAAGATTTGGGCTTAGTTGTATTCAGTGCATCCAGTGGACATCGTGCTTTGGGGCTGTCTGCTATAAGAGGTGGCATCCTTTCTGGATGAGGTTTCATGCCTGGGGGAATATGCATGGTACTATCATCCATAAAAGAACCAGTGGGGGGACTAGAGGCGAGGTAGAACTCACTGGCTTGGTTCATTATTCTCCGATTGTCAATGATAAGATGATAAGCCACTGCAAGCTGGTCTTGAGGGTCACCACTATATAAACTGTTCATTACTTCTGATTCTGTACACTCAAATTTTTCACACACTTCTTTCACAGCCTCATCATCAATGACGTTAGCATCATAGGAGGGGTCTTCAGGAAATAAGTAACTGGGCAAATCTTGTTTAAACCATTCATGCTCTCTAGGAAAGATACCACAATACACTATTGTAAGAACATGCTTTGGCAAGTCCCAAATAATTTAGACATGGGGCAATACAATATATCAGAATCAGAAAGACTTGGGTCTCTAGTCACTTACTAACTATGGGACCCTTGGGTAAGTTCATTAACCCTTGCTCTAGAGTAACTATGATTATTCAGACTTGGGTATTTTGTTGACATTTTCACAAAAAGAAATAAAATAAGTCTGTCACTTCAAAGGAAACAACTGGCAGTATTTGGTGCCAGTGATGAAATTCAAGCTTTCAAGTAAAATGTTAGAATTTGGCTTATAACAGAATTATATATATATAGAATTGTATATAACAGAATAATTTATATATGTTTCTATAAGTTTGACAGTTTCTCAATATTTAAGAGACTTTTCTACTTTTAGAGTGAAGAGGATAATGACTATGATTTAATAGTTTATAATGAAATGTGTTACCATTCTGCTATCTCACTAACCCAATATTTTCCATATGACCAATGCCAGATGTCACATAGTCATACACGGGCAGAAGCTCCACTCAAAAGGCAAAGCAGGCCCTGTGGATCTCAGCATAATACAGTACAAAAGCTCACTGCTTTGTTTTCTGATTTGACAGTGCAATTAACATATGAACCTTTAATATCAAAGAAAAATATTTATGTGAAAGATTATGAGAATGTTCCTCCCTTTTCTAGCACTATCTGAGATCAGGTATGTTTCCTAGACTTCAACTAATACAACATGTTGCAACAGATGAATGAAGAAGTCCTCTGATTAAGAGGATTTGAAAAATGTAAAATAATGGTACTGTCATATTTTGTTTTGGAAAATAAGGTTATTTTTCATAGGAGGCATATTATTAAGAATAACATGTATGTATAGGTTTACTATTATTTTTAAGTGAATTAACTATTAAACAAATTTTCACTTTTGATTTCTAATATCAAATTGATAAAAACCTGCATTAAAAAAGAAAGACCCTCTGGAGTCCTTGATTTTAAGACTTGGTGGCAGTGGCGGCGGGGGGCGGGGGGGTGCTGGGGGAGTGGGTATTCAAACCCAAACATTTGAGAACCTAGTCTCCTAGATCTTATTTTCACACTATTCCAGGCCTTTACACATGATGTTTACTACTGACACCCTAGAATATCCCATCCCTTTTCATTTAACTAACATATACTATTTCTTCAAGACTGTGTAACCATTGCTACAGGGTAAACTGGGCACTCCCTAAGCTAAATTCAGATCAGTATATATTTTACCTGAATGCCTTCCACTGACTGATTAGTTCATTTTATGAATATTTAATAAGGACATACTATGGTAAAAATGTACACTTATTCACATAGAGATTACATTCTAGCTGCAAACAGACTAAACAAATACTCTCAAAAATAAACACAGAATTACAAATACACAAATACAAAACCCTGTGATAAAAATTATGAGTGAAAAGCACAAGGTAAAATAAGAGTGTATAATGCAGAATGGGAGGTGAGTGCTTAAGGAAGCCACTCTCAATAATATTTAAGCAGAAACTAGAATGATTAGAAGTCAGCTAAGCAGAGCTGGGGAACAGATATTCCCAGCAAAACAAACGATATATGCAAAGATTCTGAGGTTAAAAAAAATGTTTCCCTATGTTCAAGGAACTGAACTGAGGCCAGAACCATGAAATCATAATAAGTTACTGGTTGGGGTGGGAAAAGAGATCAGGTTTTTCTGACAGCTGTAGGCTATAAAAATGGTTTTGGAACTGAACCTATGGTTGATGATAACAACGAAGGTGTTAAAGAGGCAAGGGTGACATGATCTAATCTGCATTCTGTGAAGATCATTCTGCTTGTGATAAAGTAACTAAATTGAAAAGACAAAACTAATGATGAGGAGGAGGAAGATGCTAGTGCCATAGCCCAAGTGAGGAATGATGTGTGCCGTGTCCTGTGGATACATACAGAGGTGAAACTTCTACAGGTGCTAGTAAATGACACTATTGTAACACTCATACTTTCTCACAGTTGTTACAGATTTTTATACTAAACTGAGAGCTCCCTGAAACAGGGACCATGCTTTATTCACCTCCATTTCAGCAGCCAGTACAGAGCAAATGCTCAATAAATGTGGAATGATGAATAGACAAAGAAGTAAAAAGTGAATTCATTAAACTATTTAATTGCTACATCATGATAATAATCACTAAATAAACATTTGGGCTTCCCGGGTGGTGCCAGCGGTAAAGAACTCGCCTGCCAACGCAGGAGATATGAGATGCAATTTCATTCCATGGGTTGGGAAGATCCCCTGGAGAAGGATATGGCAACCTACTTCAGTATTCTTGCTTGGAAAATCCCATGGACAGAGAAGCCTGGCGGACTACAGTCCTCTGGTTCACACAGAGTCAGACAAGACTGAAGTGACTGAGCACTACCAGCACAAATGCACATTTAGTGATAAAATGACCAGGAAGTACTAATTTTTTGAAAAGGAATAATATA
Source organism: Neotragus moschatus (assembly GCA_006410615.1). NCBI lineage: Eukaryota > Metazoa > Chordata > Mammalia > Artiodactyla > Bovidae > Neotragus > Neotragus moschatus. The sequence goes on along the minus strand of SJYA01000596.1, from coordinate 1,261,022 downwards.
AAAAAAAATAAATTGCTACATATCTAGCATTTTTAAAACATCAAATTTTAAAATAGGATAAACACTTTTGAATAAACTCCAAAAATTCATTCTTCTATTAAAGCAATGAGATTACTAGCAGAAACCGTCAATATTAACTTCTTTCAAAACTCTGGAAATTAACCAAAGGCTTGTAATAATCTGAGGAGTGTTTGTTTTTTAAAAAATGGTTTTGTCTCAGTAAGAACAGTGAGATTTGTGACACTTTCCGTTACCTAATATCCATTTCCTCTTCCCCATTTCTATGGTTGCCTTGAAAACCAACAGCCTCACAATCATTTTAACCCCCAAACCCAGCACCTAGAACCACTGGGTGGCAAATGGGGAGAACAGGCTTAGAGTTCTCCAAAAGTCCTATTCCCAGAGAAATGTCATTATCAGACAGGGCTGGCAGATCTCTGGAAACCTCTTCTGTCAAGCTCTGTCTTCATCTGACCTGACTTAGCGTTCCATCTGCAAACAGCCTTTTGTCCAGAACACTTGTCAGAAACAATCAGTGGCAACTGTCTAACATCCCAGCTGCCAAAACAGCAAAAGAAGAATTGGAGCAAACAAGTAGCTGATCAAAAACCTTGAAAGGAAAAGTTAGGTACTAAGTTTCATAGCAGTCCTTAAAATACTCTTAAAATCCTAGAATTCACAAATGCAGGACTGTTGTTCCTGCCCAAGAAAGCCCCTGATTTCTCATCACTGATTGACTCTGCGGCTCTAAGCTAGAAGGAATCAAGACTAATGCAGAGTTATGAACTTCTCATTAAAATGCCGAAGACACACTCCAACATGGACACAGAATCCCTCAGCAAAGGCTGGGAGACTGATTAGATCAAGGCCCTTAAGGAAATCTTTCTCTAGCAATTAGCTGACCATTAAGCTAACGAAGCAGAGACTTCAGTGGCTACCCTTGACAAAGAATACAGACTTAACAGAATTAGTTAAGTAAAATCACTAAGTAAATTAGACCAACAACAGTGTACAACAATTACAAATTCCAGGCATCTACGCAAGAGAAATAAAAACATATGACCATTTAAAAATGTATACATAAATGTTCATGGCAACATTATATGAACCAAAATTAGAAACAACTTAAATACCCAATAAGTAATAAATGGATAAACAAAATGTAGTTTATCTAAACAACGGAATATTTTTCAAGCAAAACATTAGTTAAGTACTGATATTCTACACCATGAAAGAACCTTGGAAACATGCTAAGTGAAAGAAGCCAGACTCAAAAGGCCACATGCTATGATTCTATTTACGTGAAATGTCCAGAAGAGGCAAATCCATAAAGACAGAAAGTAGATGAGTGGTTGTCAGGGGCTGCGAGGAGGAGGAAGTGAGTACAGAATGTCTTTGGGGGATGAGAAAACTGTTCTGGGATCAGAGAGTGGTGATGACTATACAACTTTGTGAACATACTAAAAACCATTGAATCATACAGTTTAAAGAAACAAATTTATAGTATGTGAATTATATCAATAAAATAAATGTTTAAAAAAACAACAGAAATAATCTAAATTTTCATTTCTAATTAATTCAGAAAAGAACCACAGTTCCTCATTATAATAACAGTTCCAATTAAAAAGCCATACTTTGGGATGGCGGCAGGATAAATTAGGTGATTGGGATTAACATATACACAGTACTATATATAAAATAGATAACCAACAAGAACCTACTGTACAGTACAGGGAACTATACTCAATATTTTGAAGTAACCTATAAGGGAAAAGAATCTGAAAAGGAAAATATATACATGTGTGTATGTGTACATCTGCGTGTGTGTGTGTGTAACCAGGTCACTGTGCTATATACTTGAAAGTAACACAACATTGTAAACCAACTATATTTTAATAAAAATTAAAAAAAAATTTTAATGATAAAGCAACCCTGAACATGTAAAAAAAAAAAAAAGTCATACACCCAGCTCTTAATTTTAAGGAGTCAATTTCTAAACAAGGTAAGTAGTAACCAGGATGTTTATGAAGGTTCACCTGAAACAAAATCAATTCATTTCAGATGGGTTACTACACAGCCTCCAGAAACCATCTTTCTATCACTGGTGCCTAATAACCTGATTTTCATATAAGGCTTAAGACTAAATGAGCTATAATGACTCCAATCAACTTGTATAAATTTAACAATGTACACAAACTTCTTTAAGTTCAGCTAAAAGGACATGGAACAACAGACAGGTTCCAAATAGGAAAAGGAGTACATCAAGGCTATATATTGTCACCCTGCTTATTTAACTTATATGCAGAGTACATCATGAGAATCGCTGGACTGGAAGAAACACAAGTTGGAATCAAGACTGCTGGGAAAAATCTCAATAACCTCAGACAGATATGCAGATGATACCACCCTTATGGCAGAAAGTGAAGAGGAACTAAAAAGCCTCTTGATGAAAGTGAAAGAGGAGAGTGAGAAAGTTTGTTTAAAGCTCAACATTCAGAAAACGAAGATCATGGCATCCGGTCCCATCACTTCATGGGAAATAGATGGGGAAACAGTGGAAACAGTGTCAGACTTTATTTTGGGGGGCTCCAAAATCACTGCAGATGGCGATTACAGCCATAAAATTAAAAGACACTTACTCCTTGGAAGAAAAGTTATGACCAACCTAGATAGTATATTCAAAAGCAGAGACATTACTTTGCCGACTAAGGTCCATCTAGTCAAGGCTATGGTTTTCCCAGTTGTCACGTATGGATGTAAGAGTTGGACTGTACAAAAGGCTGAGCACCGAAAAATTGATGTGTTTGAACTGTGGGGTTGGAGAAGACTCTTGAGAGTCCCTTGGACTGCAAGGAGATCAAACCAGTCATTCCTAAAGGAAAGAAGTCCTGAATATTCATTGGAGGGACTGATGCTGAAGCTCCAATATTTTGACCACCTGATGTGAAGAGCTGACTCATTAGAAAAAACCCTGATGCTAGGAAAGATTGAAGGCAGAAGGAGAAGGGAATGACAGAGGACGAGATGGTTGGATGGCATCACTGACTCAATGGACATGAGTTTGTACAAGCTCCAGGAGATGGTGAAGGACAGGGACGCCTGGTGTGATGCAGTCTATGGGGTCACAGAGTCAGACATGACTGAGCCACTGAACAACAACAACAATTTTAAGTACTGAGATGGTTGCCACTCTTTTATACCACCCACATATGTGTAAATTAACTTATCCTAGTAGGTTTTTATTTACATTGTTCTTCTAAAGCTTGTGAATATACAGGTATATTGTTTAATAAACAGGTATACTGTCTAATATAACAATCAGTACTTTTGTTATTCTAAGTATATATGCTGATGTGAACAAGTACAAGTATATATTCATATTAGCATATTTAATGCTCTAAGGAAAAGCTAACTAAGTGACCTATTTACTCTAAAGAACTATGAACACAAAAGAATTTTCTCCTGCTAAGCTTGTTCATTTCCCTTCCAAAACTAAATATGGTACTAATATACAATTTTACATTTTTATGTATGAGGCCTGGAACACTAACAGAGGCTGAGGGAAGAAGACACAAATGCAACAAAAATGCAGAAGAGATCAGCAGCAGTCACACAAGCAACTACCTCAGCCATCATTTAAATATCTCAAGAGTCATAGTCTGACTTATAAGGACAAGGCAGAGTATTCAGGAAATATGTTAAAGGAATGCATTTGCAAATAAATACCTGATGAAATGTTAGGTAAGAACAAAAAAACCCTCTAAGAAATATGACTGATAAATAAAACACAGAGGGCAATGAATCATCCTGACTTGTGTGTGCTATATAAAGGTCATATTCACAGTAATACCAGCAACTACACTTTCCAAAGTTTCTCACGTAACAAGAAATCCTTCACAGCAAACCCACTAGAGGCTATTTTTGGATTCAAAATCTTAGCAAAACTCTTTATGGTTTATTTCATCAACTCTATGTAAAATATATAACTCTCACTCTGTTTTTTTCCATTTGAAACGTGTTCAAATACTTTCTGAATGTTTACTGCATTTTTAGGCCTTCTAGCACTGTATATACAAAGGTGCTAAGACACTCTCTCTACCCTTTTATAATTACAAGAGAGGAGAAAGATACACTGAAAACAGCTAGATACAAAATGAGAATGAAAGCATGAACAAAGTGTGGAAATCACAGAAGTGCAAGCAACTGACAATGCCCCGGAGAATCAGGAATGATTTCACCAGGCAGGTGATAAGTGAGCAGAATTTTAAAGGATGAATGGAAATCTTTCACGTCTGAAAGAGCAGAAAAGGTATTAGAGGCAAAGGAATAATATAAACAAAGACATGAAGGCATAAAATATGCATCATTATATTTGAGGAACAAGGAAAAGTTCACTGTGGCTGGAGCTCTGGAACAAGGCGTTAAGAGCAGGAGGAAGTATGCACAGCCTTACTATGACAGGCCTTGTATGCTTTGCTACTTTAACTGAAAAGTTTGGGACACAATCTGAAATAATTAGAAGCTGAATGACAGGGCCAGGTTTATATAATAAGGAAAGTAAAATTCGTACAAAGTGTTACAGTGCCTAACATAAAGCAAGCGTTCAGTTAGGGGTACTAATATTAATGCTAGAATACGTACTTAATAGTCACAAAAAGAATACTCACCTTATGTCTTTGATAGTTGCTCGTTTCAGGGGATCAACCTGCAGCATATGCATCAGGAGAGTGGCGACAGAACGATTGAGATATTCCGGGATGTAGAAAACACCCCCTCGGATCTTCTTGAACAGTGTAGGCACGTGCTCATCATCAAATGGGAGGGTGCCACAAAGAAGAGCGTACAGAATAACGCCGCAGCTCCAGATATCGACTTCAGGACCTGCGTACAGCCTGGGGGAGACGGCGACACAAAACTGAGATGCAAGCGCCACTCCGCAACTGCACGCACCCTGCTTCTTCTCTGTGTACCTGTGCACACAGCGCAGACTCCAAACGTATTGCTTTCCAAGCTCTTTAGTGAAATCCATGGCCACTCCCCGGCACTCAATGGTTGCTCTCCAGAGAGGACAACTGGTCTAACCCACTGCTATTCAAATTTCCCAAAAGAAAATAGTACTTATGTGTACTTGACACAAACTAAACTGAATTTACTAAGTAAAAAGTATTAAACGTTCTGTGGTTGATTTTTGATAGAAACATCAAAGTGGATGACCATAACCTTTAAGAAAAGCAATACTATATAGTGTATAGGCTAAATCTTCTTACATAAAGCAATTAAAAGACAAGACAATGCATAAAAAATAGCATGTTCATGCCTGACAGACCTATTTTAAAGAATATTTGAAATAGTAAAGTACCTAACTAGTTCTCTTTCATGGTATTCATGCTATATCACATTATCCTGCATACCTACTACTTTCATTCAAATCACCTGGTGGCTCATGGGGCTGAGATGACCTTTATCCAGAAAACCTATGCCTAGAATGTTGTTCCTTTTGTCTCTCACCTTTCTACAGTGTTAAAATTCACCTGACAGCACATTACCAAACTCAAACCTGAGCCTCAGGTAATAGAGTAAATCTCTACAATTCCAATTAAAACGGTATAATCCATTTCAATAAAAATCACTATCCAATGTTTACAGTGTTTGGTATGTAGCCCAAGCTCCTATATATGCAATGGTAACTGTTTTATATTTTCTCTCACAGAATTCTGTTAACTTAAGATCAGACACTGGTCACCAAAGAAGACTTGAGTTTATCACTGCAATCTGTATAAACATTTAAAAAATGTATCAATGAGTAAGTTACATGAATAATTACAGTCTTCTCTTATGCAGTTTGCTTTCATGAAATGACAATAACGTCTCCCCTCAAAACCTCATTCTTCCAAAGACAACATAAATATATTCTACATGCTTTATAAGACTATATNCAAAGAAGACTTGAGTTTATCACTGCAATCTGTATAAACATTTAAAAAATGTATCAATGAGTAAGTTACATGAATAATTACAGTCTTCTCTTGTGCAGTTTGCTTTCATGAAATGACAATAACGTCTCCCCTCAAAACCTCATTCTTCCAAAGACAACATAAATATATTCTGCATGCTTTATAAGACTATATAAAGTATGATTAAAAGACTGTGTCTGATAGATAAATAATGACACTAGCAAATGCTTGCTTTCCTAGCTGCAATCGCCTAAAATGAAAAAAAAAATCAAGATATTTTTTCAATTTTAATGGAAAAACTCCTTAAATGCATTCATAACAAAATCAAAATTAAATGTTTTAAAAATTGTTTAATGCAACTCTTCTGTCTTCAATGACAGAAAAATTAAAGGGACAATGTGCTTTATTAAAAACCTTACCTTCCAAAGAGAATATATTAAAGTTAAATGTAATCAGAATGAACAAAACATTATGAAAAGCTTACTCTTCACTGATCTACTATATTACCTGCCTGAGATGACTTCAGGTGCTGCATAATTTGGGGATCCGCAGCTAGTTCGCAGAAATTCACCATCTGACATCATGTTAGATAATCCTAAAAATAAGAGTAGTATGTTTAGCTGGTGCTAGATATGTTTAAAGTAAATATGGATTAATGTAAAAGGAATAACATCAAGTCTGTAGTGCCTCAAATATCATACTGTGTACTTATTTTAAAAAGCAGTAGAAAGTATTTGTTAGACTAGAAAGAGACCATTTCAGAGAGCTTATAATGACCAAAAAAGCTAAAGCACATAACACATAAGACTGAAATTCCTTTCCTAAATAAGAATGTTGATTCATTTCACAAATATGAGGTTATTCTAAATTATGCATACTTTTTCAAACATAAAAGCATCAAAATACTACTTACCCATTTTTCCAAGTAAAAGAAAACAGATTACTATCACTTTTTTATATTCTGCTTTCATAGGCCTTTTTAAAAAAATCTCTAGGTAGAAATCAGCTAGGCTCCAATTTATAAAGATTACGTTCCAAAAGTTTTTAATTTGGAAAGCTTTAATTCAACATTAAAAAAATATTCTATTGAACCAAAATCTAGTTGAACTGCAGCACTAAATGAGGTTTATGATTAGAGAAGAAAGAGAAATAGGAAAAGGAATTTCCTGACTTTTAGATTAAAGATAAGGTACAGACAAAAATGTTAACTAAATAATGCTGAACTCTGGCACCTTTTCATCTCTTTCTATAATCTCTCACTTCCTAAACCCTTTCCCCAACCATGGCACCCTGTCCAGGTATGTTGGTCCCAGAAAATGTTTGGTCATAAAAAAAATACATTTTATCCTTTATTTTACCCCCAACAAAAACTCCTATTCTTTTATCAACAGCTGTTAGATATTACTATGCAGTCTACTGACATTCCTCCTCCATCAGTTCAGAAGGATTACAATGCTCCACAACTGCATGGAAATCTTCACAAACCTCCATTTAAGTGCATGTATCAGGGAAAAGCCTGTACTTTCATTAGACTTTCAATGTAGATTTGTAACCCTCACAAAAAACAGTCAAGTCTCCTTTCCTCAGGAGGGAATGCAGATTGAGTAGGTTTACCTTGACACCAGCTCTCTCTAACTTCTCTAGATGTACTTGCATTTTTAGAAAGTGGTTTAAATGAACAGAACAAGCTAACATGCAGACTGTGCGACTAATCCCTTTTCACAATATAGGATTTACATCCTTGAAATTCAAAGTTTTAGCTCATTAAGAGTTGGTACTGTCACACTTGCAAAGGCAGCTAGTACACTTCTGAACAACTCTGGAGTTACATACCAAAATCAGCTATCTTGGCATTCATCTGTGCGTCCAATAGCACATTCTCTGGTTTCAGGTCTCGATGAACAACCATATGCCTATGACAGTAATCCACGGCAGACAGAATCTGCTGAAAGAGCCGCCGAGCTTCCATCTCTTCAACCTATCAGGTATAAAAGAAAGTATACCAAGAACATTTGGGACATCTACATAACAAGTTTTAGTTTCACAGTCAACCTAAATATAACTGAGTAATAAGCAATTAGAATTGTGTTAGAATTCTCAACAAATCAGACAAACAAGCCAAAACCTTGCATTCAAGCTCAACGTATCAATCGATAGGCTTTTCTTTGCTGCTAGATGTCACAGTTCATTTTCAAATAATAATACTAAATGTGCACAATGTTTCACAAGTCAAACAATCTAAAATAGCATTAAAGTGAAACTGCTAAGAAAAGGAAATATCTGAAGCTTCAGCATGATGTTATGGAACTAATTTTGCACTTTGAAAAGCATAGGCTTTTCATGTTGGCAATTAAGTGGAATATATTTCCTAAAATCAGTGTGTCATAAAGTGCATGTTTTAAGAAGGAAAATACATCTAATACTCCGTATGTTTAGTTAGATATTATTACAGAAACAATCTCGACTTTGAAGATATCTTTGTGGATTGCTATTTCTTACTATTTTCCTCTTTTTTTTGCTTAAGGGTTTATTGTACTAGATAGAATGTTACTCACCCGTCCATGTTTACAGATGTAGTCAAACAATTCACCACCAGACACATATTCCATTACCATAAAAAAATCTGTTGGAGTGCTGATCACCTGGTATCTTTTTTTGTCAATGAAAAATATAATAAAAATATTACTTTAACCAAAATCAGCCTAGTATGTTCATTCCTACTATAAATTGATATTCCAGTGTTTTATAATACTTTAAGATGTCAACAAATTATACAGTGTTATCAAAATAATCACAGAGTTATAAACATGGAGGTTCATAAAACTCAGTTAGGTCCTTCAGCTTTACAGACTTCCCTCCAGATCCCACCTTTCATGTTTACAAAATCTAGGAAATCATCAATTCCTTGACAACTAAATTAAGAATTAATTTTTCCATTTAAACAAAAATGTGTTTGTAGTCTATGGAGATGGACTATGACCACTTAGACAGCATATTAAAAAGCAGAGATGTTACTTTGCAGATCTGTTCATCTGGTGAAAGCTATGGTTTTTCCAGTAGTCATGTATGAATGTGAGAGTTCGATTATAAGGAAAGATGCATGCCAAAGAATTGATGCTTTTGAACTGTGGTGCTGGAGAAGACTCTTGAGAGTCTCCTGGTCAGCAAGGAGATCAAACCAGTCAATCTCAGTCCCAAATATTCATTGGAAGGATTGATGCTGAAGCTCCAATACTTTGGCCATTTGATGCAAAGAACTGACTAATTAGAAAAGACCCTGATGCTGGGAAAGATTGAAGGCAGGAGGAGAAGGGGACGACAGAGAATGAGATAGTTGGATGGGATCACCAACTCAATGGACATGATTTTGAGAAAGCTCTGGGAGTTGGTGATAGACAGGGAAGCCTGGCATGCTGCAGTCCATGGGGTCACAGAGAGTCAGACACGACTGAGTGACTGAACTAAACTATGGAGTTGAGGTATGTTATATTTAAATAACAGTGAAAAAGATTCTTGGAAAGGAAAATGTTATCAACATGGATACAATCAGCAAAATCTTAAAATTGACAAATGATCCTGTCTTCAAGATAAAAAATTCAAAAAAGGGAAGGAAGGTATAGATTAAAAGTAAATTAAGAGACATGTTGTATAGACTAGTTTTGATTCTAGTCCAAACAGACCAACTTTAAAAACTATTTATAAAATAAGAAAAGAAAATCTGAACGACTGGTTGATAATATTTAACTGTTTAAAATATTAGATGATACTACACTACGCTTATTTTATTAAAATACAGCCTTTACCTTACCTTCCAAAGTAGATATTGAAGAGATTACAGGTTAAAAGATGACTCAGATGGTAAAGAATCTGCCTGCAATACAAGAGACCCGGGTTCGATCCCTGGGTCAGGAAGATCCCCTGGTGAAGGGAATGGCTACCCACTCCAGTATTCTTGTCTGAAAAAGTCCTTGGACAGAGGAGCCTGGCAGGCTACAGTCCGTAGTTCATGGGGTCAAAAAGAGTTGGATACGACTGAATGACTAACACTTTCACACTTTCACTTTACAGATTAAAAACATACTATTTGAGATTTGCTTAAAAATAATTTGGGGTAGGAGAAGTAGAAAGAAGCAGATGAAATAATTCACTGATAACTGCTGAAGTTGAATGATAGACATATAAGGCTTCATCACTTTACTTTTTTTTGTATGCATTATGAAACTTACATAATACAAAATTAAACAGATATGTGTGTTTATATGTGTGAAAATATATATGTTCTAGGCACTCAAAGCTGAGCACATAAAACAATAAATAATCTTAGCTCTATTTGTCAAAATTTTTCCTAAAAAACTATAACTTCCACATCCACACACAATTTTACCAGAGTTTTGAAAACTTTAAAAACATGTTGACTAGAGTATTAATGTTTTAAATGATGGTTGCATCTAACACATATAAATGAACAATTGTTCTACTCTGCTTTGTTTACAAAGGATTAGTTATATCTAGTTGATTATTAGAAATATTTAAATTACACTGAGTTTCTATTAAGAGCTGCTATGTATAGCTGTGTGGTTGTGCATGGCTTAAAGGCACCCAGTGGAAGGCACAAGCAGGGGCTAAGAAGTGGCCCAGATGCTACCCTGCAGGCAGTACACCTTGACACAAGATGTCTCAGAAGCAGGGTAGGCTTTTGGTAACTAGTCCACCCAGATGGGGCACTGTTTATTATTAATGTTCAAAAAAAGAAAGTTCTAAACGGTGGTCCTGGTTACTATTCTTTAAAGAGAAAGGAAAAAATGGTCAAGAAATTGGTGATATAACTACATAGTATATATTGTAAGAGAGGACACATCATATATAAATTAATACCTGCAAAAAGTAAAATAGTTAACAACATTGTGAAACAACTATACTTCAATTTAAAAAGAAATAGAAAATAAAGTAAAATATAAAAGCTATATTTTATAGCTTCCACATCTGAAAATGATTACAGATTTTCAGAATAAAAANCCTGCAAAAAGTAAAATAGTTAACAACATTGTGAAACAACTATACTTCAATTTAAAAAGAAATAGAAAATAAAGTAAAATATAAAAGCTATATTTTATAGCTTCCACATCTGAAAATGATTACAGATTTTCAGAATAAAAAAAATAGCAGCCGCTAGTATTTGGGATGAAAAAGGTACCCCACTTTCTACAGATTAATGTAACTGGTAAATAAGGTTGAGTCTTCTCAAATGAACTGTGAACAGGGAACTTACCCTGAGAACTCTAGGGACAAAAAAAGGTTCTAAAGAAGCAATCCTAACAGGCACCAAACTAATAGAATAAAATGAACAGTGAACAGCAAGGGCACCCATGGTGTCACCTCACTGTAGACTGATCTGATTTATCAACAGAAGTCTCAGCCACTTTTATGTTTTNACCAGATGCCATGATCTTCGTTTTCTGAATGTTGAGCTTTAAGCCAACTTTTTCACTCTCCTCTTTCACTTTCATCAAGAGGCTTTTTAGCTCCTCTTCCCTTCCTGTCCAATACATGCCCTCTAATTTCCTTGACTCCTTAGTTCTCATTCTCCTTTCCTCTTCCACACACAGCCACTTATTCCACAGTCACATACTAAGACTAATTCCTCCGATTATGCACTGGATTCCTTTGTCCCACATACTGAAGAACTTGGTTTCTACAATTAGCTATTCTTTCTCCTGTATCAATCTCTCCCTCTTGACTGTATTGTCCTCTTGACACACAAGCATTCTATAATATCTTCCATCTTAAAAAACAAACACTGTTTAGATCTCACACTAGTTACCACTCCTATGTCTCTCCTCTCTAAAGTCCCTGAATGCTCTGTTGTTACTATCTCCCCTTCTATATCTCAGATTCTTTCCTAACAGGTTTTTGTCTTCACTATTCCAACAAATTTCAAAGACACCAGCACCTTCCACCTTGCCAAACCTAATGGTCAATTCTCAGTCTCATCTTACTCAATATTCAACAGTATAAGGAAAAGTTAATAATCTTTCTTCAAATATGTTTTCCAATTGGCTTCCAGACACCAAAAACTTTCTTGGTTTTCCTCCAACCATTTTAATTGCTCATTTTCATTCTCTTTTGCTGATTCCTCCCCTTCTCCCAGACATCTTAATATCATGGTGCCCTAGAGGTCAATCCCTTGAATTCTTATGGAGCAAGAAGAGGATTGTGGAATTCACATTCCACACTCACACCCTTGAGGATCTCGTCTAGTCTTTGGGCCTTAAATATCTTAAATACTATCTATATGCTGATGACTTCCAAATTTATCTCTAGTTTACAGCTTTCTCCTTAACTTCACACTCACATATCAAACAAACTATCTGCATTTCTACTTGGATAATTAATAAGTATTTCATCTTCAAAAAGAAAATCAAATTCTTGATACCTAAAACCCCACTTCAAATCTGTTCATTCTACAATCTTTTCTGTTTCAATTAATGGCAGCTCCACTTTTTCATTTGTCCACACCAGGAAACCTTGGAGTCATCCTTGACTTCTCTCCTCTAACAACCTACTGTGCTGTGTTTAGTCACTCAGTCGTGTCTGACTCTTCGTGACCCCATGGACCGCAGCCTGCTAGGCTTTTCTGTCCAAGGGATTCCCCACACAAGAATACTGGAATGGGTTGCCATGTCCTTCTCCAGGGGATTTCCCCAACCCAGAGATTGAACCCAAGTCTCCTGTATTGCAGGCAGATTCTTTACCATCTGAGCTACCCAGAGAAGCCCACAACCTATATCTGTCAGCAAATCCTGTTCTCTACCTTGAAAATATATATAAAATATGCTTACTTCTCAATATTCTCCACACTATGTTCTAATCCAGGCCACCATCTCTTTCATTCAGAATACTGCAACTGACCCCTAATCTGATTTCTTTGCTTCAACATAAATCAGATAATATCACACCTCTGGTCAAAACTTTCCAGTGGCTTTCCTTTGACTCAGAGTTAAAAACCAAAGCTCTTACAATGGTCTGGTATACTCTTATCCAATCTGGCTCCCCTCTGTGTCTCTGACTATACCTCTTACTCCATTTTTCCCAGATCACTCTGCTCCCATGATCTACGACCTGTAGCAATTTCCACCTCATAGCCTTTGTATGTTCAGTTTTAGCCATCTGTTATTTCCTCCCTCCAAATATCTACATGCATATTTCCTCACCTCTTTATTGTCTAATAAATAACATATTTCATTAATGTAGGATTTACTGTGTATCTCTTCAATGCCACAAGCACACAAGTGCACACTCACACAAATATAAGCTCCATAACAGCAAAGATCTTGCTGTTGGCATCTGTTTGTTTGCTGATGCATCCCCAGTGCTGTCTGTTGAATAAATGTACCAACAAGCTACCTTTCTGGCCTTATTTTCCTCCATGTCCCTATACAACAGTCTGTGCATTAGACAAACCAGACCACTTGTTCCCACTATACCATGTTCCTTCATTCTTTTGCTTCACTGTTTTTCTAGAACCATCAGGACCTTGTTCATATGTCACTTCTTTATACAAAGAGTAACCACTGAACACCTACTATTGTACTAGGTGCTGAGGAGATAAAGATGATGTTGATGGTACGAATCTTCACTATCACTTAGATAACTAATGGGATACTCAACTTAACACAGCCAAGGCAGATCATTAACATTCACTTGTACCCCCCAAATGGTTCTCCTCCATTTCAGAAAATGGTGTCATCATCAACACCTAATTGCTCAAGTCAAAACCTCAAATTCCAGTTGCTTAGGCAAAAAAAGAGAAGATTCCTCATTCCCTTTCTTTTCCTCAGTAATTTATTAGTTTTACCTCTAAAATATACTTTGAATTGACAGGTCTATCTCCAGCTAGACCAGTGCCATCAAACAGAACTTCCTTCAGTGATGGAAATATTTTATCATACTGTCCAATATGATAGCCACTAGCCACACGTGGCTATTAAAACACCTGAAATGTGGCTAATATGACCAGAGAACCAAGTCTTTTTAATTTAATTAAAATTTATGCCACATATGGCTGGTGGCTACTGTACTGGACAGCACAAATCTACACTACCATTTTGGCTAAAGGCATCATTAATATCCCAGCTGGACCACAGCAACAGCTTCCTAATTGGTCTCTCTGCTTCTACTTCTGCCTCTGTACCCATTCTACACTATGGCCATGTCACTCCTGCAGCTTTCTCACTCCCTCAGCTTCTTGAACAAAATCCAAACCTCTTAGCAAAGTCTTCAAGATCCTATGACATGTGGTCCATGTCCACTCTCTGACCTCATGAACTACCTCTCTTTCCCTCACTCACTCCATTCTCGACATTATAGATTATAGCCATCTTCTTCTTCCTACAATACTCAATCTTTCACCCCTCTGAGGATGCTTTACAAATACCGTCCCCAGATTTTCAAATGGCTAGATCTTTATAATCCTTAAGCCTTATCTCTTCTCAACGAGGCTTTGCTAACAGCCTAGTCTAAATTAGCACCTCCTCCTTCCTCGTCACACCCTAGGACAGCACCATGTTTCCCTCTCCATATAGCACTTATCAATGCCTAAGATAGTCTGGTTAATTTGTTTACTTGCTATTGTGACTGCTAGATAAGGCCTCTGTCTTTTACTACTGTACTCCTAAAGCCTTAGAAAGTGCCTATCAGATACTAGGTACCCAATAAAAATTGGCTGAATAAAAGATGAAAACAAATACTGTTTTTGCACCTAAAGAATTCAATCTTGTGGAGATACTAAAAAGAAAATGAGCAATTACAATGTAATGTCCAGGGCTTTGGAAAAGCTGAAATTCTGGGTGCTCTAGGAACAGAGAGGATGAAACTTGACCCAGTGAGTTATGGCTAGGGCAAAGTAGTTTTTCTAGAGGTAACTGCATTTAAAAGCTGTATTTAAAGGACAAGTTGGAATTGAAAGCCTAGAGGAAGGGAGATATAGGTAAAGTTTTCTAAGCAGAAGCAACACTTGAAATACAACAAGTAAGAAAATGGTAACAATAAGAGCAGAGAGAAATGGGCAGACTTAGGAGACACAGGGAAAAAAGTAGTAGAACTTAATGATCAATTGTATGTAAAGAGGAATTAAATATGATGTTCAAGTTTTAGGCTTGGAAATTGTGTGATCAGTATTTTCATTCAGGCATACAAATGTATATAAACTAATATTCACGCACACAAATATATTTCATTCATGCACACAAACATATATATATATAAACTAAGTTGAAATATATATATATATATAAACTAAGCTGAATTTAATAAACTAATATGGATTTTTCATATACATATATATGAAAAAATTCAACTTAGTTTCAAATGCCTCTTTGATTTCAGAATGGAAACACTCAATAAATAGTTCAATGAATGTGTTCAGAATTCAGCAGAAACATAGATTTGTAAATTTTTAGGATAGAGATGACAAATCACACCATGGTAGCAGATGAGGTCACCCAGAAAGGATTCACTAAGATTACACTAGCTCAGAATGCTGAAGTATATCAGTATCTAGTGGCCAGGCAGACAATGAAGGGTCCGTAAAAAAAAAAGCTTCAAGAAAAGGCAAGAATGTAAAAAGAAAATCAGAAAACCGTGGTGCCATAGAAACCTAGGGACTACATTTTCAGGTGGTGTTCATGAAAAATGTTAAAAGCTGTCCACGAGGTGGATAAGATAAAGATATTTAAAAGCTGGTAGGCAAAAACCATCTTTGCCAAATTAGAAGTATTGATCCTTTGACCAGTTAAAGTGAAGTTTCCCTAAGAACCATGGGGAAATGAAAAACCAGGACAAAAATCAATTCAACAAATTCTAGTTTGTGGGAAGTTTGGAGTTTCCTTTCAATTCTGTTTATTCCTTTTAATTTTCTCCCCGTGGGTTTTTCCATTTTGAATTAATAGAGAAATTATGCAACATTCAACCTTCATTTTCAGTATTTAGTTTTCAACCTTTCTTGCTTATTCTAGAAGTCCAATCTGTAGCAAGGAAACTATTCTTGGCTCACTTGCATAGTCCAAGATTGCAGAAAACAAACAAAACCACTAAAAGGATCAGGTCTCTCTCCCTGTTTAAATCGCTAACACTGTTAGAAGGCTGTGTCAGCAAGTTCATTCTGAAGCAAGAATACATGAGTGCCTTTTAAAACAAAAAATCAAATCCACAATTAAAGAGGCAATGTGGTTAAATGGACTAAGCTTAGGCTGGTAGCCAGAAACTTTAAACATTAAATTCACCTCTGTCAGTTACCTTCTGACCAATCCTGAGAACATCCTAGTACTCCTTCACAAAACAGAACATAATGAAATAATTCTGAAACAGAATGGGGTAAGTAGTCAAACCAAAGTCAGACAACTATAAATAGTTATAGAAATGGAAGCAAGAAAACACTAGTAGCTATAACATCAAAAAGAAGCTTTTAAGTTTACCTTTTGACAACTGCAACTGCTTACTGACTAATTATTTACTCATAGGAACAAAATAGCAACTAGAACTCATGCTCTAAATGAACAAAGTTTCCTTGGCATC
The DNA here is from genome assembly GCA_006410615.1 of Neotragus moschatus. Lineage (NCBI taxonomy): Eukaryota > Metazoa > Chordata > Mammalia > Artiodactyla > Bovidae > Neotragus > Neotragus moschatus. The sequence goes on along the minus strand of SJYA01000596.1, from coordinate 1,244,496 downwards.
TTTCAGGGTTTGTTTTATATAAGTGATGAGGTCAAGAAACAAAGAATACAGAGACCTCTCCTTTCTCCACTCTCACTTTGGCATGTGACAGTTTTAGCCTGGCTTAGCAGCTTTCCCCTCTTATAGGAAGTGACCACTCAGGAAGGAAGAGCAAAGAGATTTATCTTAGAAGCTAAATATTAACATGAAGTTGAAGTCAGACATGAATTGGTTCAGTTAAATGAAGATCATTTGGAATCATGAGAGGAGTAAAATCACTGACCCTGCTTCTGGGTCAGTGCACTTCAACCAGCAGGCATTGTAACAATGAGAACACAATAATTCTCAAACAGCACCATGAAGTATCCCCATTTTAAAGTTAAGGAAACAAAGAATAGAAGAGTGAACATAGGTGATATTTTAATTCCTGTGATATCTTTAAAAATCTGTATATACAAATTTTGGATCATCTAGACCACAGGTCTTAGATAATATAACCTTAAAATCAAGTACAGCAATCCAATTTCAGGGACCTCATTTCTTATTTATGCTTATAATGAAGTGAACTTCAAATGAAGATCCAACGACACTGAAGCCTATCGTTAGAATGAAGTCTTCACTATAATGATGAGAGAACTGAGTCATCATAGGTCATCCAGTGGCACACCAAACCCCTGCAAAAGCCTCCTCTGAACAGTTAGCGGCATATTTATGCTGTTAGTAAGATACACTGAGGGGGCCCCCTCATTTAACATACCAATTTGCACTGGTTCCCTAGCAATAAATACATCTGGTTACAGAAAAAGACTAAATGCGTGTCCCGAATCCTAGCAATAACTGGATCAGCCATTCACTTAAAGATTTCAAGAATGCTACTCTCTTGGTTTTCTATTGCTGCCATACTAAGAACTTAGCGTGCTTAAAACAACACAAACGTATTCTGTATTATGTTACAGTTTTAAAGGGAAAAGTCTGATACATGCCTCTCTAGGCTAAAATAAAGGCACAGCAGGGCTTCATTGCCTTCTGGGGGCTGTAGGGGAAATCTATTTCTTTGTATTTAGAGATCACCCGCATTCCTTGGCTCATGGCCCCCTTCCTCTACCTTCAAAGCCAGGCACAGCCTGTTGAATCCTTTTCATGTCCCTTCTCTCTGACTTTGCTTCCATCTCAAATCATTTCCCTCTGGCTTATGATTTCCTTGTCCACTTTTAAGGCTCACTGAATTAGCCTGGAACCACCCAGATAACCAAGAAAAATCTTTCTGTCATTTGATTAGAAACCTTAAATCCACTCATAACCTTAATTCTCCTTTGCCACGTAATATAACATACTCACTGGAGATTAGGACGGCTTCCCTTTCTTTTGGCGGGGAGGTGGGCGGCATCAGCGGGGGCACTACTGTCTACCACAGCTGTTATGCAGCCTTGTTATCGGTAAACAGAGTGCCTCTACAGGGCTATCGGATTGCTCCTCATCAACGTTGGTACCTAAAGACAGCTCACTAAAAAAGTTTATATTAAATATAACCTCTGACTATAATCCTGGGAGGGATTGGGGGCAGGAGGAGAAGGGGACGACAGAGGATGAGATGACTGCATGGCACCACTGACTCGATGGACGGGAGTCTGAGTGAACTCCGGGAGTTGGGGATGGACAGGGAGGCCTGGCGTGCTGCGATTCATAGGGTCGCAAAGAGTCGGACACAACTGAGCGACTGAACTGAACTAATAACTAACTAGCAAAGTCTCCAAGATATTAATACTGCTTTTCTTCTCAGTTTTTTCAGTCCTGGAATAGAGGTTAATAGCATGCCATTTGAAATCAGATATGAAGTTAACAACTAGCTCTGCAACTTACTAGCTATTTGACCTTGGTCAAGTTGCTGATACTCTTTAAACATGTGATTTTCTTATCTGTATAATGAAGATAATAATATCCCTTATACACTTACTTGGAGGATGAAGTGAAATTATGTATGTCAAATGCTCAATACAGTTTCTAGCCATTATCAGTTACTCAATAAGATTAATATTTACTTTATTAAACTCTGTCCAAGCTTTAAGATAAAAAATAAAGACGGTCTTCAGTGTTTTAGCATATTACATTTTCACAATTAATATTAAACACAACTTAAGTCTAATGCTCTCCCAACTGAGCTATTTCAGCCACTTTAAACACAACTTCAAATGATGTAAAAGAATAATGCTGCATACTTAATGTCTAAATTTTCTATGGGTCTAGGTGATGTTAAATTAATTATCTTTCAAAGTAACTATTTATTAAACTCTTAATTTATTTACCTTCTAAGTTGGTAACTTGCTTTTTCCAAAAAAAAAAAAATTAATTTGCCTTCCTTGCCTGGAGAATCCCATGGATGGAGGAGCCTGGTGGGCTGCAGTCCATGGTATCGCTAAGAGTCGGACAGGACTGAGCAACTTCACTTTGACTTTTCACTTTCATGCACTGGAGAAGGAAACGGCAACCCACTCTAGTATTCTTGCCTGGAGAATCCCAGGGACAGGGAGCCTGATGGGCTGCTGTCTATGGGGTCGCACAGAGTCGGACATGACTAAAGCGACTTAGCAGTAGCAGTAGCAGCAGCAGTAAGGACTTTACTATCAGTAATTAAAGTAATGATGGCAGTTTTGCAAATAATATTATGTGCAGATAATCTTTAACAGTTACTTTCTACCTTTTCCAAAAAGAAAATACCCTGTTGATTAGAAGTGACTAGAAAACAATTATAAAATAAATCTAGAAATAGCAAAGTGCTAAATTACATGAATACTAGAAATAAGAGTGAATATATAATTAGACTTTTAATTCTAAACCAGAAGCATGCAAAAAAGGATAATGAAGTTAAATGAATTACATTTGTTAAATGTAAATATGAAAAACTGTATATTTATAAAAGTTTAACTAAAATAGATAATTATTTATAAATTCAAATATGATATTTGAGACAGTTTCTCTCATGTAATTAGGTACAGAAATACTTACAGTTTGATAATATGAGGATGACGAAAGAGTTTTAGATTTTGAATTTCTCGTTTTATTTTTCCAACAACATCTAAACTGCGAATCTTCTGTCTATTTAAAATTTTAACTGCCACTTTATGGCCTGTCAATTGATGTTCTCCAACTAGAGAAAAGAAAAAGGAAAATAACTTTGCCATCATAGCAATATAATCATTTATCCATGCTTCCTTCCATTGTAACTCCAAATTTCTTTCCTTATATTTACCACATTAATATCACTTATTGTAGAGAACAGAAAATAACTTCTTTTCATGTCTGTCTACTCTACTGGAGTATGTGCTCCTGAAGGACAGAAACTGTATCTTATCTTCTCTGTATCCTCAGCACCCAGTACAGAGATGTTAATTAAGTATCTGTGGAAAGGATTACTGAATTCCATTTTCATATCTAAAACTATAGGTATGAATTTTGGATAGAATAGAATTACTATTTTTTTGTTCCTCTCTTCCTCTTCTCTGGTTAATTAAATCACTTGCATTATGAAAGAATAAATAATTGTTATAATAAATTAAAACTCATAACTAGTTTCAGTTCCATTTCAGCAGAAAATTCACATGTAGCCCTTTTTCACCTTTTCTATAAAGGTTTCTTGTTTTCCCACATTTGATGGAATCTCTATTTCTTTCAAACTTTCACAGTATACTGACAAAGTTCATGTTCCCTCACCATTTTTAGGCTGTTATATACATATTTGTGTTCTTGAAAAATCATGTGGTAAGAGCTGGTAGCTCTTATCCTCCTTAAATAAGACAGTCGGTATTCATCTGAATCTGCTAGGAAGTGTCTAGCACAGTATTTTGCACATACAAGATGTATCACACTTCTTTATTTCAAACTATCTTACAAAGGTGTAATAACTAAAAGAGCATAGTCTTGGCATAAAACCAGACACAGAGATTAATGGAATAGAATAGACAGCCCTCAGATTAGCTCATGCATAATTAAGGTCAATTAATTTATGACAAATGACTCAAAAACATACAATGGGGAAGGGATAATCTCTTCAATAAATGGCACTAGGAATATTGGATAGACACATACAAAAGAATGAAAATAGACCTCATTTCATACATTATACAAAAATCAACTCAAACTGGATTAAAGACTTAAATTTAAAACAAAAAACCATAAAACTTCCAGAGAGAAACATAAGAGGTAATCTCCTAGAATTAACCTTAGCAATAATTTTTGGAACTTGATAACAAAAGCAAAGGCAACAAANAATATTGGATAGACACATACAAAAGAATGAAAATAGACCTCATTTCATACATTATACAAAAATCAACTCAAACTGGATTAAAGACTTAAATTTAAAACAAAAAACCATAAAACTTCCAGAGAGAAACATAAGAGGTAATCTCCTAGAATTAACCTTAGCAATAATTTTTGGAACTTGATAACAAAAGCAAAGGCAACAAAAGCAAATATAAATGAGTAGGATTAAATCAAACTAAAAAGCCTCTTCATGGCAAAAGAAATCATCAACAAAATGAAAAGGCAGTCTACTGAATGGAAGAAAATATTTGCAAATTACACATCTGATAAGGGGTTGTTAATACCCAAATTATGTAAATTATCTAACAATTTAATAGCAAAGAAACCAATCTGATTTGAAAAATGAATAAAGAAACTAAATAAACTTTTTGCCAAACAAGGTATACAAATGGCCAAATACACAAAATCTTCAGGTAATCATCAGGTAAATCATGACTAATTATCAAGTAAATGCAAATCAAACCTACAATGAGTTATCACCACACACTTCTCAGAATGGCTGTCATCAAAACTGAAGAGACAAAAAAGAAATTAAGGAATCAATTCCATTTACCATTGCAATGAAAAGAATAAAATACTTAGGAATATACCTACCTAAAGAAACTAAAGACCTATATATAGAAAACTATAAAACTCTGATGAAGGAAATCAAAGAGGACACTAATAGATGGAGAAATATACCATGTTCATNTAAAAAAAAAAAAAAAAAAAAAGAACTACAATATGATTCTGCAACCCCCTTGTAGGTATTTGAAGGAAATAAAAATAGGATGTCAAAGAAGTATCTACACTACCATGTTCATCACAGTGTTATTCACAAAAGCAAAGATATGAAAACTACCTAAGTGTCCGTCAATGAATGAATGAATGAAGAAGAATGGTGTGCATATTTTCTCCCCCCACCACCACGGACAGGAGCTCCAGGGACAGGCACAAGCCATCACTACCATCCTGGGCTTGCAGGGGTCCCAGAAGGAGAAGAGAGAGAGAGAAGGCCTGAGAAATATCTGAAGCTATTACAGACAAAACCTTCCCTAACCTGAGAAAAGAAACACTCAAATCCAGGAAGCACAGAGAGTCCCCTACAAGATAAACTCAAGGAGGAACCTGCTGAGACACAGATTAATCAAACTGACAAGAATTAATGACAGAAAAAATGTTAAAAATAATAAGGGAAAAGCAACAAATAATATATGAGAGAATCCCTATAAAGTGATAAGCTGAGTTTTCAGCAGAAACTCTGCAGGCTGAAGCGAGTACTACAATATATTCCAAGGGCAGATGGGGAGAAACCAAAACCAAAAATACTCTACTCTTCAAGGCTATTGTTCAGATTTGACAGAGAAATCAACAGATTTTACAAACAAGCAAAATTAAAAAGAGACTTCAGCACCATCAAAACCAGCATTACAATAAATCCTAAAGGTACTTTTCTAGGCAAAATATAAAATGCCACAACTGGAAACAAGAACAATACAAATTAGAAAGATCACTGGTAAGAGCAAACATAAAACAAAGATAGGAAATTACCCACACATAAATCTGATATCAAAACCAGGGATTGTGAAAAGAATACAAATGCAGGATATTGACAATGTATTGGAAATGAACAGACCAGCAACTTCAAATAATCTTGTACATATACAGACTGCTATACTAAAACCTCTTTGGAATCACAAACAAAAAATCTATAATAGATACACATACAAAAAAGAAAAAGCAAACACAACACTAAAGATAGATATCAAATCACAAAGAAGAGAACAAAAATGAAGGGAATAAAAAAGACCCCTGGTGGCGCAGATGCTATAGAATCTGTCTGCAATGCAGGAGACTTGCGTTCAATCCTTGTGTTGGGAAGATCCCTGGAGAAAGGAGTGGCAACACACTCCAGTATTCTTGCCTGGAGAATTCCATGGACAAAAGAGCCTGGCAGGCTACAGTCCACAGGGCCACAAAGAATCGGACACAACTGAGTGACTAACACTTTCACTTTCAAAAATAAAAGCTAAATCACTTAACAAAATGGTGATAAGAACATACATTATCAATAATTATCTTAAATGTAGAATGGATATAAAAATAAGACCCAAATATATGCTGTCTACAAGAGATCCACTTCAGATCTAGGGACATACAAACTGAAAGTGAGAGAATGGATAAAGATATTCCATGTAAAGAGAAATCAAAAGAANATAAAAGCTAAATCACTTAACAAAATGCTGATAAGAACATACATTATCAATAATTATCTTAAATGTAGAATGGATATAAAAATAAGACCCAAATATATGCTGTCTACAAGAGATCCACTTCAGATCTAGGGACATACAAACTGAAAGTGAGAGAATGGATAAAGATATTCCATGTAAAGAGAAATCAAAAGAAAGAGAGTAACAATACTCATATCAGACAAAACAGACTTTAAAATAAATACCGTTGAAAAAGACAAGGAAGGACAACGATCCATAATGATCAAGAGATCACTCCAAGAAGATGTAACATTTATAAATGTATATGCACCCCCCATAAGACTACCTCAATGTATAAGGCAAATGCTAACAGACATTAAAGGAGAAATTGCCAGTAACACAGTAATAATAGGGGACTTTAACACCTCACTTTCATCAATGGACAGATCATCAAAGCAGAAAAATCAATACGGAAGACAAAAGGCCTTAAATGACACATTAGACCAGATGAACTTAATTGATAATTATAGAACACTCTATCCAAAAGCAACAGAATACACTTTCCTCTCAAGTGCAGATGGAACACTGACCAGGATAAATCACATCTTGGGCTACAAATTAAGCCTCAGGAAATTTAAGAAAATTGAAATCATATCAAGCATCTTTTCTGACCACAACACTATGAGATTAGAAATCAATTACAGGGGGAAAAAAACATAAAAGAAAAAAAAAAGACACATTCACATGGAGGATAAACAATGTTACTAAACACAGCAATGAATCATAGCAGAAATCAAAGAAAAAAAAAAAACTAAAGACAGGTGACAACAAAAACACCATGATACAAAAACTATGGGATATAGCAAAAGCAATTCTGAGAAGGAGGTTTGTAACAATACAATCTTACCTCAGGAAACAAGAAAAATTTCAAATAAACATCCTAATTTTATAGCTATAGTAACTAGAGAAAGAACAAAACCCAAAGTTAGCAGAAGGAAAGAAGCCATAAACATCAGCATAGAAATAAATGAAATAGAGAAGAAGACAATAAAGGATCAATGAAACTAAAAGCTGCTGTTGTAAAAAGACAAACAAAATTGACAAACCTTTAGCCAGACTCATCAAGAAAAAGAGAGAGGGCTCAAATCAATAAAATTAGAAATGAAAAAGGAGATGTTACAATGGATACTACAGAAATTAAAAGAAAAAGTCATTTAGGAGACTACTACAAACAACTAATTATATACCAGTAAAACAGACAACCTAGAAGAAATGAACAAATTCTTAGAAAGGTATAAACTCCCAAGACTGAACTAGGCTGCACCAGGAAGAACCAGAAAATATGAACAGACCAATCACAATTAATGAAATTGAAACTGATTAAATCTTCCAGCAGAAAGAGAGTGCAAAAAAAGGAACCCTCTTAAATTGTTGGTGGAAATGTAAATTGGTCCAGCCACTATGGAGAATAGTATGGAGGCTTCTTAAAAAACTAAAAATAGAGCTACCATATGACCCTGCAAGAGCTTCCCAGGTGGGGCTAGTGGTAAAGAACCTGGCCGCCAATGCATGAGACTTAAGAGACACAGGTTCGATCCCTGGAGGAGAGGGCATGGCAATCCACGCCAGTATTCTTGCCTGGAGAATCCCATGGACAGAGGAACCTTGTGGGCTACAGTCCATATGGTTCCAAAGAGTCAGGCATGACTGAAGCGACTTAGCAAGCACATGACCCTGTAATCCCACTCCTGGGTATGTATTTGGAGAAAAACATGGTCCAAAAGGATGCATGAACCCCAGTGATCAATGCAGCACTGTTTATGAAGCCAAGACCTGGAAGCAACCTAATATCCATCGATAGAGATGGTACATATATACAATGGGATATTACTCAGCCTTTAAAAAGAATGAAATAATGCCATTTGCAGCAACATGGATGGACCTAGAGACTCACATTGAGTGCAATCAGTCAGTCAGAGAAACAGAAACTCTGTATTGCATCCCTTTTACACAGAATCTGAAAAGACATGATACAAATGAACTTATTTACAAAAGAGAAACAGACTCACAGACTTAGAGAATGAATTTATGGTTGCTGGGGGAAGGATGGGAGGAAGGAATAGAGAGGAAGAAACAGTTAGCATTGTACATACTGCTATATTTAAAATGGATAACCAACAAGGATCTACTATACAGCACAAGGAACTCTGCTCAATGTTATGTGGCAACCTGGATGGGAGAGAAGTATGGGGGAGAATGGATACATGTGTACATATGTGTGTGTGTGTGTGTGTGTGTGTGTGTGTGGTTAGCTGAGTCCCTTTGTTTCCCACCTGAAACTGTCACAGTATTGTTAATCAGCTATACTCTAAAACTAAATAAAAAGTTAAAAAACAATCTAGCAAATAAAAGTCCAGGACCAGATGACTTCACGGCTAATTATACCAAACATTTAAAGAGTTGACACCTATCTTTCAGAAATTCTTCCAAAAAATTCCAAGGGAAGGATCACTCCCAATCTCATTCTATGAGGCCACCAACACCCTGATATCAAAATCAGACAAAGATACCACCAAAATAAATAAGGCTATCACTGATGAAAATAGATGCAAAAATCCTGAACAAAACACTAGCAAATCAAATCCAACAATACATTAAAAGGATCAAACAACATGATCAAGGGGGATTTATCCCAGGAATGCTAGATTCTTCAATATACAAAAAACAATCAGTGTGATACACAACATTAACAAATTGAAGAATAAAGACTGTATGTTCATCTGAATAGATGCAGAAAAAGCTTTCAATAAAATTCAACAAATGATAAAAATTCTCCAGAAAGTGAGCACAAAGTAAACTTACCTCAACATAATAAAGGCCATATATGACAAACCCAGAGCTAACATCATGCTTAATGATGAAAAGCTGAAGCATTTCCTCTAAGATCAGGAACAAAATAAGTATGTCCACTGTTGCCACTTTCATTCAATAGTTTTGGAAGCCCTGGCCACAACAATCAAAGAAGAATAAGAAATAAAAGGAATCCAAATTGGAAAACAAGTAAAACTGTCACTATACGCAGGTGATGTGATACTATACATAAAAAATCCTAAAGATGCTGCTAGAAATCTACCAGAGTTCATAAAGTTGCAGGATACAAAATTAATACACAGAAATCTGTTGCATTCCTATACAGTAACAACAAAAGATCAAAAAGAGAAATTAGGGAAGCAATCCAATTTATCACTGCATCAGAAAGAATAAAATATCTAATAATAAATCTACCTAAGGAGACAAAAGACTTGTAGTATGGAAGCCATAAGATGCAGTTGAAATAAATTGAGGATGATATAAACAGATGGAAAGATATACCATGTGCTTGGATGAGAAATATCAATATTGTCAAAATGACTACACTGCCAAAGGCAACCTAGAAATTCAATGCAATCTCTATCAAATTACCAATGGCATAATGGGATTTTTCAAAGAAACTAGCAGAAAATGTTAAATTTTTATAGAAACACAAAAGGTCTTGAATAGCCAAAGCAATCTTCAGAAAGAAAAACGGAGCTGGAGGAATCAGGAGGAATGGAGGAATCAGGCTCCCTGACTTCAGACTATACTACAAGGCTAGAGGAATCAAAACAGTATGATACTGGCAGCAAAAAAAAAAAAAAAAAAAAACAAACAAAAAAAAAACCCACCCAGAAATACACATGAACAGAACAGCACATAAAACCCAAAAATATGCCCATGCACCTATAATCACTTACTCTATGTCAAAGACGCAAAAATATACAATGGAGAAAAGACAATCTCTTCAAAAAGTGGTGCTGGGAAAACTGGACAGCTTCAAGCAAGAGAATGAAAGCAGAAAATCTGCTTATACCATTGGCAAAAAATAGACTCAAAATAGGTCAAATATCTAAATCTAAGTCTGAGCATTATACAACTCTTACAGGAAAACATAGGCAGAACATTCTTTGACATAAATCATAACAGAATCTTCTTTGATCCACCTTGTAGAGCAAAAACCAATACAATATTGTAAAGTAATTAGGGCGGTGGGAGGGGGGTTCAGGATTGGGAACACGTGTACGCCTGTGGCAGATTCATGTTGATGTATGGCAAAACCAATACAATATTGTAAAGTAAAAAAATATATATAAATAATAAAAAAATTTTAAATTTAATAAAGTAATTAGCCTCCAATAAAAAAAAATTTAAATTAAAAAAAAAGAAAAAAAAGAAAAAATAAGTAAATGGGACCTATTAAATTTAACTGCTTCTGCACAACAAAGGAAACCACCAACAAAAGACAATCCACACAACAGGAGAAAATATTTGCAATCAGTTCGACTGACAAGGGATTAATTTCCAAAATATAAACAAGCTCATACAGCTCAATATGAAAAAAATTTTTTTAAGTGGGCAGAAGATCTAAATAAACATTTCTCCAAATAAGACATAGAGATGGACAAAAAGCACATGAAAAGGTTCTCAACATCACTAATTATCAGAGAAATGCAAATCAAAACTACAATGAGGTATCACCTCACACTGGTCAGAATGGTCACCATCATTAAAATGTGTACAAATTAATAAAGACTGGAGAAAGGGGAACCCTCTTACACTGTTGGTGGGAATGTAAATTGGTACAACTATGGAGAACAGTACAGAGGTTCCTTAAAAAACTAAAAATAGAACTACCATACAACACAGCAATTCCCCTCTATATATCTGCAGAAAACAAAATTAGAAAACATACATGCACCCCAATGTTCATTGCAGCACTATTTACAATAGCCAAGACATGAAAACCACCTAGGTGTTCCTCAACAGAGGAATGGATAAAGATGTGGTACATATTTACAATGGAATATTACTAAGTCATAAAAAAGAACAGAATAATGCCATGTGCAGCAATATGGATGGACCTAGAGATTATCATACTAAATGAAGTCAGTCAGACAGGAAAAGACAAATATCATACGCTATCACTCATATGAGGAACCTAGTTTCTTAATGACATAAATGAACTTATTTACAAAACAGAAAAAGATCTACAGATACTAAAACAAACTTATGATTATCAAAGGGAAACCTGGGAAGGAGGGATAAATCAGAAACTTGGGGTTAACAAATACATCCTACTATATATAAGATAGACAACCAACAAGGAACTAATATATAGCACAGGGAAATCTACTCAATATTCCATGATAACCTAAACGACAATGAATCTGAAAATATGGGAACACATGTATAACTAAAACTGTACTGTACACCTGAAACTAACACAACGCTGTGAACCAACTATACTCCAGTAAAGAATGAAAAAAAAAAAAAAAGAAAGAAAGAAATGGCATCATCTCTTGAAAGAGTTAAGCACAATGATAAGTTAATTGGTTATCTGAGGTCAAAAGATTCAAATGCATTAAGAATGCCCCCTTTTTTGCTGAAATACAATAGTCTCTATTACATAATAACTTAAGTGAATTAGTACTTAGTGATAACTAAATACAGATAGTTGTCTCATAATCACATCCCACCTGAAAGCAGAATGAGTATTTCTTAAAATCTTGTAATATAAACAGATTTAAGACCAAGAATTTCTTTTATGTGTATTACAGCTGTAAACTTTTCTAGGGAAATTAACTGAGAGGAAAGGTTTGGATTCATTAACATTTAACATTCATTTGGGCTTCCCCTAGTGGTTCAGTGGTAAACAATCCACCTGCACTGTAGGAGATGCAGGTTTGATCCCTGGGTTGGGAAAATCCACTGGAGGATTGGCAACCCACTCCAGCATTCCTGTCAGGAAAATCCCATGGATGGAGAAACCTGGTGGGCTACATTCCATAGGGTCGAAAAGAGTCAGACATACCAAGCACAGAAACATTCATTTACTCAATCTAAAAACATTTACTGAGCACCATTCACATGGTAAGACTATGTTGATCAAAGACACATGTTAAGAGAGATTCAGTAGGTCTCCAAGTTTTAGTGAGAAGAAACATCAGGAATAAAGGATTCTGTATGGTAGCAAATCTATATGAAAATTTAGGGATACCTTAATTATGAATAAAGAACACAGATGAAAAAAAGCAAAACATTTTTAAAAACCAAGGGTGAATAAATTTGCCATAATTTATCATGCATATCATATATATAAATATCCAGATCAATATCTAGTTTGACAGGAGCAATAAAGAACACTCACCCATGGAACAACTACTTAACGAATGCCTACTATGGCGCACTCTGTATCAAGTGCAATTACAGGCCCTTGGACTGCAAGGAGACCCAACCAGTCCATTCTGAAGGAGATCAGCCCTGGGATTTCTTTGGAAGGAATGATGCTAAAGCTGAAACTCCAGTACCTTGGCCGCCTCATGCGAAGAGTTGACTCATTGGAAAAGACCCTGATGCTGGGAGGGATTGGTGGCAGGAGGAGAAGGGGATGACCGAGGATGAGATGGCTGGATGGCATCACAGACTCGATGAACGTGAGTTTGAGTGAACTCTGGGAGATGGTGATGGACAGGGAGGCCTGGTGTGCTGCGATTCAGGGGGTCGCAAAGAGTTGGACACGACTGAGTGACTGAACTGAACTGAACTGGGATATAAGTGGTGACAAATTAACTCTGTCACATTGTGAGGTGTTCCCCAATATCTATTCCACTCTTCCTTCCTAGATATATGACTCCCAAATTACACCTGAATATATATCCACCTAAAGTAGAAACTGCCTCCAGTAACTCTTGTAAGTAGATATGGCCATAGGACTATGCTCTGGCCAATGACATGCCAGCAGAAATGTCCCCAGCAGCAGCTTCTTCAGATCCTTCCCACCATCCTGAAGCCTGGAACTACCTGCTCAGACTGTTAAAAATGAGTAAAATACTATCTTGTTTAAGCCATTCTTATTTTGAAAATTCCTGTCATTCACAGCTGAGTCTCAATAATACCCTGTCTAGAATATTTTAACTTTTATGTTTTTAAATTTTTTATTTTGTATTGGGGTATAGCTGATTAACAATGTTGTGAAAGTTTCACGTGAACAGCACAGGGACTCAGCCATACATACACATGTATCCATTCTCCCCCAAACTCCCCTCCCAGGCTGCAACATAACATTGACCAGAGTTCCATATGCTATACAATAGGTCCTTGTTAGTTATCCATTTTAAATATAGCAGTGTGTACATGTCCATCCCAAACTCCCTAAGTCCCCCTTCCCCTCAGCAATCATAAACTCCTCTGTAAGTCTCTTTCTGTTTTGTAAGTTCATTTGTAAAATGTCCATTGACAGAGGAATGGATAAAGAAGTGGTATGTATCTACAATGGAATATTAATGCCATCTGCAGCAAAATGGATGGACCTAGAGACTGTCATACTGAGTGAAGTCAGTCACAGGAGGAATATTATATGACATTCCTTATGTGTGGAACTAAAACAGAATAATATGCAAAATGTTTTAACTTATTTCAAATTTCCAATTTTGCTGAACTGCCATCTGTGAACTAATGGAAATAAACTATAATTTATAGCTCATGTAATTTCTTGGATTAAAGGATTCTACAAAGTTATCACTCAGTGGTCCATTTTTTTTCCCCCAAACTCTAGTCTAATTATACAAAATACTCTCTAAAGTGACTGAAACCTATAGACTTACCCCATCTACCCTATTATTTTTTTATTTACTTTTATTTTGTAATAGAGTATTGTTACTGTATAATTATCTATAATCTATTACATTATTGTAATAGAGTATTATTGTTGTTTGGGGCTTTCCTGGTGGCTCAGATGGTAAATAATCTGCCTGCAGTGCAGGAGAACCGGGTTCAAGCCTGGGTCAGGAAAATCTCCTGGAGAAGAGAATGGCAATCCACCCCAGCATTCCCGCCTGGAGAACTCCCCGGACAGAGGAAGATGGGCTACAATCCATGGGGTCGCAAAGTCACTAAGTTGTGTCTGACTTTTTGAGACCCTGTGGACTGTAGCCCACCAGGCTCCCCTGTCCATGGGACTTCCCAGGCAAGACCACTGGAATGGGCTGCCATTTCCCTCTCCGGGGATTGAACCCAGGTCTCCTGCTTGACAGGCAGATGCTTTTTTTAAAAATTATTTTACTTTACAATATTGCATTGGTTTTGCCATACATTGACTTGAATCTGCCATGAGTGTACATGTGTTCCCCATCCTGAACCCTCCTCTCACCTCCCTCCCCATCCCATCCCTCTAGGTCATCCCAGTGCACCAGCCCCAAGCACCCTGTATCATGCATCAAACCTGGACTGGTGATTCGTTTCACATATGNGTCATTTCCCTCTCCAGGGATTGAACCCAGGTCTCCTGCTTGACAGGCAGATGCTTTTTTAAAAAATTATTTTACTTTTACAATATTGCATTGGTTTTGCCATAAATTGACTTGAATCTGCCATGAGTGTACATGTGTTCCCCATCCTGAACCCCCCTCTCACCTCCCTCCCCATCCCATCCCTCTAGGTCATCCCAGTGCACAAGCCCCAAGCACCCTGTATCATGCATCAAACCTGGACTGGTGATTCGTTTCACATATGATATTTTACATNGCAAGAGTGAACGTCAACATTTTAGGAATCAACGAACTAAAATGGACTGAAATGGGGAATTTAATTCAGATGGCCACTATATCTACTACTGTGGGCAAGAATCCCTTAGAAGAAATGGAGTAGCCATCATAGTTAACAAAAGAGTCCAAAATGCAGTACTTGGATGCAGCCTCAAATACGACAGAATGATCTCTGCTCGTTTCCAAGGCAAATCATTCAATATCATGGTAATCCAAGTCTATGCCCCAACAGTAATGCTGAAGAAGCTGAAATTGAACAGTTCTGTGAAGATCTACAAGACCTCTTAGAACTAAAACCCAAAAACAAACAAACAAACAAAGATGTCCTTTTCAGTCTTGGTACATTCTGTGTTTCCAGAAATGCATCAGTTCCTTCTAGGTTATACAATCTGTTGGCATGTTATTCATAATAGTCTTTTATGAGTCTATATTTCTGTAGTCAGTTGCAATGTCTNCTAAAACCCAAAAACAAACAAACAAACAAAGATGTCCTTTTCAGTCTTGGTACATTCTGTGTTTCCAGAAATGCATCAGTTCCTTCTAGGTTATACAATCTGTTGGCATGTTATTCATAATAGTCTTTTATGAG
Source organism: Neotragus moschatus (assembly GCA_006410615.1). Taxonomy (NCBI): domain Eukaryota; kingdom Metazoa; phylum Chordata; class Mammalia; order Artiodactyla; family Bovidae; genus Neotragus; species Neotragus moschatus. Next base: position 1,228,798 of record SJYA01000596.1, on the reverse strand, counting down.
TCTATATTTCTGTAGTCAGTTGCAATGTCTCCTCTTTCTTTTCTAATTTTAGTTACTTGAGTCTTTCTTTTTTTCTCTTAGTTCAGCTAAAGGTTTGTCTTTTTTTTTTTTCTTCAAAGAACCACCTCAGTTCCATTGATCCTTTCTGTTGTCTTTCTGGTCACTATTTCATTGATTTGCATTCTGATTATTATTTCCTTCCTTCTACTAACTTTGGGCTTAATTTGCTCTTCTGTTTTGAATTCCTTGAGGTATTAAGTTAGGTTGCTTATTTGAGATCTAATTTCTTAATACACGTGTTACTGTTGATCAGCTGTGTCTAACTCTGTGACTCCATGAACTGTAGCACACCAGGTTTCCCTGTCCTTTACTACCTCTCAGAGCTTGCTCAAACTCATGCTCATTGAGTCAGTGATGTCATCCAACCATCTGATCCTCTGTCACCCCCTTCTCCTCCTGCCCTCAATCTTTCCCAGCATCAGGATCTTTTCCAGTGAGTTGGCTGTTTGCAACATGTGGCCAAAGTAATGGAGCTTCAGTTTCAGCATCAGTCCTTCCAACAAATATTCAGGACTGATTTCCTTTAGGACTGACTGGTTTGATCTCCTTGCAGTCCAAGGGACTCTCAAGAGTCTTCTCCAGCACCACAGTTCAAGTCAATTCTTTGGTGCTCAGCCTTCTTTATGGGCCAATTCTCACTTCCACACATGACTACTGGAAAAACCATAGCATTGACTAGATGGACCTTTGCTGGCAAAGTGATGTCTTTGCTTTTTAATACAGTGGCTAGGTTTGTCACAGCTCTTCTTCCAAGGAACAAGTGTCTTTTAATTTAATGGCTTCAGTCATTGTCTGCAGTGATTTTGGAGCCCAAGAAAATAAAGTCTCCCACTGTTTGCATTGTTTCCCCATCTATTTGCCATAAAGTGATGGGACCTGATGCTATGATCATAGTTTTTTGAATGTTAAGTTTTAAGCCAGCTTTTTCACTCTCCTCTTTAACTTTCATCAAGAGGCTCTTTAGTTCCTCTTCACTTTTTTACCACTAGGGTGGTGTATTTCCTGCATATCTGAGTTTATGTGTATATATTACTATAACCTTTCCTCTCAGATATACTTTTGTTGCCTCCCAGAATATCTAATATACTATATATCCACTTTCATTTGTCTCAAGATAATTTATTTCCATTTTGATTTCTTCTTTGACTCAATGGTTTCTTATAAGTGTGTTGTTTAGTTTTCACATGGTTTCAGATCTTCTATTTCTTGTTGTGGATTTCTAGTTTCATACCATTGAGATCAGAAAAGATGGTATGATTTCAATCTTAAATCTGCTAAGATTTGTTTTGTAGCCTATCATATGAGCTATCCTAGAGAATGTTCCATGTGTACTTGACAATAATGTGTATTCTGTTGGATAGAATGTTACATATGTCCATTTGTTTTCAAGTGATTCATTTCCAATGTTTCCTTGTTGAATTTGTTTGTATGTTCTATCCACTCCTGATAGTGGAATGCCGAAATATCCTACAATTACTGTACTGCTGTTTATTTCTCCTTTAAGATCTGTTACTATTTGCTTAATGCATTTTGGTGCCTCTGTGTTGGGAGCATATATACTTAATGACTGCAAGGAAATGGCAACCCATTCCAGTATTCTTGCCTAGAAAATGCCATGGACAGAGGAGCCTAGCAGCATACAGTTCATGGGATCACAAAGAGTCAGACACGACTGAGTAACTAAGCAGATAATCTCTTGATATACTGAAACCTTTATCATTATATAATGACCTTTTTTGTCTCATTATACTTTTTTGACTTGAAGTCTACTTTGTCTGATATAAGTGTGGTTATGCCTACCTTCTTTTGGTTTCCAATTACTTTCCGATTACTTGAAATATCATCATCCATCCTTTCCTTTGAGCCATTCTGTGTCTTTAAAGCTAAAATGTGTTCTGTAGATCACATATAATTAGGTCTTGCTTTTTAAAAAAATCTATCCAGCCACTGTCCTTTGGATTGGTGAATTCAATCCATTTATATTTAGACTGACTATTTGACATGTAAGAACATACTACTGCCATACTGTCCTTTATCTTTTATTATTTTACTGCTCCACTATTTATTCTTCTGTTTCTGTCTACCTTTTAAGTTGGTGGTTTTNTAAAAAAATCTATCCAGCCACTGTCCTTTGGATTGGTGAATTCAATCCATTTATATTTAGACTGACTATTTGACATGTAAGAACATACTACTGCCATACTGTCCTTTATCTTTTATTATTTTACTGCTCCACTATTTATTCTTCTGTTTCTGTCTACCTTTTAAGTTGGTGGTTTTCATAGTAATTTTCTCAGTCTCTTCATGTTAAAAAAATATTTCATTCTCCCCTAAATTCTTTTATGGTTAACATGAAATTTATATAAAACTTTTCATAGATGAAAGTTACTTTTCTGCTGATAGCAACTTAACTTCATTTGTCTATAAAAGTTCCATTCTTTAGCTCTTTCCTTTTTACATTTTTGACATCACAAATTGCCTTTCTTATGATTTGATTACAAGTTGTGGTAACTATACTTCATTTCCTTTAACTTCTGTGCTATAATTAGGATTTAAATATATTACTGCAAAAAGTTACTATTCTATCATCATAATCAGAGTTGTGTACTTTCATCTTTTGTGCACTTTCAACTTGAAGAGCTCTTTTCAACATTTCCTTAAAGCGGGTCTGCTGCTGCTGCTACTGCTGCTAAGTCGCTTCAGTCGTGTCCGACTCTGTGCTACACCATAGAAGGCAGCCCACCAGGCTCCTCCATCCCTGGGATTCTACAGGCAAGAACACTGGAGTAGGTTGCCATTTTCTTCTCCAATGCATTGAAAGTGAAAAGTCAAAGTGAAGTTGCTCAGTCGTGTCCGACTCTTCGCGACCCCATGGATTGCAGCCTACCAGGCTCCTCCGTCCATGGGATTTTCCAGGCAAGGGTACCGGAGTGGGGTGATGATTAACTCAGTTTTTGTCTGGGAAAGCCTATATTTCTCCTTCATATATGAAGAATAATTTTGCCAGATTGAGTATTCTGGGTTGGCAGCTTTTATCTTTCAACGTTTTGAATATGTCATTCCACTGTCTCCTAGCCTACAGAGTTTCTCCTAATAAATCTGCTGATAGCCTAATGAGGGTAACTCTGTAGGTTACTATTTTTCCTTGCAGTCTTTAAAGTTATCATTGACTTTTGTCAGTTTTAATATGTCTTGGAGAATGTCCTTTCATGTTCAAATAAGTAAAAGTTCTCTTAGCTTTGTGGATGTATGTACCCAGTTACTTCTCCAGGTTCAAAAGGTCTCAGCTATTATTTCTTTGACACACTCTCTGCTCCGTTTTCCCTCTCTTCTTCCTTTGGCTCACCAGATAAAGTCAGAGAGTTTTTGCAGTTTCTTCACTTTTTAAAAATCTTATTTCTCTTTCTCTCTCTGCCATCTGAATCATCTCTCTATCCCTGCCCTTAAGCTTGCTAATTCTTCCATGTGACCTGCCCTATTTCTATTGCATTCTAATTCTTAATCTCATTTATTGAGTTCTTTAGCTCCATAATTTGTTTGGTTTCTTTTTAGAATTTCAATCACTTGGGTAAAGTACTCCTTCATTAATTTTATTCCTGAGATCATTGTATTGCCTAAGTTTTCCTGCAGCTCATAGAATTTCCTCTTAATAGCTATTTTCAACTCTTTATAAGTTAGATCACGGTATTCCAGATCTTTGGGTTTGGTTGTGGGAAAACTGTCACTTTCTTCTTGTGATAACAAGATTACAATGGTATTTTCCCATGGCGCTTGATGAAAGCAGACTTTGCTCTCACATTTGAAGTGGCAAAGATTTTTCTTTATTTAGGCAAGGCTTTGTTTGCTCCTAACAATTCAGTAGGTTGGTAATTAGAAGTCTTCCTTTTGTTTTCCAGAAGGTGGTGCTATAACACAGGTTATTATTATTTTTAATTTTTTTCATTTCTCTTACCAGTACAAGGTTGGGAGTTAGGAATGTGCATCAACAACAAAAATAAGTTGGCAGAGAAAATAAAAGAGGAGAGGGTAGCTGGTGGCACACTGGAGGAGATGTATGTTAATCTTTGGGCTTTGGGTGTGCCCACAACCCAGTAGAGGGATCCCCAAGTTTGGGGTGAGGGTCCCACCAGCCCATGGGTAGTCCTATGGCCAGAATCATAGGACCAACGGACAGGAGATACTTTCTTTCCTTTCTCTTTGCCCTTTTTCCTTTCCCTCTCTCCAGTCACCGAGCACTATCCACAGAGAGAGAAACAGATCCCTCTAGCTGCAGCACGCACAGCTGGGCAGACCCCTACTCACCACCATCACCTTCCACCTCCTTTGCCAAAAAAGGTTTGCGCTGGCCCACTGCAGACCTACTGGCAGCATTCCCTCACTCCACAGCTTTTTCTGCATTCCAATCCACCCACTTTCAGGTACAAAGATGGATGGGTCTCGAATGTTCTGGCATGCTATGCAGAAGAGCTTTGTTTTATTTTTTGGTTATGCATGTCCAATTAGATGTACATTGAAGGGGAGAGGAAAAAAAAGAAATAACTCATATCATCATGATACTGACATCACTTCAATCATACTTATTTTAAAGTCCATGTCTGATAGCTTAAATATCTGAATTCCTATGAGTTTTTTTTTATTGCCTTGCCCTTGTTTCCTAGAATGTTGAACACTGTGTGTGAAAAACTATAGAGGGCCCACATTACTTTATTCTCCTTCAGAGAATAAAGACAGGAGGCAGATCATCTTAATATGTCTAGTATTAAGCTGATTCTAAGGATTTCAGTCTTCAGGGGCTTGCAAACAAAAACCCAAGTGCTTACCTGTGGCTCTCCTCCTTGATAAGCTATGAACTCCAAATGCTGTCTCCCCAGAATTCAAACTATGCCTAGCTTTTCTGCCTTTTATCCACTGTTCTCTGTTTGGCCTCCTACATTTACCATCTTTACAAATTAGCAAATGACTCAAAGAGAAAAGCCAAACAAAATGTCAGACTCACTCCAATGCATTTTTCTTCTCACAGGGATATCAATCACACAAGTCCTGGCTGCCTTCAGATTTTTAATTTTCTCCAGATTTTCAATTCCACTTTAACTAGAAAGTTGATTTGATGCAAGTTAGAAATCATAGCCAGATAGGGAAGACAATCACATTAAAATATACAAGTGTGTGTGTGTGTGTGTGTGTGTGTGTGTGTGTGTGTGTGTGTGTATGCGTGCGCACATGCATTTATCAATTCAATTCAGTTGCTCAGTCATATCCGACTCTTCAAGACCCCATGATCTGCAGCTCAGCAGTCTTCCCTGTCCATCACCAACTCCAGGAGCTTGCTCAAACTCATGTCCGTCGAGTTGGTGATGCCATCCAACCATCTCATCGTCTGTTGTCCGCTTCTTCTTTTGCCTTTGATCTTTTCCAGCATCAGGTTCTTTTCCAGATTAAATCTAGATAAATTCCAGATAAAATCTAGGAAAATATTCGTTACCATACCTCACATGGCATACTTTCTGAACTCCCCTAGTTATAATGATCATTCTCTGAATGAAATATAAGTGGCTAAGATTTTCTTTTTCCAAATTGTGGAACCAAGAACTAAAGTCAATATTCAACATTTAGCTTAATACAAAGTACAGAACTATACTATTAATACTTCTACAACTATCTACTAACATGATTCATCAATATCAATCTATATGTTTCTTTTCTACCCAATAACAATCTTTACACTTAAGTACCCATAATATATACTTCCAAAATTCATGGTCAGATAAAACTTCAATATCTTAGAACCGCTATCAACTGTTCTACTCTCTTATATACCTGCTTTTGATTTTTGTTTTTACCCTAGACTTGACACTTATCCCTATCAAATTCTACCTAGCAATTCAAAGAGTCAATGAAAATTTAAATTCTCATTCTGTGATTTGTCTATCAATTATCTCATCTAGTTTTGTTCTATCCCAAATAGAAAATCTTAGTATACATATTAAATAAAGTAAAGGACCAAGATTTCCCTTAGAATGACAACTAAGTTCTTTGGGAATAGTTGTTCAGCAGCAATAAGCCCTCCAAAGCACATTTCTTTATCTTAACCAAAAAGTTACCATAAGACACAAAGCCAGTTTCTTACTAAAAGCAAATTTATAGTATATAGTATAACCATTATGCTACTTAACTGTGAATTAGTAGAGCACCGAGAAGGCCTGGCATAAATCTGAGTAAAAGATATATTTATTATATCATATTTGACATAAATTCAAACATGAGAGAAGAATCATTTAAGTAAATTCTGTTTTGAATATTTCCTTCTTCCTTCTTACCAGCCACTCCCAATTCGTAGTATCATTGCCACATTTTTGACAATGACAGTTAGCTTAAAATCTTGTATGACTAAACATGGTACGTGCTTAAGATAAAATTCGTTCTATTGTCTCATCATATGGAGCTACCCCACACCTGAGGTCAGGGGCGGTGGCCGAGCCGAGCTCCTCAACACCTGAGGTCCGGGGCGGCTGGGAGGAGCCACCCCACGTCCAAGGAGTGGCGGCTGCACAGGTGCAGGAGGGCCAAGAGGAGCCACTCCAGGTTCAAGGTCAGGAGGGGCGGCCGTCCAGACATACCCCACGCCCAAGGTAAGAGAAACCCAGCTGAGATGGTAAGTGGTGAAAGGGCATCAGAGGGCAGACACACTGAAACCTTAATCACAGAAAACTAGCCAGTCTGATCACATGGACCACAGCCTGTCTAACTCAATGAAACTAAGTCATGACTTGTGGGGCCACCCAAGATGGGTGGGTCATGGTGGGGAGGTCTGACAGAATGTGGTCCACTGGAGAGGGAATGGCAAACCACTTCAGTATTCCTGCCTTGAGAACCCCATGAATGGTATGAAAAGGCAAAATGATAGGATACTGAAAGAGGAACTCCCCAGGTCAGTAGGTGCCCAATATGCTACTGGAGATCAGTGGAGAAATAACTCCAGAAAGAATGAAGGGATGGAGCCAAAGCAAAAACACCACCCAGCTGTGGATGTGACTGATGATAGAAGCAAGGTCTGAACAGGAACCTGGAATGTTAGGTCCATGAATCAAGGCAAATTGGAAGTGGTCAAACAGAAGATGCAAGAGTGAACGTTGACATTTTAGGAATCAGTGAACTAAAATGGACTGGAATGGGTGAATTTAACTCAGATGACCATTATATCTACTACTATGGGCAAGAATCCCTTAGAAGAAATGGAGTAGCCATCACAGTCAACAAGACTCCAAAATGTAGTACTTGGATGCAATCCCAAAAATGACAGAATGATCTCTGTTCATTTCCAAGGCAAACCATTCATTGTCACGGTAATCCAAGCCTATGCCCCAACCAGTAACACTGAAGAAGCTGAAGTTGAACGGTTCTATGAAGATCTACAAGACCTTATAGAACTAACACCCAAAAAAAGATGTCCTTTTCATTATAGGGGGCTGGAATGCAAATGTAGGAAGTCAAGTAACACCTGGAATAACAGGCAAATGTGGAGTGGAATGCAAAAGTAGGAAGTCAAGAAACACCTGGAATAACAAGCAAATTTGACCTTGGAGTACAGAATGAAGCAGTGCAAAGGGTAATAGAGTTTTGTCAAGAGAATGCACTGGTCATAGCAAACACCCTCTTCCAACAACACAAGAGNGTTCTTTGCTTCTCCTTGAGGCTACCCTACTCTGACCACGCACCTGCGCGCTCTCTGTTCTGCATTCTCCATTCCCCTTAACTAGATTCCATTGGTATTATCAATAACCACTTTCTTCGGTTCTTTGCTTCTCCTTGAGGCTAACCTACTCTGACCACGCACCTGCACTCTATTCTGCATTCTCCATTCCCCTAGCCCTTCTCTGCTTTTTCCATGGCACTAACCTTCTGACATACTGTTTAATTTATTTGTTTATTACATTTTTGTTTTGTCTATCTCTTTCAACTAGAAGGTAAGCTTCACAAAAGAGTTTCTTCCCCTCTCTTTTTATTCACTGGTGGATGTATCCTCAGCACAGATGTACCCTAGGAAGTCACAGACTCTTTCTTCAGTGGATTGAGCTTGTGTGGCACCTGAAGTTTATACAATGAGGCAGAACCTCCTTAATGAAAAAATACAAAGTTGGAGATGTAAGTAAATATTTGAAATTAAATCTACAAAATTTTTGAATTTAACAAATAACACAAACTTACCAAATCCAGAAAAATAGCATTTTTATAAATTAATTATTCCACCTATCTCTATAATACGTGCTTTCTACATATTTTGGCTGTGTATTCTTTGATTGTCTCTTCATATTTTATATTTTTATGGAGAGAATAGAAAGATAATTCTGTCCTTCCTCTAACGTGATTGATCAAATTTTTGTTCACATCTTCCTCTTCAGGATCCGCATAATGCTTTTTTCATAGAATTAATATAGCATCTATCAGTTCTGTTATTATATATGTGAATATTTCATGTATCTTTCACATTTCATATGCAAACTAATATTTCATATACATGTGAAAATAACATACCCTTTTTGCTGCTCCTGGGACTTGACAGAATGGCACCCCACTCCAGTACTCTTGCCTGGAAAATCCCATGGACAGAGGAGCCTGGTAGGCTGCAGTCCATGGAGTCGCGAAGAGTCGGACACAACTGAGCGACTTCACTTTCACTTTTCACTTTCATGCATTGGAGAGGGAAATGGCAACCCACTCCAGTGTTCTTGCCTGGAGAACCCCAGGGATGGAGGAGCCTGGTGGGCTGCCATCTCTGGGGTCGCACAGAGTTGGACACGACTGAAGTGACTTAGCAGTAGCAGCAGTATATCATTCCCAAAATATTTATTGAATTAAAGAAAAAGATTATCAAAATGCAGAACCAAGTAGCAAGAATACAGGGAAGAGCATTTGAAAAATAAGTCAAACTTAATATTTTGATTTCACTGCTAAGTCGCTTCAGTTGTGTCCAACTCTGTGCGATCCCACAGATGGCAGCCTACCAGGCTCCCCCATCCCTGGGATTCTCCAGGCAAGAACACTGGAGTGGGTTGCCATAATAAATACAAAGCAGAATTTTTGGTATAGCAGTCATTAGTGAGATTGGAGATGGGCAGAACCCAGAACATATAGGACCTTAGAGAATCATGATAAGCTATTCTTTCCTATTATTGTTCTCCAATTTAAAATAAAAAAGTTGGACACTCACTGATTAATAAAATGTGCTGATGGTGTCTTATAGGTAGTATTAGTTCAGTAATTGCTTCTTTTTTATTTTTATTATGAAAAATTTCAAACACACCAAAGTAGGATAAATAACTCCCACCCTTAATGACTATCAGTATTATTTCATTTAGCAACCTATTTTTTCACTTTTTTTTTGTTTCATAGGGTGTTTTATTAAAATTGCTGTTTCACTGGTAAATACTTCAGTATACACTGCTAATAAATAAGGACTTCTTTTTAGCATAACAATACTACTATTATCATATCTAACAAAACAATAATTCCTTACTATTATAAACCACCCATTTTGTGTTCAATTTCTCTTGATTGTCTTAAGAATAACTGTACATTTGGTTTATTCTAATCAAGATTTTTGAATAGCATTTTGTAGAGATGCATCTTATGTTTCTTTTAATCCATGACTTTTTTTCTCACTCGTTAATAAGTGTCATTTGTTGTTTAATAAGTAGGTCATTTTGCCTGTTGAATATTCTAAACCCTGTTGGATTTAATTTAACAGTTCTTGATCATCAAAGTATGATGGTATGGTGTTGTAGGAAGCATAGTATTTAGAAACAAAAATCCTGAATTCATGTCTCAGCTTAAGGACACACACTTAGTGTGTCCTTAAACAGATCAATTTACATCTCATTGGTAAACCTAGTAGTGTTAGGAAATTCAATTCCCAAATCCACTGTCCGTTTTAGAATGAAACTATCAAAGGAAAAAGGGAGATTACTATGAAGTACTATAGGCTATAGTCCAAGGTATCTCAACAAACTGATCTTGGTACATTATTTTCCCTACACATGCTTTACCTCTTGACATTTATTATTATTATTGAAAGGGTAATATTACTGGCCCAACAGTCTTCCAAAAAATAAGTAGATACAATACATGTGACAACCGTGAAAACACTTTAAAGGAAGTATAAAACTTTGTGATGTTATTTTTAGCAGGTATTCTAATAACAAATATTAAATTTAATGTAACCCATTTTCATTTTCATCTGAGTATGTTTCTAAATTGCTTCAATATGAGTCAACATTTTTCAGAGTAGTTAAGAAAAATATAACATTTTGGATCAGATTTTCTCCATGGCCAGATGCATTAATTGGAATAATAAAGGTTGTTTGCTTTGCTGTATAAACATTATGGATCTAACAACATTTTTAGAATCTTGCTTTCATGTGTGTGTTGACAGCTTGTCTGAAAAAAAAAAAAAAACTCAAACATACTTTTAGATCAATTAAATCAATGCTTTCCCCCCTGGCATGGATTCAGTGCCTAGCTATACTGTGCTTTTAAACTAGTGAGGTTTGAATAAAGTGATACCAATGTCACCTTGACATGATTATCATCTATATTATAGCTGTGTGTTGGAATTAAAACAACCCTTGACAAAACTATAGAGTCTACACATTATCTGAAGTCTTTTATAACACACTTTTAATGACCCCCAGTGGGTATTAATGCTTTGGCTTTTTGGTTCAATCCTGTGAACATTAACTACAAAGCTTTAACATGATTAATTAGTGCAAACGTTAAGACCAATTAGCTAATTTCAAAATTTCCTAATGCTCCTAATATATATTTAAGTAACTCTCCCTCCAAGATTAAAGACCTAAAAAAATAGCCAGAGATTTCTATTTATTTTCTGTGGGCAAGCACTAGGTGCCCTTCAAGGGCTCTTAACTCTGAGGGTCTGATTCTCTGAAATTAACTGTGTTACATTCATTAAGGGGCTTCCCTGATGGCTCAGTGGTAAAGAATCTGCCTGCAATGCAGGAGACTTAGGAGATGTGAGTTCGATCCCTAGATTGGGAAGATCACCTGGAGGAGGGAAATAGCAAACCATTCAAGAATTCTTGCCTGGAGAATCACATGGACAGAGAAACCTGGTGGGCTACAGTCCATGGGGTCCCATAGAGTTGGACACAACTGAAGTGACTGAGCACGCATGCATTCATTAGTAAACTGGTCACCCTTTATTTTTTAAATGTTGAAATGTTTTTAAAGTGGTATAAAACTAGTGATCTTACCAAGTAAAGATTCCCAGATTCTTTGGGTATATTGCTCCTTGTTCTAAATATACGCATTCATTGAAAAAAAGATGTACTAAGTGCCAACTGTGTGCTAGATACTGTTTTAGGCACCGCGGATATAGTAGTGAACAAGACATCTGCTCCTTGTCTCATTTATCACTCATGGTGTTAGCATTTGTTAAAGAAAAGCTATTCACAGTGGTTTTAAAGAAGCTAAGTTGACTGTATCTGTAGGGACTACTGTAATAGGGTATTACAGGAGGTGAGAGAGAGTGGCTTGGCCTCCAGTCTGAATACAACAAAGAAAAGTGGGGATTTGTAGCCAAGGAGCTGTGTGGGAATATTGGTGAATAGAAAATTACTGGGAGGCTAGGGTAATTCTTTGTTCAACCAACCTAAAGGATCCTTGCCGAAAGAAGGCCAAGGTGATGGTGAGGATAAGGAATTTTATTGGATTTTGAGGGTGATTATTCTGGCTAAATCAAACTTAACAGCATATATAGGTGTACATGGTTAGTCGATCAGTCCTGTCCAGATCTTTGCAACCCCCTGGACTGTAGCCTGCCAGGCTCCTCTGTTCATGGGATTCTCCAGGCAAGAATACTGAAATGGGTAGCCATTTACTTCTCCAGGGGATCTTCCCAACCCAGGTATTAAACTCTGGTCTCCTGCATTGCAAGTGGGTTCTTTATGACTAGTGCCACCAGCTTAACAGGATTCTTGCTAAACTTGAGCTCTTGAGGACATGTCCAAAAATTGGGCCTAATTGGGTTTAAAGGAGCCTGACAAGAGTTAGGTCAAAGAGAGAGTCTTTTTCACATTCTAGTGGAAGAGACAGACAATAAGCAAACAGATGTATCATATAATATACTGTTAGTGATAAGAGCTGTAGAGGAAAATAAGCAGAATACATAGATACAAAGATGAAAGTGGGGAAGGGGGGAAGGTTGAGTATGCGTTTCATATAGATGGTTAGAGAAAGTCTTGCTGAGAATGTATAGAGCAAGGACCTGATAAGGAAGGAAGGAGTCATTGAAATATCTGGGATAAGAGCATTCCAGACAGAAGGAAAAGCAAACCCAAAGGCCCTGAGACAGTACAAATAGCATATTGGAGAAATAGTGAGAAGGTCAGTGTGTCCAAAGTGGTAAGTACAAGAATGAGAATGGTGGGGTTTGCAGTTAGAATGCCTGGCGCCAGGTCATCTGGGGTAGGCTATGTTAAAAAATTTGAATTTTCTTTCAAAGTGTAATCACATATTTTGGGAAGGTTTTTGAACAGAAGAGTGATGTGATATAAATGTAAAGGATCTCTTTAGATGGCTGTGTGGGAAAGAGTCTAAGGGGACAAAGTGGAAGAAAAGCAGCTAATTAAGAGGCCATTTTCGTAGAACAGATGAGTGCTGAGAGTAGTTGACACAGTGGTAGTTACAATGAAGATGGTGACAAGCATTCAGATTTGGCGTATATTTTTATATTAGCACCAAGAGAATTTGCTAATAGTTGGATGAGAGATGTAAGAAAAATCACAAAAGAGGACCGAAGACTTAGGTTTGGGGGTCCATGCAACTAGACGAACAAGGATGCCATAGACTGATGTGTGGAAGACTATCATGAGAAATTAGTTGGGAAGGAGGGAAGGATGACGGACAAAATTTTGTTTTGATTATGGTGAACATGAGATGCTCAATAGAAATTCTAAAGACTATGTCAAGTAGGTGGCTGACACAGACTGAACTTCCAGGGACAAGTCCAGTCTGAAAATGTTTCAAAATCGTCAGCTGGAGATCACTTAGGAAATGAATATACACAGCAAAAGGAAGAGGTTCTCAGACTGAGACATCCCAGGTTTAGAGAGATGTAAAAGGAAGAGAAGGTAGCAAAAGATGCTGAAAAGAGGAAGGAAGGGACTTCCCAGGCAATCTGGTGGTGAAGATTCTGTGCTTCCAATGCAGGAGGTGTGGGTTTGATCCCTGGTCAGGGAACTAAGATCCCACATGCCATGTGATCAAAAAATAAAGTGGGAGGAAATTTAAAAAACTGTCATCAAACATTTCAACAAACTTATCAACTATGTCTGATGATACCAAGAGATCAAGTGAACTGAGAATGAAGAGTTGCTAGTTGGATTTGATGGCCTTGACAAATGACTTGGCAGCAGAATGCTGAAAATTAAAGAATGGAGGGAGCTTATAAGAAAGTTGAAGAAGTGGAGAAGGTGATTATATACAATTCTTTTATCTTTTGTCATGAAAGGAAGCAGAGAAATTTTTGAGTTTTGCTATGAAGGGGCCAGAGCAAAGGTGAATTTGGATGCAAGAGTGGGTTTTTTTAGGGTGAAGAAAAATACAACATGCTTATATGTTGATAGGAATGATCATGTACAGAAAGGAAAAAATAATGGTGTGTGATAGAGTGAATAACTATAGAATGTTTATTAGTGGATCCCATGTTGGCAGTCCTTAAGGAATTGCTTTCAGGAACTTATACTCAAATGGAAAACATATAGACTTAAATTAGTAAACTGCAAAATGTTAAATTAGTAAATTTCAAAATGGTGAAATCAGTTCAGTTCAGTCACTCAGTTGTCTCTGAATTTTTGCGACCCCATGAACTGCAGCACGCCAGGTTTCCCTATCCATCACCAGCTCCTGGAGCCTGCTCAAACTTATGTCCATCCAGTCGGTGATGCCATCCAGCCATCTCATCGTCTGTTGTCCCCTTCTCCTCTTGCCTTCAATCTTTCCAAGCATCAAAGTCTTTTCCAATGAGTCAGTTCTTCACATCAGGTGGCCAAAGTATTGGAGTTTCAGCTTCAGCATCAGTCCTTCCAATGAATATTCAGGACTGATTTCCTTTAGGATTGACTTGCTTGATCTCCTTGCTGTCCAAAGGACTCTGAAGAGTCTTCTCCAACACCACAGTTCAAAAGCATCAGTTCTTCGGTGCTCAGGTTTCTTTTTAGTCCAACTCTGACATCCATACGTGACTACTGTAAAAACTGTAGCTTTGACTAGATGAACCTTTGTCAGCAAAGTAATGTCTCTGGCTTTTAATATGCTGTCTAGGTTGGTCATAGCTTTTCTTCCAAGGAGCAAGCATCTTTTAGTTTCATGGCTACAAAAATGGTGCAGTAAGTAATAAAAAGTTGTGGATAGGATTGCCTAAAAAGTGTAGGACAATTAGTTAAAGGTTTTTGTGTTTAACCAGAAGAAAACTAATGGCAGTGATAGTTCTATTAGGAAAGGAGAGGAATGGATGAATTTTAGAGATATTTAAGAAAAAGAATGAATAGGATTTAGTATGGTTATTTATAGAGAAATGGGACAAAATTCTGGATGATGAAATTGTGATGGCTGAATCTTCTAAAAACTTTCTTAGTTTATCACTTCCTTCCTTCAAAATATTCAAACACTTTACATTGTCTAAAGATTAAATGTTTATTCTAGAATTCATGGACCCCTAAAATCTGCCCTTTAGGGGAAGTACCTTCATCTTCCTGAGATATGTCCTTGGAATTCAAGGACTTCGTGAAATCCAATTTAAAAAGTACTGGTCTACAGCATCAAATTTCAAGTCTTTAAGTCTGCATTCAAGGCCCTCTATCTGATCCCTGACAACCTCATGTTCCTTACCCAAAGCTATATTCATATCGGATTTCTTTCTGTTTTTTGTACACAGCAAGCTGTAGTTAAACAGTACCTATGCTCCCTTTGTTCTCATTGTCTGGAACCTCTTTAGTCCTTGGTACTCTAAACCACAGTCTGCCTAACAGACAGTTTCAACATTTGTTGCAGAGAAGAAGCCAATTCTGACTCCATGTTGGAACTGTTTATATGACTTGCTTTTGGTTGCTTTTGTTATTGTAATCATACAGAATGGCCTGACCTCAGAGAATCCTGCCCCTCTGCCTAACTTTAAAATGACTGTTCAGAACCCTGTCCACCAGTGGATGGCAGGAAGGAAGAAACTAATACATTCCCTGCCTGAGGCTTGCCGTTCTGGGAGATGTTGCAAAATGAATGGCCTTTTTGCTTTGCTTCCTCACCTGCCCCAGTCTCTGATCTATAAAGAAGTCTGGCATTCAGCCCCCATAAGATGGTTATTTTGAGGCGCTATCCTGACATTTTCTCAGTCAGCCAGCTCCCCAGTTAGTCTCTTCCTTACTTCAACCCCTCTTCTCTCGGGTTCATTGGCCTGTTGTGTGGCAAGCAGAGCAAGTGAGCTTGGACTCCGTATCCGTAACGCGTTCACTTCCTCTATTCAAAATTCACCTTCTCTTGGTAGGCTTTCCTCACCTTCCCAGGTGCATTTGACCGTCCTGCCATCTCTTAATAATAATGGCAAATTACACTTAATTAGATCCATCCCTGTACTTATCTGTATGTCTGGGCCACTATTTGACTTTTAATTCCTTGAGAGCAAGCACTGGGAAAGTCATAGGTGCTTCATGCACATTAATTGAACGAGTCATATCTGAACGACATCCTAGTTCCGGCGCAACTTTATCTCAGTTTACCTACTCCCTCCCGGAAGCACTGGAGGCTTCTTTTTGTTTATCGCTATAAGGCCCTCTGTCATTTCTCTTCTGGCACTGTGTTGTGCTATAACATCGTGTTTGTTTTGTGGCACTGTTTTATTTTTTTTCCATCTGTTTTCAGGCAGAAAAACATTTCTCCCTGCCTGAAATAGTCAAGGGTGTGGGTTTTATCCTGTTTATCTTTGTATCCCAGTACCTAGGTTCTCAATAAATGTTTTAAGAATGTATTGCTCAATAATTAAAGAGTTCTCTTACCTTTTAAAGTCTTATATCATGTAATCATGCCCATCTTTTTCCACCTTCACAAAGAATTCCCTAATCACTCTTGGCTAGAATTAATCTTTCACCCTGGCATTCTGTTACTAGGGCTGTTAATATATCTCTTCTGTGTAATTATCACTTTTGGGGATGTTATTGATGTAGAGTATCAACAAAAGCCTAAGAACAAGAGAACTTTTATTCTTCGTTGTTTGCCCATGTGTTGTGATTCTCAACTTTTCTGTGTACTGCTACACTTGGGTAGCACACACCACTACCAGTTCCGAGATCACTTGGCACAATTCTACCCTTTCCTACTGGCGAGAGCTGTCAAGCAACACTCTTCTGTTATGGTTTATTAAACAATCAATCAAAAAATATAAATAAAATAAAAAACAATCAATCTACTGCATTCGCACAGTATTTGCATAAGTTAGTAACTATTTATGATCATCTTTTGCTCCACTGAGTCTTATTCACTACGTATTCTTTAGATATTTCATGAATGAATAAAAGAAGGAAAGAAGGAGCATTATTTCCACTACCAAGTCCAAAGGGAATTCAGACTTGGCCTTTTGTACAAAGTAAATCCACTCATTTAATCTATTACTGTTTAGAGCCAGAAATAATTATTTGTGTGAGGTAGAGGGATACAATAATGTCCTTCATAAACTAAACTCTAAAGAAAATAATAGTTTTACTTTTAAAATGATGCTTATTTCCTCAGGTCATGCTAGTCTTGGAAGCAAACAGAACTATTTCAGGAACCTCCTGAGGTTTTATTGAGTTCTGACCTCTATGGAGCCCTCCTGACCCACACTTGTTTCCATTTCCCAGTGATACTCAGCAGTGCTTGCCCACCTGGCACCCTCTACTGCCATCCTGATCCTCAAAATTAAGGAGGAAGAGTTTTTTTTTCCTCTTCCCAGCAACAGCTCTTAACTTTGTTCTCTTAGTCTATAGGCCCTTGTTACAATGCAGAACTTGTAAGAGATTTCTCAGGGAAAGGACTGCGCAACATACTGAGGGCATCAGCCACACACAGTCATAAGCAGTATCCCTGCTTCCTGCACACAGGAACTGAGTGCGTGGGTGTGTATGCTCAACTGCTCAGCCATGTCCAGCTCTTTGTGATCCCACAGACTGCAGCCCTCTAGGCTCCTCTGTTCATGGCCTTCTCCAGGCAAGAATGCTATAAGTGGGTTGCCATTTCTTCCTCTAGGGTATCTTCTTGACCCAGGGACACCTTGCCTCTCCTGAGTCTCTTTTATTGGCAGGCAGATTCTTTATCCCTGAGCCACTGGAATACCCCATAACCGAGTAGTTCAAGTCAATTGTATGTATCTTTTCTACTTTCTTCTATCATTTGAGTTACCTTCACCGGGGACATCTTCCACTTTTCCAAAGACTGGAGGCAGCATTAATTTTCCCCTCTGTAGGAAAAGAGCAGATTAGCCAAAATGGCCTGTGTGGTCAGGCTCTCTCACTCCACAGCCTCTTGTTCTTTGGAAAAGTGGAAGATGTCCCTGGTAAAGGTAACTCAAATAGTTACAAGCTGGTCACGAGCTGATTTGTGCGGTATGCCTGTAAGAGTTCCACCATGAAAGCCCTGGCTGCTATGGCATGGGGGCTACACTGGAGTGGCATCAAGGTTATGTTATATGGGGTTATGTTATGGCTGCTGCTACGGCTGTTGCATCAGCCATGAGAGAGGCTGTATTATGGCTGCCATGCCCGCCAGGAGAGAATAAAAGTGTCTGCAGTTCCTACGGCTCCTCGAGTCTCCTTCGAGCCTCTTAGCTCACACCTTGCCCACCCTGGGTTCAGTGGACATGCGGACAGTGTAAACAGCACAAGTCCATGGGCGTCACGAACAGGATCAGCGATACATCCACTTTGTGTTTTCTCTTTGTGTCATCATTCTAGAAGGCTTCTCCTGTTACTGGGATAAAGGGAGAAGGGAGATCAAGGCGTGCTGGGGGGAGGACTGTCTGCAAATTGGACACGTTGGTGCCTTGCCAGAATTCGAAAAGTGAGCGTGTGGTTGGCATCTCCACGATGACTGTGCTCCTTACTCTTTCATTACTTGATCTGCCTGATATCTCACATAGGTTATGTGATAAGTTTTGTAGAATTTCAGGCATACTTAGCTACAGGCATAGGGAAATCCTAACAGTTATGATGTATAGTGGAAAACATCACAGCATCTCTCCTGAATTTTTCCAGAAAAAAAAAAAAAAAAAAGAATTCAAAGCTATCTTTAACCATATTCTTAGAAATATGGCTTTGAGTTTATCCCCATAAGGAATTTTAAAAAAGCACTTTAAGTACCTTCCTGATAGCTCAGTTGATAAAGAATCTGCCTGCAGTGCAGGAGACCCCAGTTCGATTCCTGGGTCAGTAAGATCCCCTGGAGAAGAGAAAGGCTACCCACTCCATTATTCTGTCCTGGAGAATTCCATGGACTACAGTCCATTGTGTCGCAGAGTCAGACACGACTGAGCAACTTTCACTTTCTCTTTTTAAAAAGTACATTTCAAGCCCTTTATGAACTATTTCAAAGGTTTGTTTGAGGAACAATGAAGTTTTTTTTTTTAACTGGAGGGATTTTTTTAACTGATTCAATTCACTTGTCTAAATTTACAACTACTTTTAACATGACTTTTTTTCCAGTTAACTGTTTTTTGGCTTATTATAAAATTGAATCATTAGAGGACCTTTTGGAGTAAGTTAAATGCTATTTTTCAACATATAATTCAAGCCTCAAGGATTTTTGAATGCCTACCCTGCTAGATATAAAAGAACTATCTCGTGAATAATGCCCTGAAGGCTCTTACCTTCTCAAGGAAATTTGTACTCTGGAAACAATTTAGAGACCAGTAACTTGTTTTTTAACTCATGGATTAAAACTGCTCATGGATGAAGATAGAAGCTTATTATATTTCTTTCACCAAACTCTCTTTAGTTACATAGGCGAGAAGTTACATGATTTTTGGTACCTACTTTTGTTAGGTCTAATATAAATACCCTCAGAAACATAGACCTGTTAAAAAAAAAAAAAAAAGAAAAGAAAAGACTGTGAGTATGCATTTTTTCCTGCCCTTTTCTTTACTTCTTCAATTTAAAATCTAATAATGGTTTTATGATGCCCATAGAACAAAAGCTAACTGGTATGATTGCTTAGTGAAAACAAGCTGGAAAGCAAAGAAACTTTTTTTGAGACAGAACCAATCAGATCTGTCTGTAATAAATCTGTTTCTGAGTCACAACATTGATTATGTTCCTTGAATCCAAAATTCAGTTTCTACCCTGTGTTATTGCTGGAAGTGCTTTCTGTGTTAGTCATAAATCCAAGCTCACCAGTGGTTCCTTACTTTCGCTCTTAGTTTGCCAGTAAATTCTACATTTTTGATGTTTACCCCTGTTTTCCATTCCTGTTTAATCCAGAGTCTAAAGGTTTCAAGAACAGTTTCAAGAATCTAAAGGTTTCTGGCTTTTCACAGGTTCAGAATTCATTCTAAAAACATTGGGCGCACCCTAGCAAACTCCAGGTTTTCACCTGAATAGAAGGTTGTCATAGCATTGAATACACCAAGAACATGCCAGTCTGGCAAGTTTCTTGTCACACTAAATGGCCCCCAACCTTGTCACTCACGAGAATCTATCAGCTTTGAAAAGAGATGGCTTGTGCTCTCTTCTTCGTGCAAGAAGGTGCCAAAAACATTTATTTTTGAGCTTGGTTAAAGAGTCCAGCCTACTTTGAGGTATCAGATGAGAAAATGTTTGGACTATTAGGAGAAGCAATGAACAGCTTTTGTAAATTGGAGAAATGAAGTCTTAGTTTGGTTAAAAGTACATTGGATACCTTATTTCCTATTCAGTAAATGGAGCATTTTCATGGGAATAAGCCAAAGCTTTTGTGAATAGATCCTTACTTTTTCCCATCTGTTAATAACATTTTTCAAATATAAATTTAAAAAATAAATCCCTTCGGGAATTTGTATGTTCTCACTCCTTTACTGTTGGGAGTTCGATTATCATGAGTTTATGTCATGAATCTTAGCTGAATTTATATTTGATAACATCCTTAGAATAGAGTCAATCATCAAATAAAAACAAATCTTTCTTGTTTTCAATCTTACTGTATTGCAAATATTTCTCAACACCCAGCAAAGAATTTTGAGATTTCAAATGTTAACTATTTTAAATCACTTTACTATTCCTGACATGGTATGTCCAAGTTCCAAAGTTAAAGTCTTCTTCTGAATGTTCATGACAAATCTGATATTTCATGGGGCAAGTTGGCTCTGCTGTGTGATTTTGGATAATTCATTTAGTCTCTAAACTGTTATCACATTTTAACTTATGAGGAATAAAGAACAAGGTCACTTGAACTGAGAAATCACATCCCTTTGAGTCCTCAAAAGTTTTGTCATGAGCAATTAAGTTTTCTGTAGATAACATTTGTAAAAATCATGAGGAAACTGTTTCCTTTTGTGTAGCTACATTAAAATAATGTTTTATACTCTCGTCACATACCTAGTCTATCTAAAACTAGCTACAGGATTGGAATGTTGTAGTTTGGGGAAACTATAGAAATGATATCTGTATTATTTCTGGATGACTTACAAAGATGGGAATTTTATGAACTTCACTTGAAAATACTTTCATGTGAAGTTAAATCATGAAAAGTATACAGCTTAGCCAAGTGAATTTAACAGTACTTTTAAAGAGATTTAAAGGTTTATTATTTGTGTTGAATGGTAATAGAAACCAGTTGGCATTCTGCTGTTTCCATTTTTGCTTTTTTTCGAATTATCAACAGCTTTCTCATTTCTTTATGTTGTCTGCTATTTACTATGAAGGCACTGCATTATGCAACCTGTTTGAAATCTTTTTATCTGTTCTAGTATGGTCATCGTCCACCTGACAGGCTCATAACTACATAATGTGAAGGTTATGAGGTTTTCCCAATAAGCAAATCACACAAGAAATAAATATGGCAAGAACTTAGTTCAGGAATTGATTTTCATCGATAGTATAGTGAATAAAGTGAAATTCTGATTGTGTAAAAACTTCACAGATCTCTCTTTCTCCCTCGCGCGCACACACACACACACACACACTGCCAGGTGCACATGTGTGTCTGCACAAAGTTTGTCAGCAAGAAAACACTTGAGATCTATCAAACCAAGCATTTTCAACTTATTTTATTTAAAATAACCTCCTTGAGAGAAGGAAAAATAAAAAGTCCCAGGTAGGAAAAGAAAACGGGGAGCAGAAAAAAAATTATGTTAGATCTACAATGTTATAAAATATAAATAATTTCACATTAAAAAAAGAAACACTAGAACAACACAGTCTGGGTTATGTATGGATGAATTCATTTAGTCATTCAACAGTCACTGAGTGTTTACTCTATGCCAGGGAATTTAGTAGGTATACAAAGATAATCAGTAATATTCTGTCTTAGAAACGAACAGTCAGAAAGCAGAGTGATAAGCGATATGACAGAGGGAAGCACAGATACTAAGGAAGCCCCAAGAGGAAAGAATGCATTTCATTTTGTACTTTTATAGATTTAATTAGTTATTGGACTTTTTTCTCTCACCTTCCACTCTGGTTCCCAAACAGTAATGTCTCTGGTAAGTAGCTGTTCAAAGAGATATTAAACTTTTACTCACATTTGTGATGATATTTTAGTATTTACCTCTTTTTGTAGCTCAGGGATATGATTTAACTTGATAATCTGTAGTCATGATAAACTGTGTTAATATTATTATTATTATTATAACTCTCCAGTTCCCCTTCCCCCACAATGGGAGGAAGGTACTTCCCCAGGAACTTGCTTTGGCCAGTGGAATGTGGGCAAATGTGACCTACACCCCATCTTTGCAGAGGTATTAAATATACTTGCACAGTTTGGCAAGGCCTCTTGAATTTCTTACCTCTGCCAAAAGAAGAGTTGTCCTCAGATATCCCTAGACTGAAAAAATACAGAGCCCATCAAAGCTGTAGGCATTATGTAGTGTCCTTCCTTGTCTCTTGTAATGGTCTTTAAGGTCTGTTTTATATGAGTCTTGCTATTCCTGCTTTCTTTTGACTTCTGTTTGCATGGAATATCTTTTTCCAGCCCTCACTTTCAGTCTGTATGTGTCCCTCAGTATGAGGTGTGTCTTTTGAAAACAGCATATATAGGGATCTCATTTTGTATCCATTCAGTCAACCTGTGTCTTTTGGCTGGAGCAGTAACCTAGACCTCTATCGACAGATGAATGAATAAAAAGGTTGTGGTACATATGTACAATGGAATCTTATTACTCACCTCTAAGAAGGAATGAATTTAAGTCAGTTCCAATGAGGTGGATGAATGTAGAGCCTATTTCTGAAATAAGTCAGAAAGATAAAAACAAATATTGTATATTAATTTATATACAGAGAATCTAGAAAGATGGTACTGATGAACCTGTTTGCAGGGCAGCAATGGGTTGGCAATGTCGGTGGCTCAGATGGTTAAGAATCTGCCTGCAATGCAGGACACCTGGATTTGATCCCTGGGTCCGAAAGATCCCCTGGAGAAGAGAATGGCTACCCACTCCAGTATTTTTGCCTGGAGAATTCCATGGACAGAAGAGCCTAGTGGGCTACAGTCCATGGGGTTGCAAAGAGTCAGACACAACTGAGTGACTAACATTTTCACTTACTTTCAGTGGAGATGCAGACATAAAGAACAGACTTGTGGGCCCATTGCAGAAAGGAGAGGGTGGGACGAACTGAGAGAGCAGCACTGAAACATATACATTACCATGTCTAAAGTAGATAGCCAGTGGGAATTTGCTGTGTGACGCAGANGTGGGCTACAGTCCATGGGGTTGCAAAGAGTCAGACACAACTGAGTGACTAACATTTTCACTTACTTTCAGTGGAGATGCAGACATAAAGAACAGACTTGTGGGCCCATTGCAGAAAGGAGAGGGTGGGACGAACTGAGAGAGCAGCACTGAAACATATACATTACCATGTCTAAAGTAGATAGCCAGTGGGAATTTGCTGTGTGACGCAGAGAGCTCAAATCTGGTGACAACCTCGATGGGAGGTGGGAGGGAAGTTCAAGGGGGAAGGGAACTATGTATACCTGTGACTGATTCATGTTGATTTATNCAACACACTACAGAATTCTTTCCTGGGAAATCCCATGATAGAGGAGCCGGACGGGCTACAGTCCACGGGGTTGCAAAGAGTCGCACACGACTGAGTGGCTAAGCAGAGTGCTTAAGTTACCCTCTGCAAAGGGAAAGGTAGGAGTTAGAAAAGACTCGTGTACTGAGCGCTTGCTTTTCTGTAACATGACCTTGTCATGTAGCTTCTCTAAGCCCTGGTTGCCTCATCTGAAAAGTGGGGACTCCCCATCAACACCTCCTGTAGTGATTCTCAATGGTTGAGGTCCCAGGGCATATTTGAAACTGTGGGGGAGTGCTTTTAGTCCTCACAGTAACTGGGGGTGGTCACTGCTATAGTAAGGGTGTGGAGTCGGCAGCAGGGACACGGATATTCCCAAATGTGGATGACGCCTCATAACTAGAAATTGTCCTACCACAAAATGTTAGTACTGCCTTTGAGAAACAGAGAAAGCCGCTCCTTAGAAATTTGATAAACTAGTGAACACTAGATGGCAGAACAGAGTGTTTACGATTAAGGGGGCCTTCAGAACATGCAAGACTCTTTTGCTCTATTAAAATAACAGTTATAAAGTTGTTTCCTGCATAAGCCTGCCCAACACAAATCTGAAATC